>JBAMAW010002228.1:0-412872 GCA_037043295.1 Amiota minor
TTGTTATTTATAAAGTTTATATGATATAATTTATGAATGACCCCTTAGACTACAATAAGTTTATCTGTATATAGAAAAACGAGATTAAGAAAAAATATAAGATCAAAATTTTGAATACTGAAGGAATAAAGTTTTCACATAAAACGCAAATTTTTGAATGGATGGATTGATTTTCCATTTGATAAGGTTTGACTTGTTTAAATAAAACAGATGGATAGCTGGATGAATGTATTATGGATGGAAATAAAGATGGATGAATGGATAAGTGGACAGGATAAGTTTTCCATCTGACAAAGCAATGAACGAATGGAGAATTATATGGCTACAACGTCTGCACAAGCAAACAATTTTTAATACAAACATTTGCGCATTGTATCTCCTTATACCTATTTATAAATAGGTATAACAATAATGTTTTGACTCTTAGGTCTGCAAAGTTCACTTAACACTACGGATCTATATAAAGCAAAAAAAAAAATAGTCCATCATCACAAAGAAATTGTAAAGAGTTTCTTGGACGGACAAGAGTTCTCGTCTAGAGAATTAACATGTCGACCAAGTTCTACCCTACCTTTAGACAATAAAGTCCCCGGAATTTGTCATTTGAATTGTCCACGTTAAGTATTGTTTGGGTTTTTTGCTGTATGTTAGTAGGACTATCCTTAATTACTATGCCAAAAATGAGAGCGATCGGTCAACCAGTTTGTTTACAGCAGCTGGTTTCATCATTTCACCTTAGTAGTTCTCGGCGAATTTTGTTTGATGGAGTCTATGGAGTCATGCCGGGTTCCCCGAAGCGTCAATTTGAGTTTGGAGAACAGGCAAAAGTCACACGGAGCTAAGTCAGGTGAATAGGGCGGCTGGTCGATGATATTTATCGCGTGTTTGGCCTGTCTATCGTTGATAGACGTGGCCCGATGAGATGGCGCGTTATCATCATGGAAAATCCACGAATCCACCTATTGCTATCTAAGTGCTTTAAACGGTGATGCAAGGCTCCACAAGATACTCTCTAAAATACGTACTAAGAACAATCTAAGAGATTAGATGGACAGACTCGATAGCAAGAACCGATGCTCAATCAGTGTAGTGTGAATGTTTTGTAACCCGGTGCCCATGGCAGATTCCATGCCAGGGCAATAATTGACAAAGTGAGCCAAAAGTTTCTTTCATCTACAAAACAAAAAACTCTGGAGAAGATGGCATTCAATTTAATATGCTTCTGGTGTTTGCTTTGTATGATTCCCAGCAAATGGATGTACTCGTTGTACGGATTTTACCGAAGGCATAACCTGAGCCTGATCAAATCATTTATGCTGATCAGTTTTTCTCCCAACAGGGAAAATAATTGATAGATATACGAGTATATGGAGAAGGTAGGGGATTGGTATGTGTAACATTTTGGAGTAATAATATCTTAAAAGTTGTTCTTTATAATGTGTCAAAAATTTGAAAAAAGAAACAAATCAACAAGCCACTAGTTTTTAAGTTTAGTAATACAAAATTTCTTAAGAAAAATTTTTAGAATTTGTATATAAAATTTCGCGTGTGTAAAAGAAGAACCACAATGGCATTCATAGCAATAAATCACGACTCTTACATATCCTAAACTGGAGAATTATTCCTTCAGAGAAGGCATCTGATGTAACGGCAATGCTGTTTATTTGCTGTGCCATAGCGTCATTTAGGAAGCTGCAACAAAAAATGGCCATGCTCTCAGAAACAGGAAGAAATTTGTACCGACGTAACCGAGTTTTGTGGGAATTAAAAAAATTGAAAGCAGTGTATTATAAGATGGTTAGAATAGAAGAGTGAATTTTGGCCCGAGTTCTATTATGCGTGACATGGTGTACATAAGTAAACTTACTATATCAGGTTGCGGAGCATATAAATTATGCGTTATTACGGAATTTCCACAAGTGGAAGTTATTGTGAGTGAACTGCGAACCACTAGCGTTAATAGTCTCCGCAATCTCTATGCCAGACTTAGCAACCAGCCACCAATAGAACGGCAGTATTCCATTGAATTAAAGAGGACTTACGGGGAGCTTAATTTGTCTGGGAAGAAGACTCCATTCACCATACGTTAGTGTCTACAAATCAAATCACAAAAAGCAACAAAAAAAAAAAAGATGTAGAAGGGTTATGAATTCGCGTATCTCACCAAAAGTAAGTTGTGAAGCTAAGACTTTTTAATATTCCCTGTAAGACATTACTACTTTCTGAAAATAGTAAGAAGAAAAAAAAGGACAGAAACAGATGTAGAAATGTTTATGATCGCGTATTGTACAAAAAGAAAGTTTTGAAGGTAAGACCTTAAAAATATTCCCTGTCAGATATGACTGCTTTTTGAAAGTAGTAATATCTAATGATCCACAAACTGAGCTACATAAGTACGATCAACATTACAGGGAGCTTTACAAGGTCAAATGAAGCCTAAAATTGTTGAATGCTTTTTATAGAACTGTGTGTGTGTGTCTAATCCGGACAACCAATTCGTGAGGCACTGAAGCTCTCCACTCTATCGTGAGGTCAATGCAGTTTACTAGTTGATAACGTTCATACTCTCAGCTGCAGACATTCGCAAAGGGAACAAACCCTCCCGTTGAAAAGAACACATAAAATTATGCTGGTTTTCTAAGTCACACAATAAGTATAGTCATCACAGTGTATTTAATAACAGCCAAAAAAAACAGATGTTTAAAAGCTATGTCGTCGTATTGTACAAAAAGAAAGTTTTGAAGCTAAGACCTTAAAAATAATCCCTGTCAGATTGTTGAATGCTTTTTATAGAACTGTGTGTGTGTATCTCCCCTACAATCCGGACAACCAATTCATGATGTTAAGGCACTGGCTAGCTCTCCACCCTACGTATGGTAAGACCCGAATAGATTTGAAATGCGATTTTACTAGTTGATAACGTTCATACTCCAACATTCGCAAAACGGAACGAAAAATCAGGAGCATACAACCCTTCCGTTGAAAAGAACACGTGCCGAATTTTATCTGGTTTGTCTGAGGATTTCACACAATAAGGACTTATACTCACAGTCTATTTGATAATCACCAAAAAAAAAAAAAAAAAACAGATGTTTGAAAGATTATGTCGTCGTATTGTACAAAAAGAAAGTTTTGAAGCTAAGACCTTAAAAATAATCCCTGTCAGATTGTTGAATGCTTTTTATAGAACTGTGTGTGTACTCCCCATACGTGGAAGCCCGGACAACCAATTCATCTTTAAGGCACTGGCTAACTCATTCATCGTATTGCTGTGCGTTCTAACCTCATTTTCACGTCGCGGGCTAAAAACAAATTTTTTTTTTTTTTTCCGATTGGATATGTACTATTGTTTTCCTACATCTTATATCTTAAATATAAAAGAAAACACTAAGTACATTTTTAACAATAAGTGGGGAAAAGGCAGTGGACAATATCGAACATTTTCGAATTGTCTCTTGAATAATGATACTGGGTGTCTTAGGCCTCATTTTTGAGAGCTACTTGCGGCAGGCCAACAACCGCAAGATGCCTCTCAGCGCCACCCGTAACCTAAGTTAGGTCAGATCGACTGGTCTGCTTCGTTTTAAGCGTCTACATCGTGAGATGGAAGGTCTGTTATTTCTAGATTGGTATGTCGCTCTAATGTTTTGTGGTACCTCCTGCTATCATTAATGATTTCTTCCTGAATCATAGTTACGCCGAGGTCTTTGTGAATTTCATAGTTAGATATAAACCAGTCCGCATTAACTATTGATCGAAGTATTTTCGATTGTTGACACTGAATGATGTTAATGTTAGTTTTCTTGGCTGTACCCCATAATTGCATGCCGTAAGTCCATATAGGCTTAATTACACTATTGTATATTACCAATTTCCCATTGGTTGTTAACTTAGATCTACTGTTAAGAAGCGGGTATAGCTGCTTAAATTTTAATATGAGTTGATCTCTCTTTTTTTGGATATGATGTTTCCACGTCAGTTTACTATCAATATGCATGCCCAGGTACTTTGCCACATTGCTTAATGGAATGTCAGTACCTTTTATTTTTAATTGTCTTGGCTGATAAGCTGTCCGTGTTGTGTATATCACTTGCGTCGTTTTTAGTTCATTCACTTTTATTTTCCATTTATCAAACCAATTGCCAGCTTCGTCAAGAATATTCTGCAGCTTAGTTGTTGCTACAACTAAATTTTTATGGGAGTACACTAGTTGGCTGTATGAGCTCCACCATATAGAGCACATTTTATTTTAGTAGTTGACTCCATACAGCAGTCGATTGTTTTGTGCTTACCAGCACATTTGACGCATACTGGATCCCTGGTACAATAGTTTCGGGTGTGCCCGTATTTTTGGCAGTTGGTGCATTGCACTATCATCCTCTTGTTGTGGGGGGCCTCAAATTTACAATACATTTTTAATTTTATTTCCATTAGGGTTACCTTAAGTCACAATTTATTTTCACAAATTTATTATTTTATTCAGTAAACTGCTTTACTGGGTACAATTCATCCACTTCTTTCTAATTTACTTGTAATAATCATCTCTTCTTCCCATTTTTACTTTTCCCCTGTAGGGTTCCGGATCCAAAGGGTTCCGGATCCAAACTTCCTCGGGTCATATCTAATGAACCATAGTAGCTACAGAGTTGAAACAGAATGTGTAGTTCTATCCGGGCAACAGCAACAAACTAAAAAATTTTCAAAAATTTAAAGGGGTCCCTATACAAGAAAAATTTTGATTGTATGGAAGCTATACGATCCAGTACCCCTCGATCTTTGCTTGGTTGGTGAAAGTGGATCAGAATGTTGTAATGTCGAAATTTCAGTTTGATCGGACCAATAAGAAGGATACCTACCATACAAACCCTAATCTGGTACGGAACCCTCCGTGTACGAGTCTAACCCGCACTAGGCCGATTTTTCATACCTTCTTTTTCTTTCTTTGCTTCGGACTACATCAAGTGAAACGGTAACATCTGCCTTTTTATATTTGAGAGAAGAACTTTATGACTTAATCGTGTAATTTTTTATAAATCCCTCTTCCTGTTTTCCTGATATTCTTCTCTGTTTTCTTAAAGTTTCCAAGTTTTTTAATTTGGTTTTAATTGTATTGTCTTTGATTTTATTAAAATCTGCCGATCTATTTTGCCATTTTTTTGGAGTGAGCAAAGTAATTTGGTCATATAAAAAGTATCCGCAGTTTCTTGCCACTAGATGGTGTTGATATCCATAGATCTGGCAACACTTATCTAATTCTTCGCTACATTTTTAGCGAAGACATCTGTGTAGTTTGTTGCTCATGTTAAAAGTTATACTGATTTGAATATGAGTGAAATATCTGAAGAAATACACTATGAAATGCTTTCTTACTCGAAAAATGTGCGCAGTGTTGAGAATACTGTAAGCGACCGCCAAACCCAGAAGTGGTTTGCACAATTCCATATCGGAAATTTCGATGTAAAAGATGCACCTCGAACTTTTTGGTCTGTCACTGAAAAAATCGATAAAAAATTGCACCTAATGGAGCAAGACCGGCACGTAAGCTGTCAGGATATAGCGGAGGCAGTAAACATTAACCATATGACAGTTTAGAATCATCTGAAAAGAGCAAACTACTCAAAGAAGCTCGATGTTTGGGTGCCACATGAATTAAATCAAAGAAATTTAACTGACCGAATAACCATCAGTGAAACCCTGCTGAAACGTAATGAAATGTAACCCTTTTTGAAGCGAAGCGAAAAAAAAGAGTAAATACCAGAATATCCAAGCCAAAAGCCGGTGACCATCCAAAAACGACTTCAAAACCTGGATTGACGACAAAAAGAAGTTTGTTTAGAGTTTGGTTAGATTGGAAGGGAATTTCCATTATGGGCTGCTAAAACGTGGCGAAACGTTGACCGTTTCGGTCCCCTACTTTGCATAACTCAACCGTTTGAATGAAGCAATCAAGAAAGAGCAACCAGAATTGGCCAACAGTTGTCTTCCATCATGGCAACACTAAGCCACACACATCTTTGATAACCCGGAACAAAATGTCGGAGCTTGGTTGGGAAGTTTTTATGCACCCACCGTATAGACCAGACTTTGCACCCTTTGACTACCATTTGCTTCGTTCTCTGCAAAACTCTCTTCATGGTCAAAAATTGGACGACGGAAGAGAAGCTGAAAATCACTTGGTCAAGTTTTGCGCTGATAAACCACAGAAGCTCTACACCGATGGAATTATGAAGCTACCCGGATAATATTATTATATTATATTATATAATACTAGCGTTAACCGGCGTGCTACACCCTCTATGCGTTAATTGGGTGTTTCTTATAAAAAGCTTTGTTGTAAAATGTGTAATTAATAATTTACAATTTATTTTAATATTCTATTATAACCTAAGCAACTTTAAGAATCATTTGTTTTTTTAAAAAAAATCGGTTCAGCAAATTTTGCACCAAATAAAAAAAAAATTTTAAAATGGCATAAAACTATCTATATCTGGACAACAGCGCTACCTACCGGATCCAAATGTAGCAAAGAACCTTACTGTAACTCCATGAGTACAACAAAAATCAATTCCTCAAAATTGGTCCAGCCGTTCTCGAATTTTGCGGGGTCATAATATTTTTTGAGTGCATGTTTATATATATAGATGATCACCAGTAAGAAGAGAGTGAAGTGGAATTTGCCTTTCGATTCGTCCTTGAATTTCAATGCCAACCACAATTCACATACCACTGACATAATATACGATCGTCCTTGTAAGAAATCGAAGGATCGTAATTCATGGCAGAATTTTCTTTATTCACCCATGAATTTGTAACTCGTGCTGACGATTCTCTCTCTCTCTCTCCGCTGTATATCTATCCCGAAGCTGACTGAGGCGAGCCTCACGTTCCGTTGACGATTCTTCATCTCTTGCTGAACGTACTCTTTTGGCATTCACTGTACTACGACCTATGTTCGAACAACGACGTTTTCCAGACATGACTCTATAATTTCTTGATAGTAATAATCAGACTTAAATAAAAAAAATCTAAAATCACATTTGAAGAAACTTTGCTGTGTAAACAATGAGAAGCTGGAATATTGTAGTGACAGTAAATGCTTTTTCCATGAATTATAACACTATGCCTACCACATTAATTTTAAAGATAGGCATATAGGTATATATATATATAGTGAAAATAACAGTATTTCTGCACTATTTAATGGATGTTATTATAAATATAAACCTTCCTCTTCAATCACTCTATATATTAAAAAAAACCGCATCAAAATAGGTTGCGTATTTTTAATGATTGAAGCGGTTATAGGAAAAAAGCGACTTCGTTTTATAATACGTGCTAGATATAGATAGATAGATAGATATAGATATAGATATAGATATAGATATAGATATAGATCTTTTCATCTGTAAGGTGATATGCAAAAGCATATTTTGATAATTTAGCTGCAATAGTAAAAAAAAATAGTTTTTATTATAGAATTGTAAATGTGTCTATATGAATAATTTGGTTTATATCGCTTGATGTTTCAGTTGTGTGGAATTTTTCATTGATAGGGTCTCTATCGTGTATAACTAATGGACATAATTGACAATTGTTAATTACTTTAATTATTAATTCTAAAAGTTTGGGGAAATAAATTCTGAGTTTTGGATTTTATAGGTCTCACTTATTCCCGAATATTGACTTTCCCTGGAATGATATAAAGATATTTGTTTTATTAATTCTTCTTCAGAAATTATATCTTGGACTCTGTAAACATATTTGAAAAATTTTACTGTGCTGTTATTATTATAATTTATCCTAATATTTTCCTGAAAAATGTTGTATAATCTGTAATTAAGTTCAGAGTATATACCAACTATTCTTTTAAATTACATTATATATTGCCAGTATTTCTTTGCAATTTTGTAAATCGCCTTCTTCTATTATGTTTGAATGTATTATTTCAGACGGTTTAGCCTTCTTTAGAAGTAAAATTATTTGGGTTTTATTCTTTCTTACTATAGTTTCCATTATTCTTATATAATCAATTAAATTTTCTTCTGCTGAGTGTGTTGTTGCATTTCTTTCGCTCCTGTCTTCTTGTCTTGCTTCGTCCATTTCATTATAATTTATTTCCTTGTTGACTATTGGATTAGAGTGTCTTCATATTAAATCAGCTACTTTGATTTGTTTTCCTGGTAGATATCTAATCAGTAATCGCAAGCGTTTAATTTGACAAGCAATTATTGATGTCTCATGGACTCATCCTTACCTAGATGTGTGGTAACTGAAAATTTAAGTTGGAAATGATCACTAAAAATTTAATATTTCCTTCCATATAAGTAAGGTCTGAAATAATTTGTTGCCCATACTACAGCCAAGAACTCTTTATCTGTTGCTGAACAAGTTTTCTAATGTTTATTCAATGTACATAACAAATGGGATGGCCTTCTTGTGAATAATAATTATTGTTTTTAACTTTTCGAATGCATTTATGAAATTTGGATCCATTGAATTGATCTTTAATAATTAGACTAGCTATTTGGACATAATTTTTAATAAATTTTCTGTAGTTTCCTGTTAAACTTAAGAAATTTATGATTTGTGTTTCAGTTTAATTCATATATACTAGACACTTACATGAATTATTCAAAACGCCTTTTGAGACATTGTCAGCAAAAACGAATGAGTTGGTAATAGGAGCACGTTGAAATGAAACGATTGAACGATTGATTAGTTTATTCTATACGAGTATTGCTTTGAAGATGAATTACGAAAAAGTGGAATGACTGAATGAATACCGATTCAACTAATGAGTGAGCCAGGTAGTTGTTTTTTTTTTTTTTTTTTTTGTTTGATGTGAAACATTTTTGGTTTCGTGAGTAAAATTTAAACCGTCATAGGCAATTTTGGTTAACGCTTTTCTTGTCGATCAGAAATTAAGCAACGCATGGCTTGGGTAGTGTTTAGATGTGGACCGATCACAAACAGTTAGAGAAAACGTGATTTTTAAATTTAAAATTTTCTTTTTTTTATTTTTTATATTTTTATAAGTGCTTTGTAACTAAAACAAATAAATGGTAGTGCAACAAAACTCATTTTAGGTTAATATAAAATTATTAAAGTTTAATGATAAAGATTTATAACTTGAAAAATTGCTAGGGGAAGAATAGAGAAGAATAAAAGAATGAAATAGTCAAAGCAAACATAAGTTAAGGTGAATGTGTGAGTATGTGGTAAGCATCGTGTGCTTATGAAGATGTGCGGGTGAAGAGAGAGAGAGAAAAATCAATACGATATAATCTTTATAAATAAAAATGAATGTCGAAACCTGTACGACCGCTCATCAATTGAAAACGGCTGAACCAATTTTGATAATTTTATTTTTTCTTGTTGTACGTAAGGGGTCACTTTCAGTTGGACCCGGTAATTTTTAATTATCTAGCGCGCACTATTCTAAGCCGATTTTGTTTATTTTTTTTTTAATCACAAATGAAAAGACTTGCATACCTGTTTTTTTCAGTTTTTAACTTTTAATATAAAATTTTTAACTGTTAAGTGTTTTGAAAACCACTGCCAGACCAACCATAAAAAGATTTGTACGTTTTTTAGTTTTTAATGCTTTGTTTGTTCTTATTGTTCCATTTTTTCTCTCTGAGTACACTCTTTTTGCGCTCTTGCTTTCTGTATTCTATGTGCATTTTAAGTGCGACAAGAAAGAGACAGTGTGTTTCGTTGTTTGTGCTTCGCTTTGTTTGTGTTTCGTGTTTGAGGCTATTGATCAATTTTGTCGATAAGGGAAGTGGGAGGAGTTGCGGGTTATTCCTGTACCAAAAACCAAAATGTGTTCTGCTGATTTTTGTTTCTCTTCTTCTTTCGCGTATTTTATTAGACTTTTGTTGATTGGGGGAGTGAGTAATTTGAAAATATTAGAAACGAGCATTAGTGGCACTCGATCGAACGTTAAGAGATTTGCGCAGCAATCAGAAATAATTCGGAGGCGCTATGATTCTACTGGCAAAAGATTTCCGCCAAACGCTGCTGGTCATTCCCATATCAACTGCTGCTGATGAAATAAATGCTTCCTTGAAAACAGCAAATTTATAGAGATACATATGTGAAAAATATGAAGCTAAAAACGAATATGCGGGTGACCTTACAAAATGACATATCGGCAGAAGTTTTCTCAAAGGCATTATTAGACATTGGATTGAAAAAATTCCTGTAGACAGTTCTATTGGTCTCATTACTTTTCCACAAAATATTTGTCAATTGACCACGTCAAAAGAAGATTTAATTTCAAAAGTGTTCCCAAATATTGGCGCTAATTACAAAAACCACGTTTGGTTGAGCGAACGAGCCATTTTAGCAGCAAAAAAATAAGGATGTAGATGAGTCAAACTGATGGACAAATAGAGTGCGAAATTCACAAAACTCTCAATTTTGTGAAAGGTACCATCTATGCACCTTACTTAAAAAATATTCCCGAGGAAGAAATTGTAAACGAGATCAGCTCCCAAAAGGTCAGTTCCATCTACTAATTCACTAAACTAACTGATGGCGTTTCACATCCCAGCTGTGTAATGCTCGTAACATTCAACCTTTACGAACTCCCATCTAAAATCGATGGTCAAGGTATCAGAATATATACCTAACCCTATGAGATGCAAATCTTGTCAACTTCTTGGGTATACCAAAAACATTGTAACAATCAATCCCACCCTGAAATATCTGTGGCACATAGACCTTACGTTTGCTATTCCCTTATTGCAATTGGACAGTCATGGATGCCCAATCTCCTTACTTTCCTGTCTTAGCAAGATCTTAAAAAAATTATAGTGGTCTGTCTCATGTGGTTTATGCCCAAAAATAACCTCATTAGTCATAACCAAGTAGGTTTCAAACCCAAACATAGTATGATGTTGCACTTGCAACATTTCGTGTCAGATGCTGTTTCGTCTAAAAATCATGTCACCATGTTAGTGACTGATTTTGAAAAAGCATTTGATCACGTTGGTGTCCATACTGTTCTTCAATAACTCGTGTCATGGGAGTGGGTCCAAAAATCTTCCACCTAGTGAAGGCTTTTATAACCCATCGTTCATTCCGAGTTAAGATAAATAACCAGCATTCTTTAATAATTCTTAGCAACAAACAAATTAATCATTTTATGTACGCGTATGACGCTGTTATTGTGAGTAAAATTCAAGATCTAGCTAAACTAAGCAATGTATTTATAAAAATTCTAGCTAATATTCAGTCATGGGGGAAGCAGTCCGGTGCAACTCTCTCCCCTAGTAAATGTAAGATTTTGCACATATGTGAAAAGCACAACTGTAAATTTTTTTTTTTTTTGTATATTGATGGTATGTATTGCATATATATGAATAGGACTAACAATAAGGTTTCAACTCTTAAAAACTGATACACGTGTTTCCTTCCTACAATGAAGAGGAAGGGGTTCACTTAGCACTACGAGCCTCTAAGTAAGAAAAAGGGCAGCACGATTGTTACGGATCAGTCGAGATGAGTTCCTTGTATGGACAAGGAACTGGCTAGAGGATTAACATGTCGAACTAGTTTGTCCATGTAAATAGCTTTACGCTTGGAACATTCTTCTTTTACTGGTGGTACTTCGATGTCTTTGTGAATGTCTGATATACCATGGAGCTCCCGTGATTGTTCTAAGTATCTTGGATTGTGCTCTTTTTATAACTTTAATGATACTCGTGCTCGCGGTACCCCTCAATTTAGAGCCATAAGTCCAAACTGGTTTAATAACAGAGTTATACAGCACAACCTTGTACTCAAGTCTCAGTCCAGATTAAGAATTGATTATCCAGTGAAGACTTTGAGCCCTTAGTTTCATATGTATCTTTTTAGCTTCTATATGCTTCCGCTAGGTGAACCGTCTGTCCAGATGAACGCCAAGATAAGTTACCACTTGAGTTTGAGGAATTGTAACACCATTTAACGTTACTGGAGAACAAGTCCGTCGGTTCAATGTAAATGTAATGTGCTTACATTTCCCCTCTTTGACTTTAATTCTCCAGTTAGATAACCACTCCTGAAGGCCTTTAAGATGAGCATCCAAGCTTGCAGAAGCTTTAACAGGGCAACGGGAGCGACTGATTACGGCAGTGTCATCACCAAAAGTCGAAGTAACAATTTGATTACTTGTTGGAATGTCGGCAGTAAGTAACATGTATAGAGTTGGTCCCAAGACACTACCTTGGGGAGCTCCTGCTTTTATCTTAAATTCATTTATAACAAAATTTTTCTGCCTTACTACAAACACTCGATTTGATATGTAGGATTGCAGGACTCTATGCATATTTTGGGGTAGCAAAAATTTAATTTTGTAAATCAAACCCTTATGCCATACTCGATCAAACGGTTGTGTTTTTAGCGATTCCTGTGCTTTCCAAAGTGAAAATTTAGTGTTTGTGGGTGATAGGTTGTAGAAATAGCACCTCTGTGCCTCGAGTTGGTCGCTTAAAAGTGCTTTGACTAGTTTTTTGTTTCATTTTTAGCCTTTCTTTATCAGTAGGATAGAATAACAACCAGTCCCTATTTGAGAAAAATTTTCTCCTAAACTTATGAGAAATAATCGCAGGCTTTGATACCTCAGCTGCAGCTACCAATACGGCACTTAACTCATTAACAGATTTGTCGATATCACTTTCAGAGTTGATCGTAGGTGCAATTTCTATGTGAGAACTAATATATTTTTTTATATTGCAACCAATTATTAGATATAAGTATATAACTGTAAATATGTAGACTTAAAATTTAATGATATAAGCATTAAATCCGTTGAAGCACACAAGATACTAGGAGTTTATTTTGATTAAAAATTAACATATTTTACAAACAACACTGTTTATATTTATCTCACTTAAAATTATTCAAACCTGCCTACCACACAGCAGTTCGACGGAGCATTAATGCCTTCTCGACTTCGCCAACACTATGCATTTTGGCCGATGCTGGCCTACCAGCGATAGAAGCCAAAATAACTGAAACTTCGGCAAAACTCATTCCCAAAATGTTTTGCACTCCAAACAAGCCACTGCAAAAGGTGTATCGCAGTATATTTGATAAAAAAAAAAAAATATAATGTGCAATTCACTTTGTTGCGTTGTGCATCTCTTTGTAAAGAGATTGGCTTTTAGCAACCAGAAATAACCCCTACTGTAACATCACCACCATGGATTTTGCGTCCTACCTCAATTATTAGCACTTTATGGGAATTTCCGAAAAATGACACCTGTAGTGGTCTTCCAAAAACTTTTTTCGAAGAAATAGCCAGGTTAAAGCTTAACAATTGGAAATGATTGAACACGGATGGGACCAAAACTGAACATGTCACAGCCTTCGCTTTTGTAGAGCAAGACGGTTCACTTCTTACAGCAGGGTGGCTACCAGAATACTGTTCGGTCTTTTCAGCCAAAGCAGCTGCAGCTGACCTACAGTCAGTGCAAATTGTGAAACAAGCTAGAGGAAAACATGTTATTTGCACTGACAGTCGATGCTATCAAAAACTTTAGCAATCGGAACCATACTATCATATCATCATCATATCAACCCTCATAACAGCTACCAA
The DNA here is from genome assembly GCA_037043295.1 of Amiota minor. Lineage (NCBI taxonomy): Eukaryota > Metazoa > Arthropoda > Insecta > Diptera > Drosophilidae > Amiota > Amiota minor. The sequence goes on from JBAMAW010002228.1 coordinate 13,589, forward strand.
ATCGAATAAAGAAAAGATATTCAACTTCCTAAAAAAATTATAACCTTATAAATTTAATATTAATTTCTTAGAGTCGAAGGCCTAGTATCTAGTGCTCTTATGTCAATTATTAGTTATAGTATTATTCTTATTAATTTTAATAAATAAACACACATATTGAAGTGGAAAAAAAAATATAAATCTTATAAAACTCAAATCATGTTAACTCACTCGGAATTGAACTAGTAAATTTGGTAATGTGTAGAACGTTGACTTATGTTTCATTAGTACTGAAATGTTATGGTAAATTTCTTATCATACGACGTCCGCCCATATTCCACAATACACTCGAGTAAAATTTGGTAAGAGTATATATAATTAATACTGGTAACAGAAGTAAAATATAAACAATACTCATAATCCCTCCAAATGAGTAAGCGTTTTAGAGTAGATAATTCAAAATCAATTACGAATATATCATTGCACGTCTTTAGTACATTTTTAGTATACTAGTTAACAACAATTTATTTCAAAATATCACAAAGTAGCTAAACCTCAAAATGCTGATGAAGCGTCTGCATTATTTCCTGCACGAGTTATAATCTTCCAAGAAGCCCGATGCAATTCTATCTCTTGCGCAACGTAACCGTCGCTACTGCTTGCTAACGACTTAGCTGTTGACGTCGTATATCAGAGTTAAGTAGGGATAGAATTAATCTAAGTAAGTCAGTTGCAAATTTGATTTGGAATAAAGAACTTCAAGTCAAATTAATTCTTGTTTGTTTTTTATTAATAAATAATTAACTGGCGCCCGAGCAGGGACCGGCTCTGTGCGGCTAAAAGGACAGCACGATTCCTAAGTTCGCGGGCGGTACAAGAGAAGTGACAGGAAAACGCTCCTAAGCTCTCTTGCGATTAAAAGTGTTCGGTTATAGTGATACGAACCGTGGCAACTCATAATAACTAAAGTTATTATACGGTAAATCAGCTTCAGGTAGTTCAAGATTAATTTCTTAACTACCCATCGGTGGACTACAATCCTACAAGGTCCGTCCGTAGGATACCCTCACAGAGGTTGGTCGCAGGATCCCCAGTAGAACTCAAAAAGGATGAAATCCGGATCAACAGGAGGGGTCGCCACATCAATAATATTAATGTAAGTTAGTGAATAAGAAATTAATATTGAAAAAATAAGAATAATAAAAAGTGCAAAATTAAAAAAAAATTAAAAAAAAAAAATTTTTTTAGAAGCAAATATTTACAAAAAAAAAAAATTTAATAAGACAAAATTAAATGAACATAACAAAAACATAAAACAAAAAATTTATAACTCAAATTAAAACACCGCAATTGTGGTATAACTAACTCCAACTCTGCGAATCCTAAGGGACCCTCCAGGGTAGAAGGAGAGAATCATCCACTAATACATTTAATATGATCTAGTAGGGAGATCGACAGGATGCGATCTTCTCAACCTCCTCGCCACTCTGACCTCTCCCTTTCTGCGTCGCCTTAAAAGCCGCCTGGCTAGATCGTTTGGATGATTTGCTAACCGATTAATGTAGTCCTTGGCCTGATGATTAATCACGTCGCCAATTTTTGGTATTTTCAAGTCGTGCTCATGGTCCGCTGTGCGCATGAACCAAGGGGCCCCAGAAATCATGCGCAATGTCTTGGCCTGCAGAACTCTAACCTTAGCAATATTTGTTTTTGCTGCTATGCCGTACACCTGTAAGCCATAACGCCAAGCAGGAGCAATTATTGCTTTGTAGATGTGTACCTTATTTCTTAGTGACAATTTATTGCGACTGTTTAGGAGCCAATACAATTTCCTAATTCTCTGCCCGAGCAACTTCGTTATATTTGAGATATGGGTTTTAAACGTTAGCCGCCTATCCAAATATACACCAATGTATTTATATCCCGAGTGATGCTCCAGCAAGTGATTGCCAATAAAGACGCCCGGACAAACATCCGGCCGTAAGGCGTGCGTCACATTGGCACATTTCTTTTCGTTAATGCCAATGTTCCATCTTTTTGTCCAGACTTCAAAACTGTGCAGATATTGTTGCAGGTTGTCCGTGGCTTCATATATGCACCTGTTTCTGGAGAGGATGGCCGTATCATTTGCTAACGTGGCGATGATATAATCATCAGAATCTTCTAGCGGTAGCGAATAGCCTTGATGCTAGAATCCACACCAACCAGTACCACTGTAAAAGTCCTATTATTGAGGTAGCTGCGCACTATTAACCATAGTTGATGCGGTAAGAGGCTCTTGAGTTTAATGAGCAACCCGTCGTGCCAAACTCGATCAAAAGCCTGCTTGATATCGAGATACGCTGCCACAACGTACTCCTTGGCCTCAAATCCTTCAAGGATAAAGTTGACTACCCTATTCAATTGTTCAGGAGTTCCGTGGGCCTTACGGAACCCGAATTGAAATGGAGGAACAATTTCCTTGACCTCTTTCAAGTCAAGTAGGCGTGTCAGCAGACAGCGTTCAAACAGCTTTGCTACAGTGGGCAGCAGACTGATTGGCCTGTAAGAATCCAATATGTAAGGGTTCTTACCAGTCTTATGAATCATGCAGATTCTCGCCTTCTTCCACTGTTTTGGAATATATCCCAATCTAAGCACAGAGTTGAAAATGAGGACCAAGAATAGCACAGCTGTGATCGGCATAGCCTTAAGTGTAAAATTATCCACACCATCTTCACCTGGAGCCTTTTTTGTATTCAACCCTTTAATGTGACCCGAGACTTCCTCTGCTGTGATGGGAATCATCCACTGGTTTTAAAAATAAAATAAAAATTAATATATTATAAGTAAATTAAGATAAAAATAATTTTTTCCCTCACACCACACAATTTGAAACAAAAAAGAAACAATGAAACAAAAACAAATTATCTCACATTGACACAAATACTTTTTTTCGATAAATTAGTGCATGACTTGGGAAAGACAACTTTTATTCGATCGATCTATGGCAAATCAGAATAACTTAATTAGACCTCCGATAATCAAAGTTAAAGCCTTAAGAGAACAATCACCCCACTTAAACGAGGCTTTTGAACAAAGACAACAACTTAGTCAGGCAGACTATCAACAAAATAGAAACAAGAACAATCCACAAGACATAGCAACCGTTGTGAACCAATTGTTGGCACAGCAACTGCCCAACTTAGTTCGCAATATTATAAACCCTAACCAAAATTTTAACGACATAACTGATCAGGTTATAAATGAAGAGCACCGCAATAATTTAGCTGACTTGGACCGAATATCAGATGTAGTGAAAAGCTTAAGGGAATTTTCTGTGGAACCATCCGAATTTAGCTCCTGGAAGAAGAGTGTAGATCGGATTCTTGGAGCTTACGCATCAACAGTCGGTACACCAAAATATTTTAGTATCCTACATACAATCAGAAATAAAATAGTCGGTAATGCAGTCATAGTGTGCCTCTTAATTGGAGTGCTATCTCCAATTGCCTTACACTACACTACGCAGAGAAACGTGACTTAAGCACGCTTGAGTACCAAATGACCATGTTAGTATAGGGAAATAATCTGTTGGTGAAAGATTTTCATCAAGCTGTTTATAAAAACTTATCTCGGATTTTGAATAAGGTAGGTTGCATGGAGTTATCTAGAGATAGTCACCAACTCATGACGAAATTCTACCGCGACAAAGAATTGGACACCTTCGTGCGAGGGTTAAAAGGTGACTTATCACTTCTACTAGGTATGAAAGAACCAGTAGATCTCCCGTCAGCACTACACTTGTGCTTGAAGTTAGAAAATCAAGACTATTGAACGAATATTGCCATGAATAAAAATCCACTAGAATGGTCAACTACATGAATAGACATCCTCAATTTGAAACAGGCAAAAGACCACCCGGTGCAACAAACCAGCCCGATAAAAGGCAGAGGAATTTTAATATTCAGACAGACGAGATTAGACAAGTAGATCCAACAAGTGCTGAAGCTTATTCCACTATGACAGAACATGAAGACTCAATTACCCAACATGACAATCAAAACGATTATGATGAAACCTTGACTCAATATGCTGAGCAAATAGACGATGTTGACAGTTACGATTACACTCAATATGAATATTCTGACCTCAATTTTTTTAGAATAAAGAACTCCTCACTCCCATACTTCGAGTGCAAAGTGAGGAGTGGGCAAATACTGAAAATACTAATAGACACCGGCTCCAACAGAAATTATATCCAACCAAAATTTGTAGAAAATCCAGTACTCAATGAGAAACCTTTTGATGCCGTAACTGTTGGCGGCAGTATTAGAATCATTCAACAAAAAATAGCTAACCTATTTAACAGACCCGATATCGTAGTAAAGTTCTACACTAAAAACTTTTGAGGCTATACTAGGAAATGACAGCCTCAAAGAATTAGGAGCAGTAATTGATAGTAGCAAAAACCTGAAGAAGATCAAAAATAGTATTAGTATTCTCATTAAAGAAAAAAAAACTTGAATCAATAAATATAGTAATTCCTCGTACAGACCATATGACTTAAGAATAGAAAAGAGAATTAGACCAATTACTTAAAAGATACCCGAATCTGTTCGCTGACCCCAATGAAAAACTGACCTACACAACAAATGTGAAGGCAGAAATCCGCACTAGTTCAGACTCGCCAGTATATTCAAAATTCTACCAATTCCCAATGTCCCTAAAAGACAAGGTAAACAAACAAATCAAAGAACTTTTGGACGACGGAATTATCCATCCATCCCGATCACCGTATAATTCACCAGTGTGGGTTGTACCCAAAAAATTAGATGCCTCTAAAGAAAAAAAAGTATCGAATGGTCATTGAGTATCGAAAACTAAACAATATAACAAAAGCTGACAAATATCCAATACCCGAGATAAACGAGGTATAAGCTCAACTGGGTGACAATAAACTTTTTTCAGTACTAGACCTTAAAAGTGGTTTCCATCAAATTCCTCTGAAAGAATCCGACATTGGAAAAACTGCCTTCTCCGTCAATAACGGAAAATAAGAGTTTACACGATTCCCATTCGGATTAAAAAATGCCCCATCAATATTTCAACGAACTCTCGATGACATTCTTCATGATCATATCGGTAAGATATGCTTCATTTACATAGACGATATCATTATTTTCAGCAAAGAAAATGAATCTCAATCCAAGAATTTGGAAACAATTTTCCAAACTTAACAGGAAGCCAACCTGAAATGTCAACTTGATGACAAAAACAAAGTTGATTTTCTAGGCTTCGTAATATCAGACGAGGGTATCGAGACAAACCCGAGCAAAATAGCTGCGATAGAAAATTACCCATATCACAAGACATTGAAAGATTTAAGATAATTTCTTGGACTTTTAAACTATTATAGGAGATTTAATTTCGCTAAGATGGCAAAGGAAAGGGAGGGGAAGACGGACGAGTGTCCAAAAGAGAGTCAGCAAAGAAATTTATCAAGAAGCCATAGAAGCCTTTAACAAAATAAAAAATGCTTTAGTATCGAATGAAGTAGTACTCCCCGATATCCCGATTTTAAAAAAGAAGTTCACTTAACTACTGATGCTTCCAACATTGCGATAGGAGCTGTGTTGTCACAAAACAAACAGCCAATATGTTTCCTTTCAAGAACGCTTGCTAAAACCAAAGAAAATTATGCTACAAATGAAAAAGAAATGTTAACCATATTTTGGGCATTGAAAGCCCTCAAAATTTACCCCTACGGTAAAGCGAAAGTCAAAATCTATACAGATCACTAACCCTTAACACATTCACTCAGCACCTGGAATGGTAATGCTAGAATAAAACGATGGAAAGCCTATTTAGAAGAATATGACTACGAAATCCTATACAAACCTGGCAGAGACAATGTGGTAGCTGACGCATTGTCTAGAATTCATAAATTAGCCCAAGGTAGAATTATTAAATCAAAAGCAGTAGAAGATATCAAAAAACCTTTACATGATCTATTATTTTACTATGGCATCCCCAAAATTGTGGTAATAGATAACGAAAAGTCTCTGAATGCGGCATCAGTAACCTTCATGATGCAAGATCAACTGGGGATACAAAAGTACTGTTAACAGACAGGTCGAAAGATTTCACTCCACCCTTTTAGAAATAATGTGATGTCTCAAAAGAGAGAAAATACATAGAACTTTTAGCTACCTCTTGTACAGAGCAATATATGAATACAACTACTCCATACATTCCGTAACTAGTAAACGACCCTTAGAGGTTTTCTTTGGCAGAAATGTGACCACGAATCCGGAACAAGACAACATCGACAGACTCAAACAAAAACAGAACACGAACCACATTCAATAACGCAGAGACCACAGTAATAGAACCGGGCATGCCATTAATACAAATAGCGCCAACGGAAATAGATCTGTCTTTGGAGACGTTAGAGGAGCTTCATACGAACAACATGTTCTCCAACTAAATCAGCCAGAGCACAGAGCCGCAGTTTAATAACATTCCATTCTTTTAATTACTGCCTTGACGACAAGCATCAATCAAAGGGGGAAGAGTTAACAATAATTTATTTCAAAATATCACAAAGTAGCTAAACTTCAAAATGCTGATCAAGCGTCTGCATTATTTCCTGCAAGAGCAATAATCTTCCAAGAAGCCCGATGCAATTCTATCTCTTGCGCAACGTAACTGTCGCTACTGCTTGCTAACGACTTCGCTGCTGACGTCGTATATCAGAGTTAAGTAGGGATAGAATTAATCTAAGTAAGTCAGTTGCAAATTTGATTTTGAATAAAGAAGTTCAAGTCAAATTAATTCTTGTTTTTATTTTATTAATAAATAATTAACTTACATATGTACCATGAATAACTGAAACTAGTAAGAAACAAATAAACAATTTATACAATATTCTACTTATACATTCCCGATCAATCAAGGTTTTTTTTCGTAGAATATATATTTTTTTAAATCGAAATACATACTAACAAAATTTGCAAAAATACATTTTTTTTTAGAATTCAGCATTCAATTCTTAATTTAGCCAAACAAAAATTTGTTATTTTTTAATGTATTTTTTTGTTTTTGAACTTCGAAAATTGCCATTTATATCGATCAATCAAATAGACTCAGGGACTTCAAAATTGATATACATAAATGCCAAAATCTTACAATAAGTTACTCTTCATGATTTTATAATGTTTCCAATGATAGATCGCTCCAGACGCTATTAATGGAATTTGTTAATGATTCGAGATCTTCAAATTGTCTGTCAAATTGAAAGACTTTACGAGAGAGTACGGAAAGCCACTCCATTCCTTAATTCCATAACGTTTTGGTTGTTAATCCACTTCTTTTCCACTCAAATGTACAAGGTGAAGACCAAAAATGTTAGAGAAGTGTGGAAATGCTTTCTGGAGCAGCTCCTCTGTAGCCATAATAGGCGATATCACCCCACACAAGTAGCGTATTGTCATGAAAGTGGTAAATAAAACCATCTGGTCCACTTAAATTATCATCAGAAAAAAACGATTCGATGCCACTCGCTATTCCATGACATGTGGTTCCAACCAAAATGAGAGAGAGCATGCTAACGAACGTCGGTATAAAGTGTTTTTTTTTTTTTTTAATTTTAATCTTTATATGTTTTGCTTTCTTCGCTGTACGGTAGCTGTTTTAATAAAACTTTGGCTGCAGAGCAAACTGAGTTTGATGCTTTTCGGAGAATTCCTTCCTCTTCGCAAGGTTTAAGGACTTTCCTGGTGGGTTTTTTCTTATTTTTCCATAATTTGAAGGATTCCGTAGAAAATGACAACAGCTGTCGGACTTTTTGTGATTTTTTTCTGCTATATGTATAGTTGTAAGATTACTATCTCGATTGACAAATATTTTGCCGATTTCTTCCGAAGTTGGTACTGCACTACGACTCACATTATTTTATATAATGGAAAATTGGATGAACCAACAAAATGCACCTTTTAGATCGCACAGCTAAACCGAAAACTAAATTTAAAGCGTCTGAGTTGTGCTAGAAAGCACATTTTTGTGGCATAGTCAAAGCAAAATAGAAATAAATTATAACTGTAAAATTTCTGCAGTCAACTCTTACTCAATAAAAAAGAAAAAAAAAATGTAAAATAATGTTGGGTCTATTTGATTGAGCAGGAGTGGGGTATAACAACTACATATGTTACCATTTTGAGATTCTTTGGTGTGAAATCGAATATCTTGCATAAAAGGATCATCATGTTTAAATGGTATTCTATATAAATGTAAAAAAATTATGTGTATCTGAATATAACACTTCATTCGATGGGTGGCGGTTCATGTGCAAGAATTTGCAGGGGTGGTTGTTGCTGGTTGTTTGTCGAAATCATTCTCGCTGGTTTAAAGGAAAGCAATTGAATTGCTTCTGTAAGTCCATCTTGGCTGGTTACTGATGAATGCCAATTTGCTTCTGCAAGTATAAAAATATATGTTCTTATACTCATATGTATTTTATATTTATTATATAATAAATAATTAATATATCATATTACTAAACCATGTAAAAATCTACCTTAACGTAAATAAAATATTGAAAGAATAAAATAAAAGATGGTGTTTCCTTACTTTTTTTTTTTCAAAACTCAGTAAAATTAAATTCTAACAAAACAGACGCCATGATTGATGTAATTTCACCTTGTGTAAACGGTGCAATTGATCAAGCCTACTCCTAAAATTTAAAAATTTCAACTTCGCTAGAAAATTCTTAATACCACATTAGAGCTTAAAATATAAGAAATATTACGCAGAGACGTTGGTTGAAAGCCAGATTAAATCATTTTAACCGTCTGATAAGACTGCAACTTTTTAATGTAACCATGTTGATTGGTATAATATTCTCCCCCATTTAGACTCAGGTAACTGTTTTGGAAAATATCTATTGTCATTAAAAACAAAAAACAATTCATTCCTAGTTTCTGCAACAATAACCATGTTTTCAAGAAGAAAGGTCAATGTTGGAAGTCAAGTTTTCGAAGAAAAGCTTGAATGGGCTAATCTCAGGTGCAACTACACAATACGCTTGGCAGTTGTATAACCTGATAGGCTATTTTTCGGTCGGATGGAAGGTAGCTAACACTGTAGCGATCACCAATCTTTTAAAACCTGTTTACTGCCCAGAAAACCTTCACCATCTCTCTAAAATATTTGAGCAAGCTTAATTACGTATATTGGGATATAATGTTCTCACATCAGCTCAATACATCTTTCGAGCAAACTACAGCTTCGTGCATTGTCTCCACAAGCTTAAGCTATTTTTAAAAATAAATTATACTTGAAAAAATGCGTAGGTATGAACACATTGGATGTGCAAGCGGTGTTTGACACTGTGTGTCATAAAGGTCTTGTTCATAAGTTAATAACATTGATGTACCCATTTATCTTTTCTACGAACTTTTTATCTGATAGATATTTTTGCGTGATTTTGTATGGAGTCATATCAAAAAAAAATGTATTCTCTACAATATTCATTCCTATGATGTTCCCACCTTTCATCACTGCAATACTTTAATATTTGCTGATGAGGTCAAAATGATCCTTAAGGAAGCTTAATATACCTTTTCAAGATATTGTCAGAAGTGAAAGATAAAACATAATGCTCACAAAACTAACGTAATTTACTTTTACAGAATAAGAAAATACTGCCATCTCCCAAACTACCCAATCTATACAAGGGGGAAACAGTCTCAAATATCTCGGACTATACATAGATAACATACGAAATTCATTCTATTCAAAAAGTATCGTGAATTTGGAATGCTCCAAGACTGACTAACTCAAATTAAAATAACAGCATTTCGAGAAAAACACGTTCAAAGCTAGCAAGTTACTAACAAATTGGCTAATTATAGAAGAAATATTCTCTTCTCACCCGAAGAGTACGTAAGTTATTAATATGAAATATTTACAAAATACAAATCATCATATAACGAATATTTCTCAAATCATGTTTTTTAAGTTACGGCAGTCTTGAAGTAAATTAGCGATATGTTGGAGCAAAAAAGGTATTGGACACCCTAATGTTATACAAAACGTTATATCATGCTGTTGATATGTTATGTTTAGTTATGAAATACCATGTATGTATATACAAACAGCTATTTTTACTTTCCTTTTATGCTTTGTTCTTATTAGTTAAAGTCATTGTGTTTTGTTATCAAAAAATCAGTTCAATAAAGGCAGCATTCGAATAGTTGATAATTCTAATTTCACTACACCCCCACCATTTCTCTTGTAAACCAAAAAACGCTTCGGTTATAATACACATTATCAGCAATTTTGCACTGTTAGTTTTTTTTTTGAGATACGTTTCGGCTCGTCTTCGATATTCTCCCATTCCAAAATAATGGATCAAAGAAACAGGAAGTCACTTCTCTCTATTGAAAATAAACGGTTACTAGTGTAAATGTTATTTAACTCAATTATGCTGTAAAAGTGCAGATGTTTGTTGTAATTGTGCAGCTACACACCACGGCAAATTATAAGAAGAGAAAATAAATTATAATATTAAAACTGATTTTTATTTTAATATAAGATATCAACTGACACACAGTTCCAGTTGATCCGTGCTTTTCGAGCTAATTCATAAATTAGCTTCGCTATAAGTATCGATCCTTACTTCCTCAGTGGTTAAGTTTTTAGAAAAATTACCAAATATAAGGTTTTACCCCCATTATTTTTTCCTAAATTCATAAAATATTTTGTAAAAACCATTGCAATTTATAATCAACTCTATAAAAATTGTAAAACTGTAAGAAAATTAAAATATGGATTTATAGGTTAAATAAAAAAATAAAAGGTTTTTAAGTAATTTGGGTTGCACAATTTGAAAAAGTAAACGTATCTTATGACAGCTTACAGTATCCTTTGATGCTATGTCGGGGTGAAGACGGATATGCTATAGATATTAATCAACGACAATTAACAAATCACAAGGTCAAACATTCAATGTTGTGGGATTAGACCTGAGCTTTGAGTATTTTCCCATGGACAGTTATATTGGGTTGGTGGAAAAGTAAGAGTAAAATGAGAATTACGTTTCAACAATTTTTTCAATATAACAAAGCAACTTTATTTCATCAAATATTTTCCATTGTTATTGATAACCTTTTGCCATCTTTCGGGTTAAACCATAATCCCGTGTTTGTAGAAATTCTCGGATTTCTGATCATGAAACGGTTGCAATACCGTTTTGCAGTCGCTTGGGGAATTCATTGTTTCGCCATCAAGATAATTCTGCATGGAGCGAAATAAATGGTAAACAGATGGTGCTAGGTCCGGACTATATGGTGGGTGCGTTAACACTTCCCAGCCGAGTTCCCTTAATTTTCTGCTGAGTCTTCAAATATGTGTGTGGCCTAGCGTTATCGTGGTGGAAAACTATGCCTTTTCTGTTTACCAATTGTGGCCGTTTTTCCTTCAACGCTGCATTTAGTCTTGTTAGTTGTTGACAACAGAGTTCCGAAATTATCGTTTGCCCAGGTGGGAGCAACTCATAATGCATAGGACCTTTGCAATGCACAGCAACAACTTCCTCGTAGTTAGCGCCGGCTTTGCAATGGTTTGGGCGGGCTCACCTTGTTTAGACCATGACATTTTTTTCACATTATTGTCGTATGCTACCCATTTTTCATCGCCAGTTATCAATTTGGATAGAAAAGGTTGCAAATCATTCCGTTTCAGTAACATTTCGCAAATTGAAATGCGATCAATAAGATTTTTTTCTGCCAAATTGTGTGGTAATCAAACATCCAGCTTTTTTGCATAGCCTGCCCTTTTTAAATGGTCTAAAACTATCGTAAGGTGGATACCAAGGTCCTTAGCGATGTCACGAGTACTTATGTGCCAGTCATTCCCTACCTTTTCAATAATTTGGTCAACTTTTTCGGTGCAAGGCCGACCAGACCGAGACGCATCTTTCACATCGAAATCGCGCAAACCATTTTCGAACTGATGGTTCTGATAGAGTACCTTCTCCATGATGTGCACAAATTTTTTTATGAGGATTCGCTGCGGATTTGCGTTTTCATAGAAATACAATATTGTAACGAATTTTCTCTGTTTCGGCATTCATTTCATTCAAACAGCAGATTTAATAATCACTTCTTTATTGTTTTAGTAGCATGGTTTCACCAAGGTTGCCATATTTTCATTGTTGTATAGCATTCCCAGAACGGATTAATACATGCAGAGATGTCTTTTTTTAAATATAGCAATTCAAATTTTCGGAACTTACTTTTCCACCAGCCCAATATGTAGTTCTTTCGGGCGTCACTTCAAGACAAAATCTGTTCGTATTAAGTAATGACTAGAAAGCTGTAAACATTGTATACAAAGACATATTGTAAGCAAAATATTGTAAGAAACTGCATTAATAAAATTTTTTGCTATCAATACCAAAGTGATATTTAAAATTGCACCCGTGGTAACATGTGAGGTGTACAATTAATATGCCGACATAACACAACTTTTAAGATATGTTTGAAATACCATACATGTAGTTTTGAATGTCATAAGATAAGCTTACCTGGAGTGTTTGAATTAAAACGTTCAGTACTTGTTGTTTTGTAATACGAAAACTTTAATGCATTCATTGGCATTATCCTTGTTTGGTTCCATGTTACAGTATTTTGATCAGATTTTGTAGCTTCCCACGGCATCGACCAACGTCGCATTTGATTTTCAATATCTGTTGAAAAGCTTTCGATGACTTCTCCTGCAGCAGCTTCCGACCATCGTCGTTGACCATGCAGTGGAAACAAAGGGAAACTAAAAGGTGATTTCACACTCCTGTAGAATGGTATTTTCATCGAAAGCAAATGGCCAGGATTTGGTAATGGTCCACGAGTATTTTCAAATATAGATTGCATAGGAATCGTATCTCGAATGTTATGTTGAGGCGATGGACCTCGTGACTGTTCGATACCAACTAAAGTCAAGAAAGGAATATATCTGCTTAAATATTTTTAACTATACACACATTATTATTAACATACAATTTGCAGGCTCAGCATATCCAAGCGGCAGGGTTCGTTGATCAGTTAAAGAATTTCCCCTAGAGATTTCGACTTTATAAGATCCCAAAAAGTTTGGTGAGGGTGTTTGAGATCGTTGGTCAACTTGAGTTCTGAAAATTTCAAATTTGGTATCATGTTCATAAATTTATTGTATGTAAATCCACAAATTGATATGTGTTAAAGTTGAGAATACTATTTATGGTATGTTAGAAGGTGTATAACAAACATTAGTATTTTTACATCCTTAGTAGTTAAATATTGTTCCACATTAATATCTCTTCTATATACAAAAAATAATATTACAGCTGAAAGCTAAATGCACAGCTGAACTCTGTATTAATAAACTTTTAATAAGTAATTATAAATTTGTAGTACTATTGGAATTTATAAGAAAAAAATATTTTTTAGAGACCGACCGAAGGTTCGGTTTCGGCCACAATTTCGGTTTTGGCCAAAAATTGATCAAAAGAATATTGTGCTCAAAATAATTATAATAAAATACTCCATTAAGAACCTGTAGGGTAGGAAATGTTGATGTTTAACTCAATTTACTTACAAGAGAGCCTTTAACAAGTTGATTATGCTTAGTCATGTTAAATCTAATTCACAAAATATTAAAATTTGATTGTTTGTTTGTTTAAGTCTTATGCGCGGCCAATACCGTTAATCTGATTGCAATGAAATTTTGTGTATGTGTATGGTTGGTTCAAGCCATGGACATAGCATAGTTTTAGATCCGATATGTCATTTGTTGCATATTTAAGACTTATTTTAAAATTAATCGGGTCGTCTCTGGCAAAAACCACAGATAATACGAGGTCTGATCAAAAAATATCGGAAATTTTGAATTTACGTGTGGCGTTATGTTGGTACTCATCTCCCTCACTTATGCTATTAAGGTCGGCCATTTTGAATGTTTATTAAATATGTATTAAATTTTTAATCGACGCTTTGTACCCATATTTTGCCATCAGTTATGACCCTTTTCAGCAATTTTGGATCGTCGTTAACGAATATCAACAGATGCTCATGCGACGTTTCTTTTGCACAAAATTTAACAATTTCGAAACAAACTTCGCTGGCACAGGTTTCATGCCCAGAACATCTGAAAAATTTGCATGAGCCACCCGATATACCGAAATCGTCAGCAACTTCTCTACTGCTTCAACGTTTTCGTCGGTTATTGTTGTCCAGGTCGGGCATCGTCATTAACATCTTCTCGTCCTTGTGTGAAGAGTTTATACCACTTATAAATTTTTTTGTTTGCTCAATAAAGACTCGGAAAATACCACAGACACATTTTAGGTGCTTTGGAGCTCTTAAAAAAATTAATACAGATCTTTGATCCTTTTTTTTTGGATTAAGCAAAATCGAAGACAAGCTAAACACGTCTCCCTTTTTTATATATTGTGTGCTCATACAATCATATGTATGTAACAATATGTAACACCTTGTTGCATACATAAATAATTGCGTGTGGAAAATATCTTATTCGAGTCACACTCGTACACGGAGGGTTCCGTACCAGATTGGATTTTGTATGGGAGGTACTCCCCCTAGTGGTCCAATTTGACTGATTCCAACAAATGTACAGCGCATACATCATACTTATAGTGTCTAAATTTCAGTTCGATAAGACAAAAAATATTTTAGTTTTAGTATGCCGATGCCCGGATAGAACTACACATTCTGTGAAAATTTCAACTTTCTAGCTTTTGCGGTTCATGAGATATGACCCGAGGACGGACGGACGACAACGAAAGTCTCTGCAATAGGGGTCCCTTTGGTACCCTTTGGGTCCGGAACCCTAAAAACGCAAGTTTTATTTATATATATATGAATCTTGTGAGAGATCAAAATAACGGATGCTGCTGACAAAAAGAAACGTAAGTGGCAAAGATAAACCAAAGTAACAGCGACGCAATAATATAAGTAAAGTGACAAGAGTCGCATCCAACATTGGATCAATTTAATGCAATCTGCTCCATTAACAAAAGTATCACGTATTAGACAGCGTGAAAAGAAATCAACATCATGAGGATGTGCTCAACAAACTGCGAGGGACCATTATTCAACACGGCCTGTGAGGGTACCTGCCCCTCATCTACATAAAAAGAAGCCTATGCGAGCATTAGCACCGGAACCAACAGCAGCAGTAGAATAAGTTTATAAAATTAAAAGAAAATATAAATAAATAAAAAAACAAATAGAACTAAAATAATAAGTAAGTTGTAATAAGAAACAAAATGACATGTATGATATTTTTGTAAAGATCAAGCGGTACCTTAACTGCGGGTGTGTAGCGTACAAGGTATGACAACCTGTGCAAAACCGATAGGTAGATAATTATTAACAAATTGAAATTTTGACACATATTCGTATTAAAAAAGAAAAATTTTCAAAAATAACATTTAGTTTAGTTATAAAAAACAAAAGGATTAAACAATATTTAATTTTCCATTTTAAACTTTCAAACATCTCAAAATTTTGATCATGGGATCCAAGGAATCAAACATTGAAAACCCAACCGCAAATGTAATAAACGAGGTTGAGGATATTAATCACACAGAAGATTTAAAGAACATTTGGATTCTTTTACTCGTGTTGGTAATATTGTAATGTATCAAAGTAGTATTAAAATTATATGTAATGCATAATGAAATTTTAAAGAAACGATATTTAAGCCGAGCAGATGCACTTGACAAAGTAAGAATAAAACTCAAATTTGATTGCAATGATTGATATAAAATATATAGGAAGAATTAATATATATATCTTTATATATATAATCTTTATATATATAATTCTTCTGTGAGTGTGTATGTCACTGAACTTCTCTTAAATGACTGGACCGATTTTGATGAAATTTTTTGTGTGTGTTCAAGGGGATCTGAGAATGCTTTAGATTTACAATTAATACAATATATATAATTCTTCTGTGAGTGTGTATGTCACTGAACTTCTCTTAAACGACTGGACCGATTTTGATGAAATTTTTTGTGTGTGTTCAAGGGGATCTGAGAATGGTTTAGATTCACAATCTTTATATATATAATTCTTCTGTGATGTTCCTGAACTTCTCTTAAATGACTGGACCGATTTTGATGAAATTTTTTGTGTGTGTTCAAGGGGATCTGAGAATGCTTTAGATTCACAATTAATATATATAATTCTTCTGTGAGTGTGTATGTCACTGAACTTCTCTTAAACGACTGGACCGATTTTGATGAAATTTTTTGTGTGTGTTCAAGGGGATCTGAGAATGGTTTAGATTCACAATATACATATATAATTAAGTATTATTATTTAAAAAAGAATAAAAAAAAATTGCTATGCCCCGGGTGAGGCTCGAACTCACGACCTTAAGATTATGAGACTTACGCGCTGCCAACTGCGCCACCGAGGCATATACGAACAATATTGGAAAACAGCATTGTCAATATGTGAAACAAATACATTATGTGAGTTCAGATTCAACATCTACATTTGAGAAATTATTCCACGAGCCTCGGTGGCGCAGTCCGATTGGCCGTACGACGTCGGGCAGGATACCCTAGTATATATATATAACATTAAGACTTACTATTACCCCTTAACAACTTGTGTTTCAACATCCAATTTAAGAAAAAGTTAAATGGAATGGACAAATATTATAGCAAGATTAAGACAAAATAAAGTAACTTTTGATAAATCATATAAGTGCTTGACCCAAAGGAAACCAATCACCAAAGACACCCAACACAAACATTTAGAAATTCTTATTGACACTGTTGAAGCAATAAGAAGTATAATCAATGTAAATTTCGAAAAACTAACAGTGCAACAACATAAAGATGCAGCGGAAGGTTTTTTCTTTGAAATAACATTTTATACATATGGCAACTCTAGAATTAGCTATTGATCATGGAATTTAAGTGTAAAGAGCTGAGAGCAAAGAGCAGATAGCGAAAGTATAACGGAACTTTCTGTGTCAACAAAGTGTGGCTTCTGTTCTGCTTATCTTGCTTGTACACATTCCTCACTTGCTTATTAGATTGTGAACATTGAGAGGTTAAAGTGATTCATAAATAAGTCATGGAAAGTGGTAGTGATAATGAAAGTGCATCGCCGATTTAAAAGCGAAAAACGGTAAAAAGACTCCAAAAATCTGTGACTGGATTAGTAAAGATCTTCAAGATATATATGATGTGAAATGTAAAGCATGTAACGTAACATTCTCTATCGGGAAAAGTGGCCTTGGCCAGATGAGTTCTTTTAGGTTACGTTATTTTGTTTTTATTCAATAACTAGCCTTACCCGGCGTGCGTTGCTACGTCCCCTGTGCGTGCCCAGTTATTAAAAAAAAAAGAAATGGGCCAAGTGCAAGTGAGACTCGTACACGGAGGGGTTTGTATGGGAGGTACTCTTCCTAGTGGTCCGATTTGACTGATTCCAACAAATTTACCGCACCTATGTTAAAAACTTATAGTGTCTAAATTTCAGTTCGATAGAACAAAAAACAGAAAAGTTTTTCCAATAAGAACCTGAATATTAATGGGGCTTTGTATGGTCCGATCAAACTGAAATTTCGACAATATAAGTTTCTGATGTATACCCACCAACCATCCAAATTTCAAGATAGTGGGATTACTGGATCGTATAGCTGCCATACAAACCAAAATGTTTCTTGTATTGGGACCCCTTTAAGTTTTCGAAAATATTTTAGTTTTAGTATTTGTTGCTGATGCCCGGATAGAACTACACATTCTCTGAAAATTTCAACCCTCTAGCTATTGCGGTTTTTAGGACATGACCCGAGGACGGACAGATGGACGGACGAAAAAAAAACCTATCCTATCCTATGTCCGTCTCCTGGTTCTAAGCTACCTCCCCACCAATTTTCAGCCAAATCGGTTCAGCCATTCTTGAGTTATAAATAGTGTAACTAACACGACTTTCTTTTATATATATAGATATTGTCAACTGATTTGATTTGCATGTGGTGCTTAGATTAAAGTGTTTTATAACTCATACCAGATTAAACAACATGGTGAAACAAAGCACCACAAACTCAATGTTGGACTTTGCAAAAAAAAACTTCTACATTGGATAGTTTTTTTGGTTCATTGGGCTCTTCTTCTTATGCTTCTCTTGCAAATACTTGTGATGACAAGATATCAGCTAGTGAACTTGCTTTAACCTACCATACTGTGAAACACAATCTTTCCTATAACAGCATGGACTGTGCTGTAAAACTAAACAAAATCACATATGTCGATTCTAAAACCGCTGTAAACATGCAATTAGGACGGACTAAAATGGAAGCATTGGTTAACGATGTTTTCGGGCCCTATGCCTTACAATCTTTACTGAGTGATTTAAATGCCCCTAATTTATATTTTTGTTTGCAAACTGATGCAAGTAATAGAAAAAATATAAAACTATTTCTTTTAGTTGTACAATATTTTAATATTAAGAATGGGATACAAAACAAGTTATTAGACTTTTACGAAAATTGTGATGAATCTGCAAATGGAATGTTTGATGCTATAAACAATTCATTATCTCACCACAACCTTTCCTTTGATAAAGTTTCTGGTCTGAGTGCAGACAACACCAATACGAATTTAGGTATTCACCATTCTCCTTATAGAAATATTGAACAAATAGTTCCTAATTGTCACGAACACATAGTTCACAATACAGTCAAGCATGCAATGAATTTTTTAATAGATGATGTTGAAAATATAATTTTTAAAATCTACAGCCATTTCTCCGTTTCTGCAGTCCGTAGAGAAGAGCTTAAAAATTTGTTGATGCTGTTGAAGGTGAATGACATGAGTTGCAACGACATGTTGGTAATAGGTGGCTTTCATTGCTACCTTGTGTAGATAACATACTTTTAAACTGGAAGGCTGTGAGTGATAATTTGTTCAAAACTTTTTATGCTTGGTCTTGCCGTGGTTTTCAAAAAACTAAATACTTAAAAATATTCTATTAAAAGTTAAAAACTGAAAAACCTAAGTATGCAACTCTTTTCATTCGTATTCATTTGCCATTAAAAAAAGTTATTAAAATCGGTTTAGTACAGTGTGCGCAAACAGCTTGTGTGTTGTAAAAAGACAAGCGAATGTACGAAGAAAAGAGCACGAGAAACACAGCGCAAATATATTAAAATCATGTGGGTTCCTGATCATGTCAATATACTTGGCAATGAACTAGCTGACTTCCGTGATAAACACGCCTTAAGAGAACCACTGCACACAGTAAACATATTCGAAAAGGCCGACATGCTCCGTTTAATTAAATCTGACATTCAGATGAAAGAACGAATTTCATGGGATAACGCAAGCCATCATTACAAGCATATTAACCCAGCTGCCACTTCCTCAACCCTCTACCCTCTTCAATGTCATCGGAATGCAATAAATTTATTTGTTCGCATCCAACTCGGTCACACTGCACTACTTATCAACACCTACATGAGGTCTCAAAAACGATACATGCATTATGTTGCATCTGTGCACACCTGCTCTCAGGGTGAATTCCACTATAGTGCCTCTGAGACCAAGACAAAATCAAAATTAGAAAATCTTATTTAGAGTTAAATCATGTCATACTTTAAATTTTAATTAATCAATGTACTTATTAACCTGCGAGCTGAAAGCCATCGCATCTAGTGCTCTTATTTTCAAGAAGTTTAAGAATTTATCTTTCGTTAAACTATATTTATTTTATATAAATTTATTATAAGCTTACCAGAATGACCATAATTCAAAACAATTTGGTCATGCTACTAAGTAATATACATAATACATACAATAGCTTATGCTTCAAGCCAAGCTTTGTAACTTAAAGCAATTCGAATGGTAAAGCAAATTAAGTATCAAAGCTCTTATTGTGTACATGAACAAAGCTTTAATTTATTGTAGCTAGAGAACTCATGACTACTTGCGCTACGTACAAAATGTACAATAGAAGAACTGATTGGGAAGCATACAGAGAATTTATTTACATGAACCTCACAATATATATACCTCCCAGGAAACCAGGTGATATTGAAAAGACAGTGGTGAACTTGAATGACATAATAAACGGAACAGCTAATAGAGTACCGATAAAACTAAAACCAAAAGAGGACAACTATATTTTCCCCCGCTCAATAAAACTCTTTTCCGCAAACAAAAACAAACTGCATTAAGTTTGGCAAAGGACGAGAGCTCCAAATGACAAAGCAGAAGTTAACAAAGCAATCAAAGACCTGGAAACCAGGCTGAGGAATTTTGAAAAAGAAATTACATAAAAACACTCCGACCTCCGCTTTCACGGAGGTCAAACTCTTGACTTCCACCTCCGCTAAAATGGACTCCGGTAAAACCCTACTCAGGGTTACACTTTATCTCATATCGCTCTTAGGATTTTCACTCAATTTCATATCGCTTTATTACTGAAGTCGATGTCTCAAATTCAATTTATGTACACATAGCAGAAAGCAGAAAGATTTGTTTTTCGTAACTCCACTATATTCGCTACATCGTTTGGTTGGTAACCGTTGGTCGGTTATTTGCTTAAAGTTAGTTATTAAATTTATTGCTTGCTTAGTTTCATTTTATCATTTCTTGTTTATTGATTTTTTGTTTTTGAGCACTTTAACTTCAGCCCAGCAATTGGGCACTTTGAAGCAACAAAGTATGAAAAAATACATGACTAACATAAAAGAAAAAATAGAAGCAAAAATGGAATAGTCTTATTTTTCACAAATTTGTATTATTCAGATCAACATCGAAAAGTTGGATTCAGCTTATAAACAACGAGATGGAATAGAAAATGCTTTTGAAACAACAAAGGCATTAGTTGAAGGCTGATGCATGGAAAGCAAAGGAAGGAGTTAGTGGAAATAACATTTTTTTTTACGATCGTTCATCATAATCGTATGCCGGCATTGAAGTTGCATAAAATTCGATTACGGCTTTTACCAAACTGGTATATTGCGACACATCGATAACAACAGTAGACAAGGTCAATTATTTCATGTGTTGCCTGCCTGGTGCCGCGTTGAATGTTTTCACACACTTTCGAGTATCTGAGGAGAACTATCGAAAGGCTCTAGGCAACTGCAAGAAATATACGACAAAAAGGTTCTGATTTTCAAAGAGCATATTTCCGACTTCGATTTTAATCTATCTATACATATTATAAAACAAAGTCGCTTTTTTCCTATGTTCGCTTAAATCTTTAAAACTACGCAACGTATTTTGATGCGGTTTTTTTAATAGATAGAGTGATTGAAGAGGAAGGTTTATATTTATTGTAACATTCCTTAAATAGTGGAGAAATACTGTTATTTTCACTATACATATACCTATATGCCTATCTCTAAAATTAATGTAGTTGGCATAGTGTTATAATTCATGGAAAAAGCATTTACTGTCACTACAATATTCCAGCGTCTCATTGTTTACACAGCAAAGTTTCTTCAAATGTGATTTTAGATTTTTTTTATTTAAGTCTGATTATTACTATCAAGAAATTATAAAGTCATGTCTGGAAGACGTCGTCGTTCGAACATAGGTCGTAGTACAGTGAATGCCAAAAGAGTACGTTCAGCAAGAGATGAAGAATCGTCAACGGAAAGTGAGGCTCTCCTCAGTCAGGCTCGGGATAGATATAGAGCTGAGAGAGAGAGAGAATCATCATCACGAGTTACTAATTCATGGGTAAATAAAGAAAATTCTGCCATGAATTACGATCCTTCGATTTCTTACAAGGACGATCGTATAGTATCAATAGGTATTATGTCAGTGGTATGTGAATTGTGGTTGGCATTGAAATTCAAGGACGAATCGAAAGGCATGTGTTGCTTACAAGGAAAAGTCAAATTAGAAGAAATTCTCCTTCCACCTGAACCACTTCACTCTCTTCTTACTGGTGATCATCTATATATATAAACATGCACTCAAAAAATATTATGACCCCGCAAAATTCGAGAACGGCTGGACCAATTTTGAGGAATTGATTTTTGTTGTACTCATGGAGTTACAGTAAGGTTCTTTGCTACATTTGGATCCGGTAGGTAGCGCTGTTGTCCAGATATAAATAGTTTTATGCCATTTTTAAATTTTTTTTTTATTTGGTGCAAAGTATACTGAACCGATTTTTTTTAAAAGAATAAATGATTCTTATAGTTGCTTAGGTTATAATAGAATATTAAAATATATTGTAAATTATTAATTACACATTTTACAACAAAGCTTTTTGTAAGAAACACCCAATTAACGCATAGAGGGTGTAGCAACGCGCGCCGGTTAACGCTAGTATTATGTATAATATTATTATTATTATTATATCGATTTCGATATCTCAGCTATGAAGGAATGGGATCCTGCATCTCTTCGTTTATTTCTAGATACTGTAATAGCACTACACGGATCGTTATCTTTAAGTAATGAGGCAGATATTCTGAATGCCATACTAATCTGTCTTGTTTTGTTAAAGGTAGATGGAGAGGTAAAGTAGTTATAAGATCGACTTCAAGAATATGATAATTTGCCTTTATTGGATGATTGCTACCATATGCTTAGCAATCATTGTCAGGTTTTAGAAAGCAATATGGAAAGAATATGTGTGGATAATCCGTACCGGAAAAATATGCCAACGCAGAATTAAAAAGCTTTTGTTGTCGCAAAGAGATGTCCAAAGTGTACAGCGAATTATCATAATCTCGCATAATGTCTATCATTCATAACACATTCTTTTTCATCGGCATAACTATGAAATTTCAGGTATGATAGAGTTTCATCCACAAATGATGTTTTCTGTGGCATTGTCAGTCAAAGAATGGCGATTACAGTTTGCGGTAACTAGAACAATTTCGTTGAATCAGACCCAGCGTTTTATTGATATTGCAAACTGGATGATCCCTCAAGATATCGACTTAGCAGACCCTATATTTTACAAGCCACAACGGATCGACTGTATTAGTATACAGAATTTTTTTTATTTTGGTCCTGGCCTGGTCATCTACGGAATGTAGTGTGCTTTTTTCTTAGCAATTCGGAACCAATTCCCAATTGGAGTAGCTGTACTAAAAGAGGAGGCTATAGTATTCATGAATTGCAACCGAAAGTATCACAGCTGACGAGCATTCTATCTACAGCAGGTTTCGAGTTTACTAAATGAAGTATTAGTCACATCGAGAGAAAGACTTCAGAATTCCACTGTAAGGTTGATTCTAAGGATATTGTAAAGGCACTTACATGGCAGCCAAACAGGATATTTTCTATTTTCGGCATGATTTACCCATTATATCCATGCTAACGAAACGGGATATTGCGTCTATGTATCGCGGGCCACGTACACATAAACACATAAATGTTTGCAATGTCAAAAATAGCAGTAAAACTTCACTTTAACAGTAAATTTAAACTGTGGGGAAATGTATATTGAAAAAAAAAAACAAAACGCAGTTATTTTCTTATATTCATTTTTAATACTTATTAAAAAAAAACAACAACAGTTAGGTCATTGGAAGTATACACAAAAAGAGAAAAGAAAAAATAAGTCCGATTTTGCGTTAACACATAAATGTTTGCAAAATGCGCAGTAGGATGAAGAGATAATGAAAGAAAAGTAAAGTAACTGTAAAATTTGTTTATTTTGACTAATATAGCAATCAGCAAATAGTTAGGAATGTGTATTTGCCATTATAAATTAGTTTTTCATCCAGTTGTGTCCTCAATAGCAATAATAAAAAAATATAAAAAATGCCAGGCCAAAGAATTGATGATCGTGCCATTGAATTAATCTATTTTAATTATTATAAAGGCAAAACTGTTAAAGAATTGGCAGAAATGTTCTCTGTCAAATTAAGAGCCGTTTATAATATAACAAATCGCGCAGAGAAAGAAAATAGATTATGTTTAAACACTTCTCCAGGCCGGCCAAGAAAATTATCAGCAAGGACAGAATCACATATTCTTAGAGATCTTAACAATAATCCACGATCAACCAATCGATCAAGGGCTATATCCTTGAAAATTGAATATGGGTTTGATGTCTCCTCTGAAACCATTCGGCGACTATTGAAAAGAAACGAATACTCAGCCAGAGTAGCGCGTCGAAAGCCATTACTTCGCAAAATATTTTAAAGAGACTGACTTTTGCTTCTGAAAACATTTCTCAACATTTTACAATAAGAATTTTTACCAAATACCATTATAAGTTTGTTATTTTGCCTTCCACACATTTTCGTAGAACATTGTGTTACCATACAGTCTTTCGTTTTTAAGAAATCAAAAATTTTTAGGTGGTTCTACAATTTTGTAACGCACCTTATATACATAGATATATAGATAGATAAGTTTCTAATCAATGTTCATGAAATGCGTAATTTTCAAAGCCCTAGAATTACTATATCGTATAGCTCCTATACAAATATTTCGGTCTCAGTGTTGAAATGCTCTATGTGTACTGACATCATATACCCTAAACAAAAGTCGAATCAATAATTAAATATTTCTAAATGCTCTAACACAAAGCCTAGGCAAAAACGTTTTCTAGGGGGTGCGTCAAGAGTATATATTTTTAATGTTGAGAAAATGGGGCTCCATAGAGCAATACATTTGTGGAATATCTGATCTATGATGTAATTGAGCTAGAATTACAAACATCAACTTAATGAAAGACCCCACTCACTCTATTGTAAAATTTACAAAATGTATGCTTCTTCATGTAATAATAACTCTGAAATAGTAACTTGTTGATTATTGAAGTTAATGTTAGCAGTATGCACACAGTACCGCATACTCAATACTTCTAAAAAGTAAAATGGTATATTTTTATCCAAATTTTATTTTTTAGAAGTATAATATAATAAGTAATGTGACAGAGATCATATTTTACCTTTGCTTAAGAATACTACAATCTTGCTCATGGGGAAAGCCAACTGGAGATTGACAAACGAAACAGCAAGTCAAAGACGAAAATGCGTCATAGCTAGCAGCACAAAATTGATGTTGAATATTAATCATGGTTTGTGCATTTTCAAGCACAATTAATTCATTATGCTCCCGGACTCGCTTCTGCTCCAAATCGACTGGCTGCTCAACTGAACCGAGAACAGAGACATAATCTTTTAAAACAGCCATCACATGCGTTTTCACCGTGCTTGTTGCTACAGCACTGGCTCTAATGACAAATAAAAAATGTTTTTATTTCATAACGATAATATTACAACCTTTACCTTGCTAAATCGTTCCAGGATTTAATCAAATATGAAGTGGGATGATTGTTCTTGTCATTGAGAGGGCGTTTTTCACTTTGTTGTTCTAGCATTGCAATTGCATGGGCCAACTTACAACCAGCCGAACATAAGTTATTTAACACATTAAGATAATTCGACCAAGCTGCCGAGCATTCCAGTAGAGTAGAATCCATTTTTAAGGATTAGTGTTAAATAAATCGTAAAATCTACTTTAATGTCTCATAATACCATTGATAAATACTTCACGATGTGACAACAAATAATACAAGTAGTTTCTTAGGTAGCTTAACGACGATATTAGAAAATTCATACTACTTCGTTCATTTAGTTGATTGAACGATTGATTAACAAAATAATTTATAGTTTATTTACAGTGCTTAAAAACTATATTATTTTGGTAATAAGATGCAACAAGTGATTATTTCATACAAAAACCACACGGAAAATGCTGCAATTTATCAGTTGTTTCAACTCAAAATGTGAATGTATAACCACAACAAAAAAAAAGCTGATTACAGCACAAATTAATCACTGTAAACACTGGAATAAAATTTTCATTTATTTTTCGTTACGAGGTTTTGTTAACCGTTCAGACAGCTCGATTGCGAGTTCGAGTTTCTATGAACAGCTGTGTTTTCTTATACATTCAAATGGAAAATTGGAGAGTTGAATTATAAAATTTTGTGGAAAATACGTAACTTCAATTGGTTTTGCAGTTCCCTTTTCCATTCCAGCTACATATTTGAATTTTACAGAAATTCTTATCAGCTGTTTTATGTTGGCGCGCAACAAAAAATTACCAAAAATTTCCCATCACTACGTCTAGTGATCACCACACAATTTGTATATTTTGCCATTGACCATTGTTTCTGTTGAAACACGCAAGATGCTCGAATTTCAATTCGACAACAACAAGTTTAAATTTCGTTCATTTTCGCTGTGGTTGTTGTAGATTCGAACTCGAGCATTGTCCGATGTTCTCTCTGTCTGAACCGGCTATTATTGTCTGTTTACAATGCAAGTTCAGTTACGAGGTTTGGTTTGGTGTTCACAGTGTCGGTTGTGAGATGTGAAGAGCTGGTTTTTTTTTTAAACAGGCAAATGAAACGTTGCGTGCACATAGCTTTAAGTTCAAACTTAAAATTTGAGGTAATTACAAAACAATGTACAGTGTTTGCGAATAGTTCTCCCTTTTCCATTCCTACTAGGTGGTTTATTAAAATTTTAACAAAAAAATTACGATTTGAAATTATCTACAATAAAAACGTCATCAATTGTTTATGTTGGAAAGCAACAAAAATCTACTAAAAACTTGGCAACACGTTAAAAAGTGCTGCCACACTAGCCAAACTGAATGACACACTGTCCAAACAGTTGGCAGTGCTTTTTGGGTTCAGTTGTTCTCTCGTAAAACAAACATCGAAACTGTGTTTTGATTGCAATGACAACCACCATTTTCCTTTGGTTGTTGTATTTAAAACACGGTGTTCGCTCAGGGGTCTTCGCAACAAAGAGTTAAGCTCATGTGGAGAGACTAAAAAATGTGTTTCTAATGCTAAGCTCTCTCGAATTTTTTCTTTGCACAAAAATAATTGAAATCGCCTGCTCTAAAATGCAGTTTGGCTTTCATTATTTTATAAGGGTTGTAACGAAACTTCGCCTCCGCTTCCGCAACTGCGAAACATCTGCAAGAAATCATATCTTCGCCACCACACACGTTACATCCATTTGTAACGGATATCGAATTTGAAGATGATCTAAACAAACAAGTTGCACTATTGCACAAACACGAAAGTAGATATTGTGGAAAAACAGTGGCATATGAAAAACTAAATGCAGGAATATATAATGCGCAATAAAAGCGAAACATAAATATTGTAATAAACCATTGCGGCATATGTTCAGTAGGGAAATACGACCGCAATCCCATAAAAAACCAATTTTTCTCAACAGAGACACGCATGTCAATAAAAGAAATAGTGCAAGTAGATAGATACTTCGTAAGTACTAAACAATCGTTTATCATGTCTTCCGTTAACCGATAGAAACAATGGAAACAACGTCGATAAAATTCAACAATTTTTGGCTATAAAAGCAAAACTAAAAAGTTCATATTCGACAACGAATTCAATACAGTAAATGTAATAGAACTCCTTAATGAACTAAACATCGATTTCCATGCGACTAAACTCAATAGTCATACTGCAAACAGCGATGTGGAATGACTAAATACACCAATGTACACCATTCGAGGTACAAAACAATAAATTGAATCATACGGAAGTGTTCAATAGAATGGAAAAGCGACTGGCTCGTTGGCCCAGAGGTTAGTGCGCTGGCTGACATCCCAAGAGTCTCGGGTTCGATTCCCGATCAAGGCAAGTCTGGTCCTGCACTTTTCTAATTTCCTCCTTTCCTTCTTAACTTTCCCCTGAGCTGAAGGCCTCTGTCGCTATTGATCATAATAAATACTAGGTTATATTATAATTTATAATTATAATCTTAGTTCTAATAAATAAATAAATAAATAATGCTATAAATACAAAAAAAGACCTTCAAAAAATAAAACTCATTAGAGTAGCAGTATTGCTCCAAAATGATTCACTGATCTTTGCAATCAGCTTAACGAAAATAAAACCAATAACAAATTTGTTCAATTATAAGATAGATGGTAAAGAAGAAAACACAAATAACTAGAAAGAAGGTTATCTTCGACTGTGCTGAAGATGAAATACTCTTCACAGGACGCAGTGAATGTTTCATTGTAGTATTCAAATGGGAGGAACCCCCAAGTACTCCGATTGAGCTGGTTCCGAAAAATGTCCTGCGCTTCTCTTGGAAACTGATAGTGTCCAAGTTTCAGTTCGATAGAACAAAAAACAAAAAAGTTTTTCTAATAAGAACATGAATTGAAATGGGTGGTTTGTATGGGATGTACCCCCCTAGTGGTCCGATTCGGGTAGTTCCGACAAACGTACTGCGTATGGTAAAAAGAAAGGTTCGTGCAAAATTTCAGCTCTCTAGCTCAAAAACTGAGGGACTAGTTTGCATATATACAGACGGACATGGCTTAATCAATTTGTTTAATCGAGCTGATCAAGAATATACATATATACTTTATGTTTTTTGTTTTTTGTCTCCTTCTGACTGTTACATACTTCATGACAAACTTATAATACTATTCACTCCGTAAAGAGTATAAAAATACCAATTGAAAGGTATTCTTCGCAAGATGTGAACAATCTCAATTTTATCGAAATTGGTTTAGTTGCTTAGTTAAGAAAAGGTGTTAAAGATAACCTCTTTCCAACAACAACAACACACAGCCGCTGATGTTGTGAATAAAAAAAATAAAAAATATTTTGCACATGAAGAATAAAAGAATGCAAGAATGAAATTGTCGAAGCTGACATAAGGTATCGTGAAGGTGTGAGTATGTGTATGGGCAAAATCGTGTGCATGTGATAATATGCTAGGAGGAACAAGAGAAGAATGAAATAGTCAAAGCAGATATAACTCTGTAGTATAGAGGACTAGCGCAG
Source organism: Amiota minor (assembly GCA_037043295.1). Classification (NCBI taxonomy): domain Eukaryota; kingdom Metazoa; phylum Arthropoda; class Insecta; order Diptera; family Drosophilidae; genus Amiota; species Amiota minor. The sequence goes on from JBAMAW010002228.1 coordinate 42,409, forward strand.
GAGCGCTCCTGCGCACGCCAGCAGATCCATTCCTATCTCTTTTACATGTAAATGAGCGGCGAATTTTACACAGGGAAGTCCTACGAAGGGATCAATCGCCACCGCTCGCTCGGGACTAGCGCGGCACCGGTCCGAAAGGGTCAAGAAATTTGAAGCACCTCAATTTAAAATTGAAATTAACAAGATTTTAAATTCATATTACATTTTATTCATTTTTTTTACAACTTAAGACTAAATATTATAAAAAAAATATGGTTTTTTCCAACGCTATTTTTCCTGTTTCCTTATCCAGCTTCCCGTGTTTCCTTTTGAGAGCCTGCTTCTTGTGCAGTCGCTTCTTCCGGAGTTGGAAGCAGGTGAGAAATTATGAAAAAAAGAAATTTGCATTCAAAATTGTATGAAATGCAATAAATTAATTTTTTTTTTATTTTACTTACCTATATAAATGGCGCACCGATATTAATTGTTATTTTACGTTTTTTGCAGTTTGTTGTTGATGCCAGACAATTAGAAATTATGAAATACATATAGAAAAGCGATTTATTTATTTATTGATTATTATACAATAGTTATTTAAATTGTAAAAACTTAACATAACGAAAAGATGGGGAGCTGGCTGCTATGTCCTTCGGCTCAGAAAAGCAACTTAAAAATTCACTCTATAAAATATTTTTCTTTACTTTCCTTGCATAATAATGGCACTGATAAAAAATCAAATTTAATTTAATTCGCTTTCCCCAGGTTCCTAAGAAAGTAATAGTACAAATTAAAAGAATAAACAAAAAATATTAACAATACACCACTCACCTCACTTTATTGTCTTTAAGACGACGGCACAAATAATGAGACGCGTGTCTCACAAAATTTTTTTCACTTTGTAAAAACAGTAAACACCACTCGAAATTGACAAAATCTTCCCAAATGCACTGGTTCAACAATACGCGTCTTCACTGCACTTCACAAAATTTCATAACGTTTTGTTTTCACATTCATTTGTTCAGAATTTTCGCTTTCGACACCAGTTCAAGAAGAGTAAACAAATTGTTGCCTCTCAATTGTTCTCTCTGTTATTGGCTCGCTTCTGTCTCCCTCGTGGCTAGTCTTAAGTAGAAAAGGAAAGGCTAGTCCCTTATCTACTGAAAAAAGGACTATTGCCACCGAGCATACTTCTGGGCATGACCGCGTCGCTTAAGAGTTTCGTGGACTGTTAATTTATTGTTTTGTTTTTATTCCTGCAAAGGTTTATATGTTTTATGTAAACATATTTCTGAAAAGTACAATGATTAGATAATAAAAAAGTAAAATATTCTATTGCCTTTATACAACCGATGAGCGTATAGCATTAGAACAGAAGAGAGTGACACACAAACTTCTCTATTCTTCCATTCTACTGCGCTCACAACATCAACGACTGTGTCTAGCTGTGTGTGAGAGATGTGCAACGGAGACATCGTTTTTTCATTCATACAATTTGTTCTTGGGTATGCCAAAATTGGTAATAAGAAGAAGAGTTTTCTGGTTAGCTTTGATAGCGGTTAGTCAGTGATTTTATGAACTACTATAAATAATATTTCCCGCGTGTTTTGTGTCGAGTTTTTCTACATTTTGGAATATTTAAATTTTGAGCATAATTTCCTTGCGTTTATTTTTAATTATTTTTCTAACAATTTATCTATAATTTTAATGTAATTTTATAGGCTTTGACGCTGCTCGGTCAGTGGTTAATGTGCTATAAATCAGCATAATCGGCATTCATAACATTTACCGAGTGTTTTGTGTCTGGTTTGCGAAAACTTTTGCGACTTTTATTTAATTTTTTTTTATTTCGATATGCCTTCCCGATCTACTTTAACTGGTAGAATTCAGCGTATATGCCGCAAAAATTACATGACATCAGTTAGAAATGTTATCGCATGTACTTCAAACGATCAAGATATTGAATGAAACTTATAAAATGGCATTGAATTAAATTCCCCGTAATTTCGAGTCTTTTAGCTGTGTGTCTTTATTATTACGTTGTGATTTCTTTTCCGCAAAACATTTTCAATCTAAAATTACTTTACGTAACACAAGAGCTTTTACTTTGTGTTGTCATAAGGGAAAAGTTGCATTACCACCCCTCATTCAGAATGTTCCTTTTATGAATTTAGTTGAACGCTTGAACTCAAATGACAATATCATTAAACAATGCTCCAAGAATTACTTTGATAATATCCGTTCTTATAATGCTTCATTTTCATAATTCTAAATTTAAATTAGATGACAGAGTTTTGAATGAAATTTATCATTTTAAGATACAAGACGTATTTTACCACCGATCTGCTTCAATTACTCCAGGTTATGGTAGGATTCCGGCATACGCACAGCTTTATTTTTACGACGTTCAAACTGCTGTACGTCATAGACTGAATGCTTGAGCAAATAATGAATGTAATGTGTCTATTATGTATGAATTAGCTTATGAGTTAGATCGTGCAAATTTGTTTGTACGTTCTTTTAGGTCAATGGCTGAATATTGTCACCAACCTGAAAAAATAGCTGCTAATGTGTGTATGATGATTAAGGTGAATAAAGAGTGTGATCTTCGTTGATATACCGATGCTATTTCGACCGAAGTAGCAGCTATTTTTAGAAGCGATAATGGTGAACCGCCTTCTGAGAGAGGTATTGTTGTTTTTCTGAAATTATTATGAGGTATTGTTGTTTTTCCGAAATAATCATATTTTGGACTCTTCATTAGATCCGTTGGTATATCCTTTGTTGTTTCCTAATGATGATACCGGTTGGCATGTAAATATGTCTCATAACATTGCATCTACTACTTATTCTCATGCTTCTCAAAACAAAGTTACTATGTTGCAGTATACATGTTATCGTCTTGCTATTTCGTGGTGATTCTAGTCTTCTGCATTCTTCCCAAAAATTATTTCTTCAATGGATCGTTGATATGTACGTTCGAATTGAAAGTATCAGATAACATTTCATTAAACAAAATCAGACTGCTCTACGTGCTGACCTTAATAATATAACTTAAGTGATTTTATAAATCAAAACCCAATGGTAATGATTCTAGAGTTAGTCACAATTTTGCCTTCCACATTCATAGGTTCTCCATGAAATATGTTCCAGAATTACTTAGATGCTATGTGTATTGTACAGCGAAAGGGAAAACCTTCTTTATTCATAACTCTGGCATGTAATCCAAATTGGGCCGAAATTATCGAAATCTTAAATGGGGCTAAGGTTCACTTTCTACCAGATATTGTTGTTCGCATTTTCAAAATTAAATTGAATGAATTGATAGTTAAAAACCAGATATTCGGTAAAGTTGATGCTATTATTTATGTACATGGTTGAATTTTAAAAACGTGGTCTCCCTCATGCTCATATTTTGTTGACTCTGGAAAATGATGATAGAGTTAATAGTATTGAAATTATTGATAAAATTGTTCCTGCTGAAATTGCTACCCTTATACTCATCCAAAATTACATAACTTAGTAAACAGTCATATGATTCATGGTCCCTGTGTTGTTCTTAACCATAATTCAGTGTGCATGCGAGAAGAAAGACTTTCTAAAAAATTTCCTAAAGATTTCTCAAAACGTTATCAGCCTCATACAATTGTTCACCTTGATTGCTTACTTTAGAGAAGGAAATGTGGAACAGGCCCGTAGATGATCCTTCAAGAAGGAAATTATAAGCATTCTTTGGATTGAATACAAACATTTTTTCTGCAAATGAATTTTTGTATATTGAAATTCCAGATCATTTCGTGTGGGATGGTAAAGCAAAAAAGTGGGATGGTAAAGCAAAAAAGTGGATTGTTAGACAGCATGGGGCAGAATGTATGTTGTATCTCCAAAAGATGTCGAGTTGTTTAATTTACGGTTACTTCTATTACACATTCGTTGTGCCAAGTCTTTTGAGGATTTATGATTCTATAAGTGTATCCTACTTTTGTGGCAGCACGCCACGCGCGGAGGATTGCATCGAATGACAACGAATGGCGTAAAACAAAACTAATTTCCCAAGGTAATTGCGAGATTTTTCTTTTTTGTTTGTTTTGTATATTGCTAGTATTCATTGAATCTCCTATGTAAATACATAGGACTAACAATACGGTTACAAATCTTAAAAAACTAATACACATGTGTCCCTCCTACAATGAAGTGGAAGGAGTTCACTTAGCACTACGAGCCTCTAATTAATCAAAAGGGCAGCATGATCGTTACGAATCAGTCGAGATGAGTTCCTTGTATGAAGAAGGACTCTGGCTAGGGGATTAACATGTCGAACTAGTTTATCCATATAGATAGCTGTACGCTGGGAACATTCTTCTTTTACTGGTGGTACTTCCAGGTCCTTGTGAATGTCTTCATTCCTGATATACCACGGAGCTATCTTTTAAGCTTCTATATGCTTCCGCTAGGTGAGCCGTCTGTCCAGGTTAACGCCAAGATAAGTTGCCACTTGAGTTTGAGGAATTGTAACACCATTTAACGTTACTGGAGAGCAAGTCCGTCGGTTCAATGTAAATGAAATTTCTGCCTTACTACAAACACTCGATTTGATATGTAGGATTGCAGGTCTCTATGCATATTTTGGGGTAGTAAACATTTCATTTTGTAAATCAAACCCTCATGCCATACGCAATCAAACGCTTGTGCTACATCAAGGAATACTGCTGAGCAATATTCTCGCAGTTCAAAGGCAGTTGTTATTTTCGAAGTAAATCTGTTGACTTGCTCAATCGTTCCATATTTTGCTCGAAAACCAAATTGATGATCTGGGATTGAACTATTTGTGTGTAACTGGTGATTAAGTTTGGCTTTAAGAACATTCTCAAATAGCTTAGCAAGACATGGAAGCAGACTTATAGGTCTGGATGAAGAAGGACATGTCCTATCCTTCCCAAAATTTGCAACCATTATGATAACCGATTTCTTCCATTGCTTTGGAAAGTATCCAATTCAAAGGATAGCATTGAAAAGACATGAGAGAAAAACTATTGCTGCGTTTGGAAGTTAGTTATCATTTTTGGCACGATTCTATCATAACCAGCAGATTTTTTGGATATCAGTTGAGTCCTTATAATAGATACAATCTCACTAGAGCTTGTTTTTAATTGAGACATATTTACTAAATTTGTGATTGTCTGGTGAGGAAGCACAAATTTGTTAATAGGTAGATTAGGTTGAAACACGTGCTCCAGATGGTTGGCAATTACATTAGCCTTCTCTTCATCAGACCGAGCCCAACTTCCGTTTCTGTCTCTAATAGGTGAATCCAGCTCCTTAGGAGTTTTTAGCGATTTTTGTGCTTTCCAAAGTGAAAATCTAGTGTTTGTGGGTGATATGTTATAGATATAACGCCTTTGTGCCTCGAGCTGGTCGCTTACAAGTGCTTTGGCTAGTTTTTTTGTTGCATTTTTTAGCCTTTGTTTAGCAGTAGGATATCTGTGCTGTTGCCATTGTATTCTCAATCGTCGTTTAGAAGCAACTAGTTCTTCAATTTCCCATATTTCCCTTTCAGAGTTGATCGCAGGTGTAATTTCTATGTGAGAACTAATATACTTTTTATATTGCAACCAATTAGTTTTATTAGATACTAGCGTTAACCGGCGTGCATTGCTACACCCCCTATGAGTTAATTGGGTGTTTCTTATAGAAAGCTTTGTTGTAAAATGTGTATTATATTATAACCTAAGCAACTTTAAGAATCATTTTACTTTTAAAAAAAATCGGTTCAGTATATTTTGCACCAAATAAAAAAAAAAATTAAAAATGGCATAAAACTATCTGTATCTGGACAATAGCGCTACCTACCGGACACAAATGTACCAAAGAACCTGACTGTAACTCCATGAGTACAACAAAAAAAAAAACAAAATCATCAAAATTGGTCCAGCCGTTCTCGAGTTTTGCGGGGTCATACTATTTTTTGAGTTCATTTTTTTTTATATAGATGATTTACACGTTTGTGAGGCTCCTCCACAATTACCCTACGATGAAGTAAATATTTTATGTTGTAAATGGGATGCACTTCATTTTTCTTTAAGTGCTGCAACTTTGGGGCCAATTCAATTTTGTACAATGGCAGTGGAATTTTATTTTTATTAAACATATTCATCACTTTGACCTTAAACCCTTTTTCTTCCAGTGCACTCTTAATATCGCTACAATCAACAGAGGGTTCAATGTCTTTAATTACAACAACCAGCGCTTTACTACTTTTAGGCTGATAGGTATAATAGTTTCTTTTAGTCTCTCTAAGGTACTTAGTTACAGAACTGTAGTTTGCTTTCGTATAAATTTGGACCTTAGTTTCTTTTATATTACCCTTGGTAATAGGGACAATATGAAAGTTATTATTGCCAACTATTCTTTGGATAGCATCTACAAGCCTATTCGAGCTTTATTCACGAACATATATTGGGGGAGGTTTCGCGGTTTTAGGTTTTGATGCGTTTTTGTCATCGATTTTAGCAGGTTCATCCTTTTCAGCAAGTAGTTGGAACCTGTTACTTTCCAAAATCCTTTTCTTAGCATTATTATTTTTTTGCGGGCTTAGTTTACGCTTATTGTGGATTTGTATGTAGCGGTCAATGACTGTCTGCACTGCCGCTTTATTTTCATGAGTCCCGTTTTGTATGCGCTGATTTTGACTACCTGCTGGTGACACAGTTGTCTTTTTGAGTGCTTTAGTTTGCATAGCAGAATTTTTTCTGTTGCATGCTTGTTCTTGTTTTGGGTTGTCAATATCGTTATTAAATGTTTGCGTGTTTGTTGTTGTTACAGTAACTGCATGTTGTTGTTCCTGAAATTGCACTAGCTGTTGAGTAAGAGCTTTGTGTTGTGTTTGTTGTAGCTTTAAACACAGTTGCTTCTGGGTTTGAATGTAAAGGTGGTTGACTAGTGCTTACTGTACTAGACTACTACAACTACAGGAGAGCAAGATCTTGCTCTCGGGCGGCTGAGCGGTTAATAAGGAACCTTTGTTTCTATTTCTGGTATAATTAGCGACAAACGAGAAGTAAGCATTTCTCGCTGTCATTATTGGTGCTGTTAGGCTTTGATAAGAAGCAAATAAAATAAAATTTATTAGCTGCGAGGTAAACGTCCGATCAGTAAGACTGCTCGAAGACGAATGCGAATTGCGAGAGTTAGTTGGGTTTATTTGTGGTTTGAATGTTCCAGCGAATGTGTTAGTTTTATGGAATGAATTCAAAGATGATATGAGTAAAGATTTTCTTATAGACTACAGTCAGGATATTTCTTATAATCGAACTCTTCTAACAACCGTTTATATTCTTCAGACTCATAGTACTTCATGTCAAGAACTTGGTCTTCCAATCCCGGTTTATTTCCTTGTTGATTCTGTTTTCAGTGATAGTACTAACCGCGTTGAAGAAGAAAATATTTTTGAAGATATGTTTAACCCGTCGTCATGAGGGTGGATTTTTGTTACACGGACGTAGGGGATGGGTCATTATGACCCGGGAAATTTCGTTAAATTTATGAACAAAAATAGAAAATTTTGCTTAAAACTATATTGGACTTTAGTAAGGAAATAAAACATGACTTAATATTGACAAGAATATATTTTTTATTTTATTTTTTTAAGTAATAAACATAACAGTATATAAAAGTTAACAAATTTAGATTACTTTAGCTTAATCACAATTAACACTTATATTTATCAGACTTTCAATTGAATTAAGTGTACTTTTATGATCTTAACAAATTAATCTTTGCAAAAAAATAACAAAAAGTTAATTGAAATCATCATAATGAACTCATTCGGCTCAAAAAGTTATGATATGTTCAGGGCAAACATACTTATTGCAACCGACTGATGACCATGGAGTTTATTTACCATATATATTTTCTTACAAAATAGTTTATGCATGCAATTTTATTTTCTTTATATCAAATAAACAATATTATTATTATTATTACTTTTTGCAACCTTGAGACGCATGTTGGTTTTTCGGTTTTTTTAACGAGACACACTTGGCATCATTTACTAACATTCGTCTTCTTTGCTGGAGGCTCTTCCGGTGTATCGTCAGTGAAAAGTTCAATTTTTTTACGGATGTTTCGGGATAGTTTTGTGACATTTTGCCACGTCTACTCCACATTTTGTCAAAGTGTAATAGGTGTTAATTTCTGGTTATTTCTTTTCACCCGTTGAATCATCAATATTGTCGTCATGGTTGAGGCTCGACATCAGAAGCACAATCTTATTTTTTTTGTGGAGGACATAAGAAACTTTCGGCACGTGTTACTCGCAGAGTGATTGCCGTCCGACTGATTTCTAAGCAAAAATATTTCAACAAAAATGTTAAAATTTGTTGAGCAAGTTTATGCAAAAACCAGCTCTTTAGTATGGGCGGGAGATGATATATCGGAAAAATTCTATATATCATCAGGTGTAAAACAAGGATGTTTAATGTCCCCGTTGCTTTTCTCACTATATTTAAAAGATTTACATTATTGGTTGGGAGGTGGATTGTATACTGAAGAAGTAAATAGTACGCTGTTGGGGTGGGTGGGTTTGGGGGTTCGATATCCCTTTAGCAGTCTTGAAGCCTGTTTTTAGATTGACGAAAACACTGAGTCAACTCTTGCAAAAAGATGATTGTAACTTGAGTCTATGCGTTCGTTCAACACGCTAACGATTTGTACGAAGAAATTCGAAGAAATGCAGATGATTCATTAAAAGCATTTTTGAGTCTGCCACAAAAATTGCCGAAGAAGGAGGCTTCGAAATAAAAGTCCCTCGAGTAGTTGGAAAACAAAAAAATCGTGTCAACTATGAAGGAGGTCCAGAGCCATATTATCGCCGATCGATCATGATTCCTTTCTTAGATCACTATATAGAAGAATTGGATTCTTCTTCCAACAAAAATAGCAAAGCTGGATTTAACTCACTTGAAAAAGACGGTCGAAATTTTCGAAACTCAGTGGCCGAATAACGACACTGTTACCGAAGAGTTCGAAGCTGAGGTTATAACGTGGAAAAGGTATTTGATTTCGATTTTTCATTAAATGAAAAAAATTCATTGCAAGGTTGAAAAAACTTTCATTTACAAATGAAGGAAGGGAGCCTGAAAATTTTATTGAAACTTTAAATATTTGTGACAAAAAGTTTTATCCAACTGTGCATCGATATCTGCAAATAGCTGTAACTCTACCTGTATCTGCTGCACCCAGTGATCGATCATTTTCAGCTCTTCGTAGGTTGAAAACTTACTTAGGAAATGCCACTAGCGAGGACGTATTGAACGGTTTGGCTCTTCTCAATGTTCATAGAGATGTCGAAGTCTCAAGGGAAGAAATTTTAAATATCATGGCAGCACTGCCCAGAAGTGTCGATATGATTCTATAAGGATTTCATCCATTGTGAATGTATATAATAAAATAAAGTATATATTAGTTAGCTGCACTATTTTTGCATCCATTTGTTAATCTTATGCAAACTTGGAAAGGATCGCCCCTGTTATCAGACAATTTAGGTATCTTGCAAAATGATAACACGACTAGAATTATATTGCGACACTTGGAACATGGAAGTAAACTTAGCGAAGTCAGCAATAATGGTATTTAGGCGCATGGTAAATTGGCCAAGAATGAGATGTGGAAGTTTAGAGGCGAGAATATTGAGATTAGGTCGGAATATAATTGTCTAGGGGTAATATTAACACCGCAAGTTTCAAATCGCACTTTCAAAATAGGAATAGTCTGGCCAAAAATAACATAAATGCAACTTGTACGTATTTGTCCAAAAGCGAAATAAGGCTAACAGCAAAATGGAAGCTATTCTTAGCGGTTAAGTTATTTTATATTTTGTAGTATGTATTTCTCCGACTGATGACCATGGAGTCAAAGTCGCATTTATTCTTTATTTACATATATATATATATTTACTAAATAGTTTATACACGCAATTTTATTTTCTTTTTATCAAATAAAGAATAGTATTGATATTATTATTACATTTAGAGAATGACAACGCAGCCAGCTACTGAGAAATTTGGTAACGTCGCACTCTTAGTTACAAAAGAACAAGCATTTTAAAAATTGGCGGGTCATTTTGACCCATCCTTCATGACGCCGGGATAATAGCGCTAATGATGAACAACGTAATATTATAGATAGTGTTTTACGAGAAGTTTCATGGTGCTGCTTTGCAGGTTATGAGAAAACTTAGAACTCAATTTCTAGTCATTCCAGCTTTTGCGATGACTATAAATATATCCCAAGGTCAAACGTTTCAAAAAGTTGGAATATTGTTGAGACAGCCAGTGTTTCTTCACGGACAATTGTATGTTGCCGCCAATAGAGTTCGATCATTCAATGGATTCCGATTTTATATTTCTGAGACATCAGATCAGGCCCATTTATCAGCAGCGCTGAACAAAACTTCAACGACAAACACAACGGCAAACGAAACAGCAAATTTCAATGCTAATCTTTATTAGTTACAAAGAAGCACTCGTAAGTAACAATAGCAATGTAAACTTAATAATGCAAACAACAACACCAACAACCGCAATGCATCAAATCAAAGTTCACCTGATCTGTTTACGCTCGATGAAATCAATTCGCTTTTGACTGAACTTCTGGACAAATTAAGCGGCTGCACTAACAAAAAAGCTCAGTTTCAAGTAATAACACATCCGTTAAGTATGTATACACAAAATAATATTTTATATAATTGTTTTAACATCATGGCATGGAATGCGCGTGCCGTAAAAAATAAAAAAACGAACTTATACATTTTCTTAATGTGAATCATGTCCATATCTGTCTATTAAGTGAGACGTGGTTAACCAATAATGATAGATTCCTCCAAGGCTATCTTGTCTATAGGAACGACCGTCTTGGTTATAAGAGGGGTGGAGTAGCATTCACCATAAAAAGTGAGATTAAACATAAAGAGATAGTTGAAATAAATACCCATCTTATAGAAAACGTTGGGATTCAGCTGGAATTAAATGGAGGAAACACTTTAAAAATTGTCGTTCTTATTTTCCAGGCTCTCCTGTGAAATGTTTATTAAGCTCTGGCTGTTTTTCAAAAGACGCTATGCACAAAAAAGTCATGATAAAGGCAGACTTACTTAGGATGGGTCGTATTGATGGTAACTATATCCTAGGTGGTGATTCTAGTTCTAAACGACCTTTCGTCAGACCATTTACCCATTGTATGTAAAATTATGTCGACAATAACTTCATTCAATAAACAAACATTACTCTACTCAAAAGCTAATTGGAACTAGGACGTATCCTTAACCAAAGCTTCCGTTGCATATCAAATTTAAATAATAACACACTATCTACCTGTAATGAAATTGACTCTATCTAAAACTAATGTCATTCTATCATCTTACTCCAAAATTCCTTATAATACTATTGAGCTTATCAAAATAAGAAATATTGCACGAAGACATTGGATAAGATCTAGGCAACCAATTGTCAAAGACAGATTAAATTTTCTCGACCGTCAAACTAAATTGCTTTTGTTTGAATTTAATAACTCTACATGGAATAATAGACTACCCCGTTTGGACTCAAACTCCAAACCATTTTGGAAAATCACCAAAATAATTAACAATAAAAAACAATTCGTTCCTAGCTTCTGTAACAATAACAAGGTTTACAGTACTAGAGTACAGAAAGCTAATATCACCTCAATGATTCGCTTTCAGATCCTACTACTGTGGCACTTGTTAACAGCTCGTATAGCTCACTGGATAAGGATGTATTCTCAACAACGTCGAAACTATCACTCTTGCGGATGTCCAAAAAGATTTCGTGATCTAAAAACAAAGAAGTCCCCAGAAGTCCAAAAAAAATTATCAGCTATAGTGTTTAATAAATGCATGAGCATCGGCTACTTTCCATGTTGCTGGAAGTCAGTCAATATCGTTGCAATTGCAAAGCCAGGTAAACCTGCTGATTCTCCTGAAAGTTACCGGCCTATCAGTCTTTTGAGAAGTTTCTCCAGAATATTGAGCGATTACTTAACATTAGGTTGAATACCTTCATTGAGGAAAACAATATTCTTCCGTCTTCAAAATACGGTTTCAGGCCTAATCTTAGCTCTATTCATCCGCTGAAGAATCTAAAAAAATTTGTCAAAAACAAGTTAAATTCCAAGAAATCAGTGGGCATGGTCTGCTTTTGACACTATATGGCACAAGGGCCTCATCCATAAGCTATTACTCACCGGTGTCCCCTTGTATCCAGTTAAAATGATACATAGTTTTCTATCCGACAGATATTTCTGTGTTATTATGGATGGTGTAAAAACTGATAAAAAACTTCTGGAAATATCTATAGTGAAATTCAACATTACAGAGGCTTTTAGTAACTTTGATAGATACTTTCGTAGGTGGAAAATTAAGCTTAATTCCAATAAAACAAATGTTTTATATTTCACACGGAAGCGCATGTCTTGTCACTTACCAAACACTAACCTACTATTTAGCTCCCAATCAATAAAATGGGAGAACTGCATAAAATATTTCGGTTTGTATATAGAAAACAAATTAACGTTCCGTTGTCAAATAAGCAGGACAACTGACAAAATTAATAAAAATATAAGAATTCTTTACCCCTTTATTAATAGAAAATCAAAACTCTCAATAAAAAATAAATTAATAATTGTAAACCCGATATTTGTGCCTATCATGCTATATGGGTCCGAGGTTTGGGGAGAATGTGCTACATATCATCGTAAGAAACTTCAAACATATCAAAGTAAACTTTTAAAAATGATTTTTGATCTTCCTTTCTACTACTATACTTCTCTTCTTCATGAAAAGGCAGATATTGACATGATAGATGAAAAAATCTGTCTAGCTAATATTAATTTTAATTTAAGAAATGAATTATAACACTCTCCTAGTGTTGATTAATACTAATACCTAAGAGGCTAAATCACAAATTAGCTTTAAGAATTGATCCTTAGTTTTAAATTAGTTCTAGTGTTTAGGTGATGTTTAATGTAAGGTTTTTGCATCCCCTTTTTCCTTACAACTCATTTTAATGTACTTAATGTATAAATTAATCTTCTTAGTTGTTAAGTTAGTTTAATGTAACTTAACTCTATAAATGCAAAATAAGCTACAATACAAATAATATGGGTCCAATAAAATAAGTAAATAAATAATTTTAATCTCAATGATGAAATGCTGGATGTACACTGACTCTACCCCAAAAATTAAGTCAAATGAATAATGAAATAAATCTGTATGCTCAATCAAGGGTATAACAACTTTGGCATAGTTGAAGTTAACCTTTTTGTTACTTGTTTTAGGTTCAAGTATACATATCACAAAACTTTTTCAACCGATTAATCTGATCTTCAGTGTGCTATTTACGTATACATTTTACGTATAGGAAAATTTAAATAAATTTTCAAAAGATCATCGTCATGTGCGTTAAAAATTCATTTCATTTCATTTAAAGAAAGTTGTGTTGAAAACGAACAACGGCCTGGCAAATAAATTGGTTTTAAGGTGACGAATTTCAGGCAATAAGTAATAAAGGTTCGTGACAAACGCAACAACAACTTGCAGAACAGTTAAAAGTTACACCATGAGCTTTGGTGAAAAATTTATTAGCAATGAAGATGTTTTCAACACAAATTAAAAGAAAATAAAATGGAACGTCAAACTCCAATGATGCAATTTTTGCTTATAATTGTCACTGCCGATGTGTGTGAAATTATATTTAGAAACTAATAATACGATTCAAAATTACTTCACTCGCATTGTGCCGTTGAGTTATAGCTACTTGAAACTCTATCCTCAATGATTAGCGATCATTCAGCTGTAAAACTACTTTCGGTTCCCCGTTTAAACGTTAAACCATAATATCGATATTTGATTTGAGTGTTATGTCTATAAAAATCTACAAATGGTGTTTAGTTGTAACTTTAGTTTTATTGTAGTTATTATGTTATCTTTCGCAGTTTTTTGTACAACAGAAAAAAAGAAATATTATTGTGAAAATATTTATTAAAATTGTGTTTTAATCATCCACGGCATTCTCATCTTAGTGTGTTAAGAACTCCTCTAACTCTGAATCTTCAATTTCACAGAGACGCACAGAAAGGTTACTATTAGAACCAATAGTACCAATCGCACTTGGGAAGAGATATAATTCCTCTGAATTTTCTAAAAAATCGGATTACAATGGTCACAATGAAATAATTTAGCACTAAAATCTCAATATGACACTTACCGCTAATTTTTCGCCTATTTATTGTTTCGGATTTTTGTTTTGAAAATGCTTCATTTGTGGAACTTTCTCCATCAGTTTCACTGGGAGTATTTATCGGCGGTAAATATGAATCAGGATGACGTAAATACATTTTGCCTAAGAAAAATGTGTATACAAAAAATAACTTAAATTTTATTGCAAAGAATTAAAATATAGAATAATATTGTATAATTAAAAATTTAAGTACTGTGCCTCACCCTCAGAAGCACAATATGAAAGTGAAACTTTGTATTTTTTGGATTTATACCCCCCTTCGCTAAAGAAGTTTCGCTACAAACAAAAAAAAAATTTAAGTGTGCCTCACCCTCATAAGCTTAATATGGAAGCGAAGGGAGGAAAATCCAAAAATTATAAAATGAAATGTGACGAAATTCAAAATGCGATGATGCTTCAGAGACGTAGTGCGCATTATCTTGTGCGGGCTCGTCTGCAGCGTAGATAACGCATGCTTATGCATGAGCAAGAGAAAGATAAAAAATGGGCCAAGTGCGAGTCAGACTCGTACACGGAAAGTTCCGTACCAGATTGGGGTTTGTATAGGAGGTACTCCCCCTAGTGGTCCGATTTGACTGATTCCAACAAATGTACCGCGCCTATACTAGAAACTTATAGTGTCTAAATCTGAGTTGAATAGTGATAGTGATCCGATGATCCACCCAAATTTTAAAATCGTGGGATTACTGGATCGTATAGCTGTCATAGAAACTAAAATGCTTAGTTTAAGTTTTTGAAAATATTTTAGTTTTAGTGTTTATATTTAGTAAGATGCCCCGATAGAACTATATATTCTGTGAAAATTTCAACTCTCTAGCTATTACGGTTCATGAGATATGACGCGAGGATGGACGGACGGATGGACAACGAAGTCTCTGCAATATCGTCAAAATTTTGATTTTCGTCATTTCATTTGCATATTTTTTGGATTTAACTACCCTTCGCTAAAGAAGTTTTAGTTCAAAAATAGATAAAGTTGTGAAACTATTGTACATAAATTATTTGTGTTTTTATTTAAGATATCAACTTACATGAACGTTTTTGTTTAGTTATGAAAGGCACTGAATGCATGTAAATTTAAAATAATAATCTGAGCTCAAAACTTACATAACATAACATTTATAACATTACATTACATTACATTATAGGTAAACCTTATTATGTGTAATATATTTAAACTCACCTGTGTTTAGTTTATAGTCTTCATTCTCGCTATGATTAAAAGAACTCAGTCTTGAAAGAGAGTCGTTATGTGAGTTCGGCAATGTAAATGGTTGAATGCAACTGTCCAGCTCTGAATCAACAAATTCAGATGCAAAGTCCTCATTTAGAGCTGTAATATCTCTAGAGGGGTCCACATCTTCTAAAGGAAAATGTGAAAACTTTTTGAATATTTATAACAATTTATAATCAAATTTTTACATTCCACTTAAGTTTGTATAAGAACTATTCCTTGTCCCTTAGAATACTATGCTTGGAAAAGAGTGATATCGTTGGTATCACCAAAGCCAATGATGATAAACGTACACCAAGATATTATTTAATTTGTTTGATTTTCCACTCTTTGCTGTTATGTTAAAAACTAAAAACTAAACTTTTGGCCACGCATGACCACATAATCCCATTTCCATCCGTTCCTTAACGTCTCGAACTGAAACATGGTTTCTGAAGTAGGTCATATTGATATCTTCATAATAGGGTGTGTCGTCTCTCCGTCGCAGTCTTCGGTTGACGACAAAAACATGTCCATCCTTTCCTGGATGTTTTCAATAACCCATGCTAAAGTCCAAGCAAAGGAAGCTATTCGTACACTTAGGACGCTGTTGCAACGTTGTTAAGTACTTCTGATGCTAAAATCCGTGATATATTGCAGGTGTGACTTCTTCATAAGTAAGTGACGTAGGATGCGATTGGGAACGCGACCTTCTGCAATGATGAAAATATCTCATAACATACGCTTCAATCCGAGCCAGTCTTAACCAGTAGGAGTTTTCCTTTGAATCAGTATGACGCCAATTGTTTCATGGTACAGTCTCCAATATTTCTAGAAGATGAAAGCATGATAGCACGATAGTAGAATCATACCATGCACATACTGGTACGTTTTGCCGTCGTTGTCCGGCCTGGACTGATAGTATGAGACGTCTCAGCATCCTTCGTTGTAGACTGAATATGCCTCCCGTTGGCGTCGCGTGTGTAGGTGTTCAGGAAATATTGTTCAACCTTATCTTTCTGTGAATCGTGGTTGACGTCCTCCAACTCTCATAATTGTTTAAGCGACGCGTCGATACCTATAGTGGTGTGCAGCGATGTAGTCAATGATGAATTACTGTTTAGTATCGTGGTAACCTATCCAAATATTCTGGAATCTGCGATGATGTTTCCCTGGCTATCGAACATCTTTTGACCTGCAAATGCAGCCCAAACGCCTTCGCTACGTAGGAAGGTGCTGTTTGATGCATTTGTGAGTTAATCGTTATCCGCAAGTTGTAATCAACCGAATACCTTAAAGGCCGTGGCGTCGATGTTGTCCCTCTTCAATGACGATGTTATTTTGCCTAGCACATGCGCCTTAACTCCCAATGTGTGGTGTGAAACTCTGGAAGTTATCCTCAGTACACTAACCAACCTGGTAGTCTATCTTGATTGCCAAAATTCCCGATACCAAAACGTGCCATGATGAACGTGTAAGCCTGTTGCCTGTACTTATCGTTCCGATATGCACAATAGTTCCAAGCCACTGTCAAGAAGAAATCGACATATTTTATATGTTCCTTGTGCGTTCCGAACGTACAGCAATGCTGTGGGCATTGTATTTTTCTGCATCCCACGTTGTACACGTACCCGCCCACACACAGAACTGTCCCATCTGATTTGCCAGTCAGACAGGACACACTCATTCAACATTCTCTACACACATTTCGCCCTAAGCTCTCCACATCCATACCATACAACCATTCATCCTGCAGCAATGGTAATCCTCTCCTGATCTTGAAATCAATGGCTCTTCGCCTGACCTCAAGATCAAGAGGAACCACACCACTTTCTTTCTGCCTACAACAGACGATGCCGTTTTGTACCACACCGAAATCCATATGCTGCACAAGCATTCACTCCGCAAAATACGGCGCACTTTACCAACCACACAAACAACGGGTCTCTGAGACGAGCAATATGAGGAATGAAATACATTCTCTCATCCACGGTTATACCAAGGTATTCAACCTCAGTTACATACCGAAGGCTGCCGGAATCAAGCCTGACGATAGGACTCCGTTTTGGTGCCAATTTGCCCTTAAGCAACATTGCCACAGTCTTATCCACCGCCACACTGACACCAACACTACTGCTCCATTCAGAAACAAAACGCATGGACTCCTGGCCCTTGCGCTCAATTTCCAAACGCGATTGTCCCTCAATCAAGATCAGCAGGCCATCCGCATACGCACAGCACTTATATTCTTGTCCGAGCTGCCTTAACAAGGAATCCATCATGAGGTTCCAAATAAATGGACCACCCTGTGGGCAACCACGAACCACATCCACACTGACACACTCATTCAATCCAACCGCACAAGCACGCCTGTCAGAGAAATAACTCTTCCAAAGGGCCATTTCCCGACTTCCACAATCTGTCAATTTCCTCAGCGCACAAACACACCTAGCACAGACTTGGAGCTACTTGCCTGAACACAATCAGACACATAGCCCCAAGCGTCCTCGACGCATTTACCCTTTTTAAACCCAAATTGCAAATCAGACATTTGCTCATTCACTCTCTCCTGAAGCCTTTCTACCAGAACTCTTTCCAGCACTTTACCAAGTACCGACAAGAGACTGATGCCCCGAAAAGAACGAGGATTACTCCTAATTCTATCAGGCGACTTCAGAAGCACTATCACCTTAGCACACTTCCACGCCTTGGGAAAATACCCAACCGATATACATTTCCCATATAACGCATTCATGTACTCAGGAATGGCCTTAAAGATGATTTTGCACATCTCACCGGTCAATCCATCCATACCAGGTGACTTTCTCGACTTTAACATCGAAAAAGCCACCTCCAATTCACCAGCCTCGAGCGGATCACAAGGATCCTCCACCAAAGGTACAGTTTCCCCAGGATCCGCCCGAGGGAAAAATGCACACAACAAAGCATTCATACAATCTCTCCATGTTGTCAACTGAGTGTCGCCAACACGAAGAGCACACACATTTGTCTGCCCACCCTTACCCCTACAAATTCTATAAGCATGACCCCAAGGATCATGCTCATTACACCGAAGAAAAGCTCTCCATTCATCCTCTTTCACTCTTATAAGCATACGCTTATACTCTTTCAACACACGACTATAATCTGATCTAAGTTGGCCTACATTCAAAGCAGATCTGGCCCTCTGGAATCTCTTTCGAAGTCTACGAACCAGCCTCCGCTTCAGGCTAAGCTCATCGTCCACCACTTCAATCTACCAAGATTGCCCCTACGGCATCTTGGAAACATACTATCATTCACACCAATCCCACATTGTACAGCTTTAGTGTCTCTGTTCGCGCATTCAGTTTCAGCTCCACCTCTCGCGCGAGCAACATGACTGATAGTTATCGAGATGATGCTACGCTCTGGTCTGCGTGACCCACAATCCCTCCTTTTGCGGTTTGCAAATTGTTGACCTTTTCATGTAATAGGATATGATGACGCCCATTACATTGCTTACATGTGTACTTCGACGAGCACCTACGAGACACAAGCCCAGTCTTTAAGCAATTAAACCGTAACTGCTTTTCCTTTACAAATTTCCATCGCTCCAGTGCTCAACAAGTAGACCAAAAAACTGTGTATAACAATGCATCAACTATGGCTGAGGTCAATCATAGCATTCCTGTAGTCGTGCCCATGCTGTTTCATACGCTGCATCAGTAGTAATTGGCATATGAGGTACTATGTTTATTGCCTAATCAATTAAATAAGATTTCAGATAATACAGCTTCTGTGTTTTTGTAAAATTTTGTCTCTTATAAATTGTGCTTTCATACATATACCCAAGCCGTCTTGAGTTTGTTAATTAACTCTGCTGCGGCCAGCGGTGATAATTTTTAATTGTTCTATAATAATCAATTAGCCGTATGAGCAAATAAGAAACAGCGTCCGGCTCAAAGGTCCAATTTTCTCATGATGATTTTATTTAATTTTGTTTATTTTCCCTTTGCTGTTATGTTAAAAACTAAACTTGTGGCCACGCATTATTAAGCCAAAAAAGCATTTGCCACCCGATTCGGAATTTGATTCTCATCAGCAAATTAAATTAAGAAAATACTTGAATTTAAGCAGTGGAGACTTTAACTAGAAAGAAGGTTATCTTCGACTATGCCGAAGATGAAATACTCTTCACGGGATTGGTATGGGAGGTACCCTCCTTAGTGGTCCGATTCGGCTGGTTCCAACAAATGTACTGCGCCTGTATTGGAAACTTATAGTGTCCAAGTTTCAGTTCGATAGGACAAAAAACAAAAAAAGGGGTTCTTATAAGAACCTGAACCCTTGTGTTCCGACAAATGTACTACGCCTATCTTGGAAACTGATAGTGTCCAAGTTTCAGTTCGATAGGACAGAAAACAAAAAAGTTTTTTTTTAGTAAGAACCTGAATTTAAATGGGTGGTTTGTATGGTAGGTTCACTGCGTGAAGAGTATAAAAAGTATAAATATTTGTCGAGGATTAATATTTACATATTTACTTACTGTATATTAAACAGTTATTCCTAGTTTTAGATTCATTGCTGTCATTACTATGAAAACTAGATGAGTCAGCAATTTCTGCACTAGGAACTTCCGTTATGTCTGGTAATGGATTATGACTTTTTCGGACCCAGTCTGAACAGTCCCAATGATATTGCCCATGTCCAAGGGCCACATAATCTGCCTTGCTTATAGATGCTGCTGATGAATGGCATACATTTGGCATGGCTACTTGAATCAGTTTCCCACCAGACAATCGATTCATGGGGAATCCATAGTCTCTTTTCCTCTCTTCAAAATAAATAAATATATTAGTTGAAAATAGAAATCTTCTACCAAGTATTTACAAGTAATGCCAAAAAAAAATATAGTGTATTCTCACCATTATTAAGCTTATTTTCGCTAAATGTTTTCAACTGCATTTGGGCGCACCACTCCTGCTTATGGATGCTGCTGCTACAATCACCTTCGTTAAGTTTACTAGAATTAAGGTTAACGTGTTGATTATTACGATTAATCTTTTGATATTCAAATGGAATGTTCTCGAGTTCGTCGCCTGCTGAACCATAACTTCTTAAAATATCTAGATTGTTAACAAATGTTGTATTACTTGGATACAAATCATTGGGAATTGGTGTGTAGCTAACAGGTCGTTGATTTACTTCTAAGTTACTGATTTTGCTGTTGTGTATGTTGTATTTGTCCTTGTCAATTAGTGAATTTAAATTTGCTTCTTTATAATTGTGTTTCTCCTTGCTTATACGATTTTGAGTAGTAGGTGATGAACTCTTTTTGAAGACGATACAGCAGAGTGCAATTACAATAACAATAAACACAATTATGATACCGGAAATAATACCACTAATATGCTCTATTGAAAAATTTTTAATTTTTGTTGAAATCGAATTTGAGTAAAGTGGATCTCCACAACTCGCTCCAGTCATATAAGATGGACATATACATCGAAAGCTTCCGTCCTCATTAATACAAGTGGCCCCATTTCCACAAGGTTCATTTTCGCATTCATTGACATCAATTTCGCACGTTGGTCCGGTATACCCACGGCACATACAATGTGACACTCCATCTCCTTCTTCACAAAGTCCCCCATTTTGACATGGATTTGGTGAACAGAATTTTCCATATTCGCACCGTTTACCCAATAAATGTAATGGACAAATGCAGGTGTAGTTGTGTGGCGCCAAATATTCACAGCGCCCTCCAAAAAGACAAGGCGCAGAAGCGCATGGATCCAAATCAAGTTCACACAATTCACCAGAATATCTCGTGTGGCACAAACATTTAAAATTGTTATTTCCCAAGTCAGTGCAAATTCCACCGTTTAAACAAGGCTGAGCACCGCAAACGCCTAAATGTGTTAGGACATTGGCAGGATCACATCTGAATTCGACATTCGTAAAGCGCTTCAATGCCGCAATTGAACTGCCACCTGATATATAGAGCGGTAAAGCCTCCATCGCAATTTTTATGTTTGCCATACAACCAACAAAGCCCCTTTGTATATCTTCATATCCAATAATTGATGGATGTGGCCTAACCTCCGCACCGACAAACAAATCATTTGATTGTATATTGAGAATGCCGTTCACTCCTGGTGCACTACCTTGTGACACGTGTTTATTATCTATAATTAATTTAGCACTGTTTAAAACACGTTCCAGACTAATATTATGCCACTCGCCATCCGATATGTAAACACTGGATACACTGATAATACCCTCTCCAGAGCCCAAATCAAATCTATACTGGACAGCACCGTTTACTACTTCTAGAACGTTATAATCAATTTTACCGCTTGCATATAATAAAGTTCCAGTTTGTTGTACGGTTCGAATTTGTAATGAGTAAGTAAACTGGTTTTCTAACGTATTTTTTGCCATTGCTTTATTAATTTTATAATGGGCGTAACTCTTGCCAGTGAATGACACAGCTGTCAATGAGCCAGTGTCGCAACTTCCATTGTCGCATTTAGATGATTTTATTTCACAAAACTGGCCAGAATAGCCTTTCGGACATATACACTGATATCCAATCACGGAATCCGATGGTAAGCACTTACGTTGCGGCGGACATGGATCTGACGAGCATGCGTTCACAGGTTCACTACATTTTTTCCCATCATAGCCTGGTTTACAAAAGCACTTATTTATCTGGTAGAATTGCGGCACGGTAAAGCTTATGACATCTGTGAAAATTGTTGAAATGTTGGATTTAACAAGTGTTATCAATCGCTTGCAAGTACCATGAAGGCATGAGTTGTGTTGATTTGCACAAGTACTTGGAATGACTTCATCCACAACAAGATTGGTTTCGTCCTCGATTTCATTCACGTTGCTCATAACCGCCTGCCGAATTTCGTCTCTAGTAAAATATGCATCAGAAGTTGGTATTATTTGTTGCTTTCTGATTGCAAAAACAACGTAAAGATTTGAGTCGGCAAAACGCCGTAAACGATTTTTCACTTGAGTCTTGTTATCAAAGTCGCCCATATTGAAGTATGAATTTTCCTGAATTGTAATGATGATAACGTCTTTTTGTCGGCAACGCATTATAGAACGCATTGAACGAATAAATCCTTTTCGATGGCTTAACACAAACGCTGATGACGATAATCTACTGAACTTAATAACTGCAGCGTCACGGACCATTTCCAATGAAATCAGTTCAACATTGACTTTAACAAGGGTATTAACGGTAAATTTACCATCGGTTACAGTGACATTGAGTTTGTATAATCCAATGTCAAGATTACTAATGGCAAATATTTTACCAGAGTCTCGTGTTATGTTAAACAGCTTCATTGTTTGATAAGTTTCACTAATTGTTGGTGACAAGTAATATATCAATTCATCGTATTTATCCTGATCTGAAGCATGAACTTTTCCAATAAATGCATTCGAGAAATCATCTTCAAACGAATTAACTGTTATATCCAATGGTGTTACAATGGGAGGATATTGACTTTCTTCGATTATTCGAATGTTTACCCATGTATCTGAATATAATGGTGGTGTGCCATTGTCAAAAACACGAACTTGTATATTGTAATGGTCGCATACTCTGTGATTGAATTTAGATGCTGTGCTTAATGAACCATCTTCCAGCCTAAATAATCCACCTTCATTGCCAGATCGAAAATCGAATGTGTAGGGCGTTGTGTTTGGAGGTTCATCGGCATCTGTCACTTCAAATAATAGAATCACATAACCCAAAGGTTTATTCTCTTGTAAAACAATGGTATAATTGCTTTTCGAAAAATATGGTGAATTATCATTTGTATCTAAAACTTTAACGTTTAACTGAACATAACTACAGAGTTGATGAGCTCCATTGTCGCAAGCACGAATCTCTAATGAATATTGTGCAATCGTTTCCCTATCCAATGACCTAGATATGCCTACTTTGCCATTAGTTTGATCAATCACAAATTGATTTAATCGATCTCCTTTTTCGATATTGTAAGTAATTAAGCCATTTTGCTGTGAATCTTCATCCATGGCAATAATTTGAACAATTACTTCGCCTAATGGCACATCTTCCTGTACATTTATTCGATAAATATTTTGAATAAATTTCGGTGCATTGTCATTTATATCAATCAGGGTTATATTTGCATTAGCAATATTGCTAAGTGGTGGTGTTCCGCCGTCGATAGCTTGAACAGTTAAAAAGTATGTTTTCGTTTTTTCAAAATCCAATTC
Organism: Amiota minor; assembly: GCA_037043295.1. Taxonomy (NCBI): domain Eukaryota; kingdom Metazoa; phylum Arthropoda; class Insecta; order Diptera; family Drosophilidae; genus Amiota; species Amiota minor. The sequence continues at coordinate 66,157 of JBAMAW010002228.1, forward strand.
ATCCGCTACATAAATAATTCCACTTTTCTGATTGATGTTAAACTTCTTTTGCTCGTTTCCTCCCACAATATAATACTGTATTTCCGCGTTTACTCCAATGTCTTTAGATGTTGCATGCACTCGGCAAATCTCAGTTCCGATTGCTGAATCCTCTGGTGTATTTGCTGCATATTGCTTTAAACTAAATTCTGGTGGATTGTCATTAACGTCCAATACATTTATAACCAAATTAGCTGTGGAGTACAGTTTAGGAGTCCCCTGATCTTCGGCTTTGATTGTTATATTAAAGGAGGAAATTGATTCTCTGTCTAAGTGTTTCTCAAGTTTAATTATTCCTGTTGTCGACGAAATACTGAAGAAATTATTGTTATTATTTTTTAGCAGCGAGTATTTTATTTTTCTATTGAGGCCAAAATCTTTATCCGTTGCATGAACTTTAGTTATTATTGTTTGCAGTTGAGCATCTTCGGAAATACTAACAATGTAATGTGACATTGAAAATTCAGGAATATTATCGTTTAGATCTTTTACTGTAATTAAAACTTCTGAGACGCATTCATGCATCAGTTCTTGCCCATCTTGGGCGTGTACGTAAACTTTATATTTTGCTTGTCTCTCTCGGTCAATTAAAGATCTTACTTTTAAAACGCCATTTTCTTTTCCAATAAAAAAGTCCTCGGAGTTTTTCCCTGACAGATAATATCGCACTTTAGAATCTATGTTTTCATCATTGTCCACTGCAATTACTTCGACAAGCGTCGTTCCAATTCGCACGGATTCATTTATTTCAAGTACATAACGTGGTTTAAGGCAAAGGGGTGTATTATCGTCCACGTCCTTTAGTGTAACATAGACATAAGCTTCAGCAGTAAATTTTCCGTCAGTTGCAAAAATTGTCATATTGTACGCAGCTATGGTTTCCCTATCGAGTCCTTTTGCCACAAAAAAGTCACCATTTTTACTTATTTGAAATTGCGAATGCTTGTCACCGGACACAATGTAGAAATCAAGATCATTTTTGGCTATATCTGAGTCTGTTAATAGAAAGTTTGTTAAAACGGTGCCGGGAATAGCGTTTTCGAAAACGGAGATTTCATAGACTTGCTTTTTAAATTGTGGTGCATTGTCGTTATAATCTATGATTTTAACAGACACAGGAACTTTGGACACATGCCTTGGTTGACCATTATCTGCCGCCAAAACATTGAAATTGTATTCTGATTGCATTTCGCGATCCAATGTACATAGCACTGTTATCCAGCCATTATATATGTCAATATCGAAAATATTTACAATATTCTGCGCATCGTCTTCCAGGTAATAGCGTATATCACCATTTGATCCGGTGTCAGCATCAAGAGCCGTGACTTTAATAATCGCCACAACCTTATTTAAATTCTCCGGTATTTCAGCACTGTAGATCATGCTATCAAACTTTGGATAATTGTCATTTTCATCCTGAACATAAACGAAAACTTCGGCATATACATATAACACCGGCACGGTAAATGTTTCTGCTCTGACTAGTATATATTGAGTATCCTTTTGTTCTCTGTCTAAAGTTTGCATGAGAATAATCTCTCCATTATCAGTAATAATGAAATTTGGTGATTTTGTGGTTATGGTGAATTTTAAAGAATAATTTCCAGTAATTTGTAGTTTCGACAACACTGTTCCAGGGGGCATTGCTTCTGAAACTTGTAGAATGACGACTTCTTTTTCAAACATTGGAATTATGATATCAAACTTGACAAACTGAATAGAAACTGGAACAGTGTTATGCAATGGAGGAATCCCAGAATCAATTGCTCTAACAAAAAACTGTAATGAATCTATATCTGAAATTGCTGTGTTATTTTTTATAGATATTTCACCGCTAGCTTCATTAACTTCAATCAAGTTCTTGAGATTTTTATTGACGCTACTCATTTCAAGAAAATATTTAATATGAGCGTTTTCATCACTATCGTCATCAACAGCCTTTACCTAAAAAATAAACATAATACAAATTAAAAATTATTTATCTTGATTGATCTTAATTTCAACTAATTAGTCTTACTTTTAAGGCGGTGGAGTTCATATTTGAATGATTTATTACAAATTTATACTCTTTAACATAAAAATATGGGCTATTATCATTGAGATCTTCAATCGTTACTTTCAGCCAGGTAAACCCAAATTTTCCACCTCTATCTACTGCTCGCAATAAGACTTCATACAGAGTTCGTTTTTCATGGTCAAAGGATACCTTTGTTCTTATAGCACCATTATTCCGGTCAATGTTAAACAAATTTTTCATATCATCTGAAACAATTTCATAGTAAAGCAAAGAATATGCTCCAAAGTCTCCATCTGTAGCGTGAACCTGAAATACATGATAACATTTTTAATAATTTTGTGATTAAATAGGTATGGTAGATATACACTTACAGTACTTATTTGTAAATCGGCAGGTTGGTTTTCTTTAATAGATGCTTCGTAAACTGGTTTTTCAAATACAGGACTACAGAAGTTTTCTGGAAGCAAAACTATCTTCATGCGAGCATAATTTATATGAATGCCATCAGAGACTGATACGTTCAAGTGCGTATCTATTTTGTCTGTAAAATTTTGCATATTTTGAAGATGAATCATACCAGTGCGGTCATCAATTGAATATGTTTGTAAATCATTTCCATCGACGATTTTATAAAATAAATTTTCATTATCGGAGAAGTCCAAGTCAAATGCCTTTGGTAGGGATACAAATTGACCACGTGTTGCAGCTATTGATAATTTACTAGAAAACGAAGGCTCGATAAATCTAGGCAAGTTGTCATTCAAATCTTCCACTGAAAATAAATTAGGGAGGCCAAAACTAATATGATTAATTATAATTATATACGCAGATGAACGTATCATAATAATTATTATACAATGAGTATTTGATAATGCTCTATACTGTATATATGTGTAGTTAGATACAAAATTTCAGTATCCTTCCTTTGAGTGAATTAGTGATTTATTTAACCAAATTTACAAACCTGTAATAATTACGATAGCCTTTGAGCCCAAAGATGGAGTGCCATGATCTTTAACATTTATCACGATGTAATGAATTCTTGTTTCTTCAAAATCTAATGTTGTTTTTAAAAATAAAAGGCCCTCAGACACATCGATATAGAAAATTTCGGAGTCATTTTGCTCATTTATTGATTCGATATAGTATGATAATTCACCATTCACGCCAGAGTCTTGGTCAGACGCATTGATTTTCAAAATTTGTGAACCAAACGGAGTATTTTCTGGCAAAAATATATTGTAGTGGTCTTGTTCAATTTCGGGAAAACAATCATTTGCATCAGAAACGTTAACAGAGAGCAGAACTTCAGCGAAAATGCCAGAAAGGCTATCAGTGGCTCTTAGTAAAAGTTCATGACTTGGTTTAGTTTCATAATCCAATTCATCGACAACAAATAAAGCTCCTGAAATTACATATATAAATTTATTTTAATATTGTAGAGTGAAACTGTTTCTTTGATTTACCTGTTCTGTAATCAATTTCAAAAAGTTCATCTTGATTACCAGAAGAAATTGTATAAATTAATTTTCGTCTTAACGGGCTCTCTGCCTGAATTAGGACAGTTAGGGCCGAGTATATTTCGACATCTTCTTTTATGTTGACAGAATAAAACTGCTTATCGAATATTGGCATGGATCTATCGATAACCTAAATTTTTGAGAGATAAAAACCGATACTTTTACTTTATTTTAAGAACTATCTTACTTTTATCTGAACAGGAACTTCGGTCGAGCAAGGGGTTAGTGCACCATCATATGCTGCAATAATTAGCTCATAGTTTCTATTATGTCCTTCAACATTTTGTCTCAAGGACAATTCGCCTGTTTTCCTGTCGATTTTAAACAGTTCACCACTTCCTCTTTTCATTTCATAGCGCACTTCACCATTCTCAAAGCTGTCTAAATCTACAGCTTTCACTTGCAGTATTATTGACCCTTTCGCATCGTCAATAGACACAGTAGCATAATACGGCAAATTAACAAACATTGGACAATTGTCGTTAATGTCCAAAATTGTTATATGAACCGATGTAATTGCCCTACGAATGCGTTTGCTATTTCCAAAGTATATTATGGATTTCGCCTCAACAAACAGTTTATACATTTCGTGTGTCTCTCTATCAAACATAATACCGGTGGTCTTGATTGCTCCCGAAGTACGGCCAATTTGAAACATATCCGTTGGATTTAAAATTTTATACACAACATTTTCATGCAATAAATTTCCAATAACATTTACCAAACCAATGGTTGACGTTTTTGTTGAATTTTCTATGGTTGAGAATTCATATGTTGTTAGTTGGAATACAAAATTGGTATCATTTGCAGATTCGACAACAATGTAGACTTGTAGTATGGCAGAAAACAAGCCATCAGAAGCACGCACGTGCAACGTATAATCTGAGTTTAATCGATCGATCTTTCTGTGAATGAGATGGTTTATGATTTTATGCTAATCATAAACTAAACCGACAACTTCCAAATTTGCAAATAATTGGCTTACCTGGTTGTTAGGACCCCCGTAAATTGATTTATATTAAAACAATCTGCAGAATTTCCATCAACAATATCGTAGCGCAGTTTTGTATTATCGTCCTTGTCAGCGTCAGTGGCTTGCACTTGAGCCACAAATATATTTTCAAATGTTGGTAGGTATAGAGTTACATTTAATTCTTTCAATTTAAAGACTGGTGGACAATCGTTGACATTCTGAACTTTTATAGTAACAAGTGCTGATGCATTCGAATAAAGTTTTGGTTTACCCAAGTCATTTAACTAGGACAATAACATGTGAACATTAAATCTTAGCATTGATTTGTAGCAATGCAGCAACTACTCTTCTTACCTTTACATAAAATGAATGTTCTGTTTTTTCTTCATAGTCCAAGTTACCAATTAAGATAATAGATCCACTATGTGAATCAATTAGGAAATACTTTTTAGCGACTTCATCATCAATACTATATTCTACCATCCCGTTTACACCGACATCCAAATCAAACGCACTTAACAAAAGATGTCTACTAAGTAAAAATAAAATTTGAAATATTGAAAACATTGAAATAAGAATAATTTATTTAAAGGTTAAAATCTCTTAATCTAATATAGCTTTTTGCTATCCACTCATTATCAAACCCCCGAGCCACAGTCCGAAAATGCGCTGAACATGTTTAAAGGTACAACTAAGTAATTGATAGACAAGCAGATTATTTTACATATACTACTTTTATTTTTTTTTTTTTTTTATCATTATGAGCTTCTTTTGTAAGAACTAATCCATTCATTATTGTATTAGCGTCATGAAAACAATATTCTCATTATGCTCAACGCATGTGAACGTGCTGTATTTTTTGTTTTCAAATTTCTAAAAGATGAAACGTAAGAATGAAACTTTTTTAATATCTCCAATTGACAACAAAGTGGCAAAGGTTCTCCCGTTGAAAGGAGTGTTATTTTTGACATTAATCTATAACTACATGCTGCGGAACTACCATTTTCTCCCACAGTGGAAATGCGCATCAATTACCATAATCCCGAAGCACGGAATACCAGCGAATCTTCTCACATCATACAGACCGATAAGCCTATTGCCAACGTTCTTTAAAATATTCGAAAGAATATTTCTAAGTAGAATGTGTGCAGCAAAGCTGAAGCCATTCCTGACCGCCATTTTGGGTTTAGATCGCAACACGGCAGAACAACTATATCGTGTCATTCAGCACATCCTATGTACTTTTTTTTTTTTTTAAAGCAAGTGACAACACATAGCACCCACCATCTCATCTTAAGGTAATATTTTCAATACGCCCATAGTTTTAGTAATCTCTGAGACTTTCCAAATGTTGTACTCAACTGTGCCATTAAGTTTTCCAGTGTGGAAAATAATGGAGGACAGTTGCTATTGATATCGGTTATGTGCCGGAATTTTAAAACTAATAATTTAATCCAAATCCATTTTGGGATTTGATTTTTAAAAGACGACAAACACATCTTATAAGTATGCATCGAAACTCAAGAAAATATATTAATTTCCTACATAATAGTTCATTCCACCATATTAGGATTCCTCAAAAAATAAATAAATAAATGAAAAATTATGTAAACGATAAGTATTTACATTTTGGTGCGAACACAGCGTTTGTATATATTTTGTTAATTTGAATAAATGAAAGCACTATTATTTCACCTGTTTTTCGAATCTTCTTCTTGAATGAACGAACTAATGGGCGATGCTTCCGAAATAACTCCAACATATTCTTTATTCAAAAAATATGGCGGATTATCATTTGCATCAAGAATATGAATAATAACATTTTGAATTCCTGACGCCGATGCCATATTCGTGCCTCTAACTGTTAAATTAAAGAACCTGTAAAATATAACGTTAATAAAGTTAGCTTTGCAAATATTAGAAGGTCAAGAAAGGTGGTGTCTTACTTTGTTTCTTCATAGTCAATTTTAGCGTTTATAAATATAACTCCAGTCGATGGGTTTATTCGGAAGGCGTCTTTCTCATTTCCATTATCAAGCTTAAAAAATATGGACGATGATGATCTGGCTTCAAGTTGCGTAACATATGAATCAATTGGAAGATTTTCATAGATTTCAAGTACAACCGAGTCGGAGAAAAACTTAGGAGGGTCATTCTCAGACATTGTTACAATAATATGAACAGGAATTTGCGATGATAGAGCAGGTTGACCGAAGTCAACGGCTTTTACTTGTAGCATATATTCTTGCATTTTGTTAATGTTTAAGTGATCGGCCAACGTTATTATGCCAAGCGATTGATCCATTAGGAAAATGTTTCCAACATTACCCGTTATAATAGAATAGCGAAGTTCAGCATTTTTCCCACTGTCTCGGTCTATTGCGGAAATTTGAACTACTTTTGAGCCAATTGCTGCACTCTCAGGTATTTTACTTTGTATAATTTTAGATGTGAATTCTGGATAATGATCATTATGGTCATGCACTGTTATAATGATCTTCGCATAGTTCCGTTTAGCTGGAGTACCCTGATCTTTTGCGAAAACTATTAAAATGTGTTCAGATTTCTTTTCATAATCCAAGCGTTGCGTTACTATGACATTGCCCGTTATAGAATCAATTCTAAATAGTGAAAGTGAAGATGGATCCTGTGCCGCATGCAAATGATAAAATATTTTTTTGTCTTCATCCTTGTCAGTCGCGTGTAACTGCATTATAATCGATTCTTCTTCAATGCTTTCAGATATATTAACATGATACACATCTTTTGTAAACTCAGGCCTATTATCATTCGCATCCACAACTTGAACATACAGATTGGTTTTAACTTGATGTGTGCCGTCAGTTACACTAATGGTTAAATTATAATATTGTTGCGTCTCCCAGTCCAAGTATTTGGACAACAAAATATTCCCATTATCACGACCAATGTAGAATTCGGAGCGTTCATCACCAACTTAATAATATTTATATAGTATATTTTAATATATTTAATAGTACTTAAAATATGTGTATACTTACAGCTTATGTTGTACCATAGTTGATCGTTGTCACTATCCACTGCTTGAATAAGTGCCACAAGAAATCCCGGTCTATCAGTCTCTGTAACATCTACTACACTGTCCACAGATTTTTTTGCTATTACAGGCGCATTAGGAGAATTTTCATTTATGGGAATAACTACAACATTCAAGCGTGCAGTTTGACTTTTTTTTGGTATTCCATTGTCTTCAGCTTTGATATTTATTTCGTATTCCGCCTCAGGCTCTAATTTCTTTGTAATATAAATATTACCTGTTGAACTAGCAATGCGAAATTTGTTTTTTCCTTTACCAGATTTAATGGTGTATGTTATACGACTATTTTCTCCAATATCATTGTCAATCGCATGCACCTTATTAAAAAAAAAACATTACATATATTGTACATAATATTTAACATGCTACTGAAAATGTCTGACAAATTTCTCACCTGGAAAATTGATTCGTTTACTAAAGCAGATGACGGAACTTGCACCTTATAAAATCGCTGATCAAATTCCGGACTATGGTCGTTAATATCGGTTACAACTACAACAACCCTTGTAGTCGATGATAATACAGGGGATCCGTTATCCGTAATTGCAACCTAAATATTTAATAATACTATTATTATTATTGAACTGGATTTTCACAATTGGTGTGCTTAGGAAAACGCGCTCATGGTTTAATCAACTACCTACCAAAAATTGAGCTGTAGAATTCACAAGCGAAAATATTTAAGTCGGTTCCGCTCTGCGGTTTTATTCTGAATAATTCTTCTTTTCATTTTACAATATGCACTTAGCCTAATGTACATAAGAATTGTAGAGAGTCTAACGTGATCATACAATCGTATATATTCATATTTACGTAAAAACTCTATGTATTAGAATTGCTAGCGTAGCACATTCAAATACGACGGCCGACGGCTGAAGTGGCCGATCACTTACCGTGAGATTGGATTGTGCGCTGACATAAGTGTTTTGATTTATTATTGTGTCTTTTAATTGTATATTTATGTATGCAGCAAAGTGTTACATATTGGTTCGCTTATGTCATTTCATGAGCACACTATTTTAAAAAATAACGTTATTGTGGAGTTATTTATATAAGAAGTGATGGGGTTCTATCGATCATCGAGCGGTATCGGTATGGTTAGCGTTATCGATCAACATCGTCATCGTTGAACAGCAGAAGGTTGGCATATTGCGAGGGATTCGATCAGTAGAAGCGGTCGAATGCAGACGCAGTGTTTTAAGAGTTGAGTATTGTCACTTTAATTTACTTGATTTTACTATGAAATGAATTGTTTAATAAACATTTTTACATTTGGGGGCTCAACCGTCCAAGAACAATAAGAGCTGAAGTGGAATGAAAATGAAGTAAAGAAACAACTATGTTAACGTCAGCAAAGAAAAACGCAGAACGTGAAAAAAGGCCGGCTGAAAATCAATGGACAAAGAAAACACATCAAGTTGTACAATGTAAGTCGATAACATGTCAGAGCAAATGCAAAATAGTCTAAGTGAATTAATAAAGTTATTTTCGTAATCGTTGATCACGTAACAGTTGAATGCTTTTCTAAAATGGAAATTGATGGAAATTCTATGCCAGTTAGAAAGTGGCTCGATAATTTCGAAGAAAACGCTGAGGCATATGGATTAAAGCAAAAATATGTTAATGCGCGGAATAAAATGGCTGCAACCGCAAAACTGTTTTTGGAGACAGTGACAGCTACTAACTATGAGTCGCTAAGTGAAGCACTAATCGCGGAATTTGATCGAAAGCTAAATAGTGCCGAGTTGCATCAACAATTAATGGCGAGGTGCTCTGGGTGATGTCGAGGATGCCGCGGTCATTCGCTATATTGTAGACAATATTGGGTCAAGGATGCGTAACGAGTTAAAACACCCTCTCCTGAGAGCAACAACATTTAATGAGAGAGCGCTACGATGAACCTGAGAGCATGAACAGCAGAAGAACAAACTATGTTGGTGCCATAAAGTCGGACGACGGTGATAAAGCAAAGACAACAAATAAACATTTTAGGAAAGGTAGGCAGAAGGAAGGGAAAAGAGAGGGCGAACGTAAGCAACTGCATTGATTTAATTGCGTTTCAACTGAACACATGAGACCAGAGTGTAAAGGAGAAACGAAATGTTTTAAATGCAATGGTAGTGGGCACATAGCAAAGTAATGTGCAAATCAGAATGTTAGCGTCATTGACGTCAACAACAAAAGAACAAAGCATATGAAGATCAACGATAGAATTGTCGACTGTTTGGTTGATACAGGAGCGGACGTTTTGCTAATAAAAGAGAGTTTATGCAACAAGCAAATGTTCAGGAAGCATACACTGAAGAAAACTTTTGTAAAGTTGTATGGGTTATGTGATACTGTTACATCAGTAAAGGACGCATTTGATGTAACTATTAAAGTTGACAATTTTAGCAAAGATCACACAACGTTAGTCGTCGCCGATGATAAATTACAGTTCGACGCAGTAATGGGATACGATTTTATAAAAAAATTTACATTAAAACTCAACGCGAAAGGCTATTTATTTCTTGAATCTGATGATATCTCTACGCAGTCTGAAGAAACGAATTTTAAGAACGTTTACAACGTTATCACTACTGATGCTGAAGTAGACATCTTGACACAATATAAAGCAACAGTAGAACAGAAGATTCAAGAATACAATCCAGTTAACGTGCGGGTCGAATGTCCAATTTAACTAAAAATTTTACCAAGCGTTGATAACATATCTTTTCGTGGAGGTCCAATTCGATTATCAGTAATGGAACGTAAAGTAGTTAAAAACCAGATAGGTGGTTACAGCAAGGCATGATTCGAGACTCAAACAAAGGTTGCAAGCAAAGTTATACTCGCAAAGAAAAAAGATGGCACATATAGAGCAACCGTTGACTACGGTAAGCTGAATTCGATGGTGTTCAAGGATCGTTTTCCAGTACCCATAATAGAAGATATCTTAGTAGAAATGCAGAACTCGAAAATCTTTGTTATGAATCTTAACAATGGCTTTTTCCATGTTGTGATTCAAGAAGAAAGTAAGAAATTTACAGCTTTTGTTACAAGTGAAGGATTTTTTCGAGTTCAACAGAGCTCCATTCGGCTTTTGTAATTCCCATGCTGTGTTTGTATGCTACCTCAATTACATTTTTCAAAAGCTGATAAATGAAGATATAATGGAGCTATATATTGACGATATAGTTGTCTTTGGGAAAATTGCTGAAGATTGTCTATTAAACGTGCAAACAGTTTTACAACAAGCTCAGTGCTTCGGCTTGGAACTAAAATAGACAAAATGTCAATTTCTTAAAAATAAATGAGAAGATGATAGCTGTTCAGAATTATCCGACGCCAAAAAATATAAGAGGCATACAAGCGTTTCTTGGATTAACGGGCTACTTCCGCAAATTTGTTAAAGATTATGATCTAATCGTTGACCGTTGACACAACTGTTGAAAACAGATAAGAAATTTTTATTTGGGGAAGCGCAGCATCAAGCAGCTCTGATTAAAGAACCAGTATTAAAAATGTTTAATCCCAATGCTAATACACAATTGCATGTAGACGCATTAAAATTAGGGTTCGGAGCTACATTGGTACAACTTTATGAAGGAAAGTGGCATCCAGTTTACTTCTGGAGTAAGAAGACGTCAGTCCAAGAAGAGAAACTATACAGCTACACACTAAGAGTATAAAGTTTGACATAAACACCGACTGCACAGCGTTTAATCAAACATCTACGAAGAATGGCATAACCACGTAAAATCCTGCAGTGGCTTATGTACTTACAAGATTTTAATTTTGACATCGAGCATCGCACAGGCAACAGAATGAAGCACGTGGGCAACTTAAGTCGATTTCCAGTTATGATCGTAACAACAGAGGTGCAGGGAAGGTTGCTAAAGGCGCAGAAAAACGACGAACACCTAAAAGCAGTAATGGGAATTCTCAAAGAGTGTGAGTACGAGAATTTTAAAATAATATTGGGACTATGCATTAATTTTAAAGGTTGCACACAGATGGCGTTATTTACAACAGTATCGCATCTGGCAATACTGTAACTATATTCATGTCAAAGCCTCATCATTAGGCTTTGTTTACCAGTATCTGTCATTTCGCTGAAGTGTACACAACATAGTTTTTTTGTGCTCCGAGTATGTCAACTTTCGTGCCGTCAAAACGCAATTTGCGGGAAGCCTTGCTTTTTTGCTTCAATTTGAAGAAAAATACCACCCAAGCCCGTCAATTGCTGCTGGATGCCTACCCGAACCATTCTCCATCGATTTCAACCTGTGAGTACTGGTTTCGACGCTTCAAAAGTGGTGTTTTTGATACCGAGGACAAGGAGCGACCTGGCCAGCCCAAAAGGTTCGAAGACGCAGAATTGGAGGCATTGCTGGACCAAGAACCGTGCCAAACGCAAGAAGAGCTCGCCGAAACGTTGGACGTTGACCAAGCAACCATTTCCAGACGTCTCAAAACGATGGGAATGATCCAAAAGCAAGGTAATTGGGTGCCATATGAGTTGAAGCCGAGAGACGTCGAACGCCGATTTTTCACGTGCGAATTGCTGCTTGAACGACTTGGCCGGAAGGGTTTTTTGCATCGTATTGTGACTGGCGGCGAAAAGTGGATCCATTACGATAACCCAAAGCGTAAAAAAACATATGTCAAGCCCGGCCAACCGGCGCCATCGACGTCCAAGCCGAATATTCATGGTTCGAAGCTCATGCTCTGTATTTGGTGGGATCAGAAGGGTGTGGTGTACTATGAGCTGCTCCAACCCAACGAAACCATCTCTGGGGAAGTCTACCGACGTCAATTGATGCGTTTGAGCCGAGCATTGCTTGAAAAACGGCCGGAAACGGTCGAAAGACACGACAAGGTTATTTTGCAGCATCACAACGCTCGGCCGCATGTTGCATAGGTCGTCAAAACATACCTTGGAACGCTCAACTGGGAAGTGCTACCCCACCCGCCGTACAGCCCAGACATTGCTCCTTCGGATTACCACTTGTTCCGGGAGATGCAGCGTAAGCTGGCTGGACACCGCTTCTCTTCATATGAAGAGACCAAAAAATGGATCGATTCATTCATAGCCGCCCAGAAGCCGGAATTTTGGAGAAACGGAATCCGGAAATTGAAAGAAAGATGGGAAAAGGTTGTGGCTAGCGACGGACAGTACTTTGAATGATGTATCAATCCATTTTGAAATCAAAATAAAGCCCCATTTTTGGTGAAAAAACCTTTAAATTTAATCCATAGTCCTAATAAATAAACTAATTTACAAGCAGACGAACGGACCAGAATTGTTGGTAATACCCATGAGCATGGAAAAGAAGATAATATCAAGCGCACAGAGATTTGGTCACATGGGTACACAAAAAACTATGCATAACATTCCCCATTTGAAAAAAAACGGTAAGTTAACACATCGCCAATTGTGTGGAGTGTATAATACACAATCGAAAGTTGGGGAAGAAAGAAGAATATCTATATTGCATTGACAAAGGAGACATACCGCTGAGCACCGCTGAGCCGTTGGACGCAATATCAAAGAGCTATAAGTACGTGTTTGCAGTTCTAAATGGTTTTTCTAAGTTTACGTGGATTTATACTACAAAGTCAGTAGACGCACAAGAAGCAGTGAAACACATGACTGACTGGGTAAACATCTTTGGGTGTCCCCAACGAATAATTAGTGACAGAGGAGCAGCGTTCACGATACGTCGAAACTAATGATGAAGTATCATCTGAGACACATGATGAGCAGGATGGCCGAGTGTAAGAAGTGATGGAGATCTAGCGATCATCGAGCGGTATCGGTATGGCTAGCGTTATCGATCAACATCGTCATCGTTGAACAGTAGAAGGTTGGCAAGGCCGCAAAAAGAACGAGAGATGAGGACGCCATATTGCGAGGGATTCGATCAGTCGACGCGTGCGAAAGAGACATTGTCTTAGAAACTGATAGTGTCCAAGTTTCAGTTCGATAGGACAAAAAACAAAAAAGTTTTTCTAATAAGAACCTGAATTCAAATGGGTGGTTTGTATGGGAGGTACCCCCTAGCAGTCCGATTGGGCTGGTTCTGACAAGAGTACTGCGTATAGTAAAAAGAAAGGTTCGTGCAAAATTTCAGCTCTCTAGCTCAAAAACTGAGGCACTAGTTTGCATACATACAGACGGACATACGGACATGGCTTAATCAATTCGTCTAATCGAGCTGAGCAAGAATATATATACTCTATGTCTCCTTCTGCCTGTTACAAACTTCATGACAAACTTATAATACTTTTTATGAAACTACTCAATTACTTATTAAATAGTGTTTAATGTTGCTTTCCTATTGTTGTTACCAGAAATAATTTGTTAGAATTATGTAAAAACTTTCAAAGGAGTCAATTGTCTTGGAAAGTGAGACAAGATTGGTTGATTCTTAATTGTGACCTGCCGGATGATTAATATTACTTGACTGTTTATTGGAATTTAGATTTGAAACAAAGACAGCTTATTCGCTTTCATCAACATCCGACTCATCCATCTTTCTCTTCTTGACAACCTTCTTGGCGTCCTTTCATGTACGCTTTTTGACACTGCCATTTGCTGTGCTACCGCCATTTGTTTCGAAATCTTTAACATGACGCTCCAAATCTTTTGACCCAATTATAAAAATTTTTAATTATTAAGAAAAATATTGTTATTAACGAGAAATTTGGTGTTTATTTTAATGAAAATATCAAAATTCCAATTTGTTATTATGGTTTTCCTTTTTGTTTTAATTAACTGAAAATGTACGCATTGCATGTAATGGTTAACATTAAAAAATTACGCGTGTGCCATCGTACACGTGAAAGAAGTGAAACTTCTTAAAAACACTTCTACCGACGTTGCTCTTTGGTTTCATTCGACGTTTTCGTTGTTATTTCGTTTCGTTTAGTGACGCGATCATTCATTCGTACAGGGATAAAATATACATACAATTTTGTGCATGTGAAACAACATTCACATTCACTTTAAATAGTTTCGACAAAAGAAGCATTCTTTTTATACTTTTTGTGGTTTTTTTTTTTTATATCTCCTTCTACCTGTTACAAACTTCATGACAAACTAATAATACTATTCACTTCCGTGAAGAGTATAATAACGTCTCTTTTAGCGTTGATAACTTTCTGCAATCGGCCTGGTACTGATATCACAAAATTTTGAAGGATTTGCGGACAAATGGCTTTAGACCTCAGCGATTGTTTCCTCACGCGTTCTTGTTAAACATGGACTTTCTTTTCTTTTTATATAAGCCCACACATTCTCAATAATATTTAAATCGGGGCTTTGAGGTGGCCAATCTAATATATTTACTACCACATCCCTTAGAAAGTTGGTTATCATCTTGGCTTTGTGACACGGTCTTGTTGTAAAATAAATGACTGTCCAATCAATTTATCACCCGAAGTAAACGCGTGATCATTTAAAATATGTAAATATATACCCTGATTCATTGATCCGTCGATCACAACCCCAAAACATTAACCTCCCACCATGGGCGACTCGTTCACACACATGTGCCACTTTTTTCGCATTTTCTTAGGAGTTCTGCAGAAAATTTTCTTGTTTGACGCATGGTACTGAAAGGAGCTTCCATCAATCTACAATACTTGCTCCCAAAATGATGAAGGCTTGTACATATTTTTTGGCCAATTCCAGACGTTTCAGCTTATATTTTCGTGAAATTTGAGGTATTGGTCTGGCTGTATTGGTAGCAAAACTTGCCCCTTTTAAACGATTTCTCACAGTTCTTTCACAAATGTCTATATTATACTGCTTATTCAATTCAATTGCTGCAGATTTTGTAGTTTTTAGCAGATTGTCTTTAAATTTTCCCACAAACGGTCTAATAAGCCTCTACGCAACATTTATGTTTCACTATCCATAGAGCAACAACAAGTTATTTTCCACTCTCCAGAAAATGATGGGATCAGCTGCCCATTTGAGCAACGCTCAGACTGCCCCTCGTCGGGTAAGAAAGATTGTTCCCTGGTGGAATGATTCCTTAGCCGTACTCCGATCAACAAACAAAATGCATGGCATACATACAAACACACGCAAAATATAGAAAACCTTATTTGTTACAAAAAATTAAATGCAAAATTTAGAATGCTCTGTAGAGACAAAAAAAAAATAAGGAATTATATTAATTTAACAGAATCAATAAAGATTTTGGCTGACATAAAAAAATTAAATGGCTGATTTAACCTCATATCTGTAATACATTTAAGCTCCAGTAATGGTCCCATTTAAGATCGTTAGATATATCTGCTAGCTGGTCGAAATACTCAGAAGACTCCAACCTGCATCCATCTTTTTCTAGTCTTAAAAGGCAATTCTAAATACCCTTTACTTTAATTACAAACTTACACCCTTAGCCAAACAAGCTGTATCTAACATTACCATTCTTGAGCTTGAGTTCGCTCTTTCTACCATGTAAGGCAGCACGCCAAGTATTGACAAAATCACTTTCTCCATGGTCAAAAATGTTCCTCCACGTTTAAAAATCGTTTTGTCCACCACTATAATAAGATTCTTTCCAAAGGCATCTATCCACAAAATTAAAAGTTTGCTATTGTAATCCCAATCCCGCAGCAAAAAAAAAAAATTCTAACTCTCTGGTTTCAAGTTACAGACCAATCCCACTTCTCTCTAGCCTTGGGAAGATAATTGAAAAATAATATCGAAACGCTTTATCAATTTGGTTTTAAAAAGGCACTGATGCCTTTCTTCTCTTCGAACACTTTTATTCAATGCCTCTATTCACAAAAAACTATATATCCATACTTAGTCTGGACTTTGCAAAGGCGTTCGATGGAGCCGGTGCCCAGATAGTTCTTCGACACTTAACCAAATAAAAAACAGATCCTAAAATTTACAATTTTCTAACTAGTAGGAAATTCGCGGTCAGGGCTAACCAAACATTTTCACACACTGTCAACTTATGCCCCAGGGAACTCCATTATCAGTTACTTTATTTATTATATGTTTTTACGAAATAAGCGTGATTATATTAAAGAATAACCATATGGAACATTTCATATATGCAGACGACGTTGTAAGTGTACACAAGAATTAAAAATGTAAATGTTGTTGAATCTAATTTTGCATCCAACCTCTCAGATATTTTAAATGATCATTACATTCTGGTGTCACACTTTCACTAGACAAATGTAAACTGTTTCATAATTGTAGGAAAAAGCTATGTAATTATATTAGTTTTAAGTATAAGAATATAAATATCCCCAAAATACTTACTCTAAGTATTCTATGTTCAATTTTTAACAAACTTAACTTTAAGCTACAGAATAAATATTATAAAATATCTTATCCCTAAAAACTCCGTTGTTCATACAAATAATTTAATGAATGTAATAATATCAATTAAGTTATCTAAGATTGTCTACGTCCTAACACTTCTTCAGAAGCATATATAGCTCTCTTCAATGAAGTTTACCATGATCCAAGCCATAACAAAACGACATTTTTATTTACTGATGGTTCAAAAACTTCAGAAGCAATTTCTTTTGCTGTTGTGGACGGATCAAATAAAACAATTTCGGCTGGATTAATAATAAATATCTGCTTATCTTTACTGCAGAAGCATGTGCGATTCATTACCTCATATATAATTCTAGGTTAAAATTTGCACGGACTCCATAAGAAACGCCAACAACATTAGCAAAATCGCTTCTACTATCCGCGACCAATTTATTCAGCGCAAATATATTAAAATCATGTGGGTTCCTGGTCATGTCAATATACTTGGCAATGAACTAGCTGACTTCCGTGATAAACACGCCTTAAGAGAACCACTGCACACAGTAAACATATTCGAAAAGGCCGACATGCTCCGTTTAATTAAATCTGACATTCAGATGAAAGAACGAATTTCATGGGATAACGCAAGCCATCATTACAAGCATATTAACCCAGCTGCCACTTCCTCAACCCTCTACCCTCTTCAATGTCATCGGAATGCAATAAATTTATTTGTTCGCATCCAACTCGGTCACACTGCACTACTTATCAAAACCACATGAGGTCTCAAAAATGATACATACATGATGTTGCATCTGTGCACACCTGCTCTCAGGTTGAATTCCACTATAGTGCCTCTGAGACCAAGACAAAATCAAAATTAGAAAATCTTATTTAGCGTTAAATCATGTCATACTTTAAATTTTAATTAATCAATGTACTATTAACCCGCTAGCTGACAGCCATCGCATCTAGTGCTCTTATTTTCAAGAAGTTTAAGAATTTATCTTTCGTTAAACTATATTTATTTTATATAAATTTATTATAAGCTTACCAGAATGACCATAATTCAAAACAATTTGGTCATGCTACTAAGTAATATACATAATACATACAATAGCTTATGCTTCAAGCAAAGCTTTGTAACTTAAAGCAATTCGAATGCTAAAACAAATTAAGTAACAAAGCTCTTATTGTGTACATGAACAAAGCTTTAATTTATTGTAGCTAGAGAACTCATGACTACTTGCGCTACGTACAAAATGTACAATAGAAGAACTGATTGGGAAGCATACAGAGAATTTATTGACATGAACCTCACAATATATGTACCTCCCAGGAAACCAGGTGATATTGAAAAGACAGTGGTGAACTTAAATGACATAATAAACGGAACAGCTAATAGAGTGCCGATAGAACTAAAACCAAAAGAGGACAACTATATTTTCCCCCGCTCAATAAAACTCTTTTTCGCAAACAAAAACAAACTGCATTAAGTTTGGCAAAGGACGAGAGCTCCAAATGACAAAGCAGAAGTTAACAAAGCAATCAAAGACCTGGAAACCAGGCTGACGAATTTTGAAAAAGAAATTACATAAAAACACTCCGACACCTGACTTTAATTACTCATTGCGGAAAGCTGCTAAAAACCCTTTCTAATCGCAATTCAGTATAAATAAAATTTCGGCCAACGAAGTCAGGCACTGCACTGAAGAGCGCACTAGCCGGAAAAAAGCAATAGGATATGACCAGGATGTGTGGCGATGTATATCTTGGCACACCAAATTGATTTATGGATCTTCTTTTGTTTTTTACGCATCCGCATTACTTGAGGCCAAAATTACCATACCTTCTTCCAATGAGGCTCAAAAAACTAATCAGCTTGAACAGCCCTGGACTAGACAATTCTCTCTCTCTCTCTCTCTCTGTTAATAAGTTCCTCTGATTAATATTTCGCAATTAAAATTGCACACTAATTGTTCCAAATTGTTATTTTTAGTTGTTAACCCACTTCCGCCTCCGTTGACCTCCGCTTTCACGGAGGTCAAACTCTTGACTTCCACCTCCGCTAAAATGGACTCCGTTAAAACCCTACTCAGGGTTACACTCTATCTCATATCGCTCTTAGGATTTTCACTCAATTTCATATCGCTTTATTAATAAAGTCGATGTCTCAAATTCAATTTATGTACACATAGCAGAAAGCAGAAAGATTTGTTTTTCGTAACTCCACTATATTCGCTACATCGTTTGGTTGGTAACCGTTGGTCGGTTATTTGCTTAAAGTTAGTTATTAAATTTATTGCTTGCTGTAGTTTCATTTTATCATTTCTTGTTTATTGATTTTTTGTTTTTGAGCACTTTAACTACAGCCCAGCAATTGGCTACTTTGAAGCAACAAAGTATGAAAAAATGCATGACTAACATAAAAGAAAAAATAGAAGCAAAAATGGAATAGTCTTATTTTTCACAAATTTGTATTATACAGATCAACATCGAAAAGTTGGATTCAGCTTATAAACAACGAGATGGAATAGAATATGCTTTTGAAACAACAAAGGAATTAGTTGAAGGCTGATGCATGGAAAGCAAGGGAAGGAGTTAGAGGAAACAACATTTATGAATTTATCTACATGTACTACGATGCCGGCATTGAAGTTGCATAAAATTCGATTACGGCTTTTACCAAAATGGTATATTGCGACACATCGATAACAACAGTAGACAAGGTCAATTATTTCATGTGTTGCCTGCCTGGTGCCGCGTTGAATGTTTTCACACACTTTCGAGTATCTGAGGAGAACTATCGAAAGGCTCTAGGCAACAGCAAGAAAAATACGACAAAAAGGTTCTGATTTTCAAAGAGCATATATCCACCCTCGATTATAATATTAAATATAATATTATTATTATTATATCGATTTCGATATCTCAGGTAAGAAGAAATGGGTCCTGTATCTCTTCGTTTATTTCTAGATACTGTAATAGCACTACACGAATCGTTATCTTTAAGTAATGAGGCAGATATTCTGAATGCCATGTTAAAGGTAGATGGAGAGGTAAAGTAGTTATAAGATCGACTTCAAGAATATGATAAATTGTCTTTATTGGATGATTGCTACCATATTCTTAGCAATCATTGTCAGGTTTTAGAAAGCAATATGGAAAGAATATGCTTTTGTTGTCGCAAAGAGATGTCCAAAGTGTACAGCGAATTATCATAATCTCGCATAATGTCTATCATTCATAACACATTCTGTTTCATCGGCATAACTATGAAATTTCAGGTATGATAGAGTTTCATCCACAAATGATGTTTTCTGTGGCATTGTCAGTCAAAGAATGGCGATTGCAGTTTGCGGTAACTAGAACAATTTCGTTGAATCAGACCCAGCGTTTTATTTACATTGCAAACTGGGTGATCCCTCAAGGCTTAGCAGACCCTATATTTTACAAGCCACAACGGATTGACTGTATTAGTATACAGAATTTTTTTTATTTTGGTGGAAAAATTAGCGGAACTTCAATATCAAACGTTTTTCAATGCTCTTGTCAAGTGCAAGATTCACTTCAAAGGCTTTGGCAGATTGAAAAGTTTGATATGCTTAATACACCAACCCAAATCTTCACCAAAGGAGAGCAGGAATGTGAAATACATTTTCAAACACATTCAAAAATTCTCGATTCAGGCCGCATTCAAGTAAGTTTGCATTTAAGAAGTCACCTACGAAACTGGGGAATCCCTCGAAATTGCAAAGTGAAGGTTCATGCAAATTGAATGTCGGCTAGAACGTCAGCTGTTATTGAAAGAAATTAACCTTTACAACTATTCCAGCTGAACACTGCCACATACGGAATGTCGTGTGCTTTTTTCTTAGCAATTCGGAACCAATTCCCAATTGGAGTAGCTGTACTAAAAGAGGAGGCTATAGCATTCATGAATTGCAACCGAAAGTATCACAACTTACGAGCATACTATCTACAGCAGGTTTCGAGTTTACTAAATGAAGTATTAGTCACATCGAGAGAAAGACTTCAGAATTCCACTGTAAGGTGATTCTAAGGATATTGTAAAGGTACTTACATGGCAGCCAAACAGGATATTTTCTATTTTCGGCATGATTTACCCATTATATCCATGCTAACGAAACGGGATATTGCGTCTATGTATCGCGAATTTTGACTTTACGCGGGCCACGTACACATAAACACATAAATGTTTGCAATGTCAAAAATAGCAGTAAAACTTCACTTTAACAGTAAAGTACGACACTTAATTGGATCAATGAAAAGAAGACTTCAAGCTGTTATCGATGCCAAAGTTGGGCACACCAACAAATATTAGTTAAAAATCAAGCTGAAAATAGTTTTTTTCTAATTACATTTCTACACATTTCCATGCACTTATGTGTTAACGCAAAATCTGACTTATTTTTTTTTTCTATTTTTGTTTATACTTCCAATGAGATAACTGTTGTTTTTTTTTTCTTGAATACGTATTAAAAATGAATATAGGAATAACTGCGTTACATATACACTGGCTCCAACGAATAATCGGACAAGGGTTGTGATTATAATTTTTATAATAAAATGGGTAAATTTCTTATAAAAACGAAATCTTGTTTAGTGTATATTTATTGTTCAACATCTGATCTTTAATAACAACAACAAAAACAAAAACAATAAAGCAAGAATAACGGAAAAATTCATGATAATAACAAAAAAGTCATTTCTAAGTGTTCAACGAATAATCGGACACTAAATTTGACTTAAAAAAAACGTTATAAAAATTAAAAATTAATATTTTTTTACCGTTTAAATTTACTGTTGAAGTGAAGTTTTACTGCTGTTTTTGACATTGCAAACATTTATGTGTATATTCGATTTTTGATTTTTTTTTTGTAGAAAGAATTTTTCGACGTCATAACCATTTATCAATGTTTCGTCATCAGTTCTGACCCTTATCGGCAATTTTGGATTGTCGATAACGTCAATCAACAGCTCCTGCGACGTTTCTTTTGCTCAAAATTTAACAATTTCGATACAAACTTCCCTTTCATACGTTTCATGCGCATATATCAGAAAAATTGCATGGCATGGGTCAACCGATATGCCGACATTGTCAGCAACTTCTCTAATAGTAAGTCGTAGCATACGTATTAAGACTATTTAATAAAGTTGGTTTAAACAGAAAGTACATCACAGCTAATGGACTTTACACTTCAACATGCGTTTTTAAGGAAATCCATTAAATCTAAATGATCATAATTTTGAATTCATTACTAGAACGAATCGAACTTGGTGGTATATTTGTTACAGTACGCGCCAATACTTCTGAATGCTAAGTTTCCTATGATTTAACCGTAGTTTCACGATGGGATTTGCTGAACATCAACTCCGGCAGCATTTGCATGCATTGCGTCTTGAACTGTGGATCGTCAATGCGAGAGAAGTAGCACGGAAGGTGGTCAGGCGCTGTACTCAATGTTATCACTACAAACTACACTTAATGCAACAACGTCTGAGATCGCTTCTATCCGATCCGCTTTCTTCTCAACGACCTTTTTTGTATCAGGTGTCGGTCTTGCGGTTCATTTACAAATTCATACCGCATTGGCAACAAAGTGCCATACAAGACATATATGGCAGTCTTCGTGTGGTTCTCAACGAAAGCAGTCCATATTGAGCTTATTCCCGATTTATCAACTAACAATTTTGTTATTTGTTTAAAGCGCTTCGTTGGTCGTAGGGGCATACTGCATCGAATTTATTGTGATAATGCAATGAATTTTGTTGGCACGTGTTCAGAACTAGAAGGTTTCAAGCAGCAACTTTTTGGACAAAACCAATGAAAAGTCTATTGGTTCAGTATTTGACCACTACCGGGCTAGGTTATGAGGAGTTAAACACGATTGCAATCGAGACAGGGTCAATTCTTAATTCTCGAACGATTGCACCCTGTTCTGAAGACTAAATGATGGGGAAGCTTTAACTCCTGCGCATTTTTTAATTGAAGCCTATTTGAAATCAATACCTGAACCGACAACCGACGTCAAGCTACATTTTTTAGATGTGTGGAGGCGCTTTGTTTACAATTATTGTTATTTTTGAAGTCGATGGAGTCACATACCTTATGATATGAGAAAGCCTCAGCGAAATACAAACAAATTAATATGCGATCGGTGTCGTGTTGGGCACACACACAAATGAAAAGCATAAATGTATATTTGCTTTCTCCAAATACGATGCAATACGCTCTCCATCTTCACCGACTCCAAAAATAACGATAATTTCACCTAGGAAAAAGTTCTGAGGTAACACAAATAAAAAAAAAATACGGTCCAATTAATAACCTACTCCTTTTTTTGAAGTTCTTTTACTTACCTCTAATATATGTTCGGCTTGATTTTCTCTATCTAATTTGCGTTCAGTGGTTTTAAGTAAACCTGAAATACAAATGTTAATATGTTATATATCTAATTCTTTTACTGGTTACATTTATATAAAATACATCAAAATAAAAGGAGACCAAACTAAATTTAATATTGTGAACATATCCAAAAAAAAGAAAAAAAAATTCCTATCCAACCAATTTAAGCACCAACGCTTTTTTTTATACCTTCCACACTAGTGTAATGGTTTTTATGGTTTTATGTTTCTAATCTGAATTTAATTTCATAATACAAAAAGTCATTCGCAATTTTATAAGTTTAATTATGTCATTATTGTACAAAACTTGAAAATTAACAATTGGGTAAGAAACGGGTCTTAAAACAGAAACGTGGTCAACGGCATAAAGCTTGTGAACTGATTGATCCTAAAAACAACATTATTGGAAAAAACGCTTGGTGTAA
Source organism: Amiota minor (assembly GCA_037043295.1). NCBI lineage: Eukaryota > Metazoa > Arthropoda > Insecta > Diptera > Drosophilidae > Amiota > Amiota minor. Next base: position 89,919 of record JBAMAW010002228.1, read on the forward strand.
GAAATAAAAGGTGGCGCTAATTTTTTACAGTTGCGTCGTTCTCAAAAATATACACTTGTGTCCTCATGCCATGTTAAATGCTAATGCTGATGTACTTACTAGTGACGTTAAAATTGAGAGAGCAATTTTCGAGAGCGTAACTAGGCTACCTTATATCATTGTATCATAGAAAAGACGAAATATTTAAGCACACATAAGAACGCATAAACAAGTAAAAGGAAGTTTTAGTGATAATTGAAACTATACGTTATGTAGCTACGTTCCGGTTAGGAATAAACTACGAGTACAATGATTCTTTAAAGAGTTTGTACGAGGGTTGCTATTTACATTTATTATTTTCTAAAACATTCTCCATGAAGATCAATACACTTCTGCTTGCGTTTGAACCAATATTCGAAGCACCCTCTGCACTCCCAGTGAGGTAACTCCAAACATGGATTTGTTTTGTTAAGATCCATACAGTCGATTGCTATTTTGTTTCGGGCTTACATGTATAGATCCATGATCCGTCAACTACTTTTAAGGTTGTTTAATTTTGGACGACCTTCATGGATTTCGTCCTGGAGCGAAAATCGACCATGATTGGATTCGTTGTACCACTTTTTCTTACAGTACTGCAGGATGGTGCTTTATGGCTGTATTAAGAATAAAGTTCATCGAAGCACTCTAGATAGAAGTTACGAAAAATAATCGCACAAAAATATTCACGTGTCAATTGCATTTTTTGCCAACGATGAATTTCTCAATCTACCGTAAACAGCATAAATCACGTCAAAAAGGCAAAATATTTTAAACAGATCACATCAACACTTACTGTTGCCACGGCCAGAAATCTAAATAGCAGCCCTCCTGTTCTCACACAGAATGAAGCGAGTAATAAACGATTTTGCAGTGCGCATACATAGCGTTCAATGCGCAATGTAATGCCACCTCGTTAACAAGTGTTGGCAAGTGTTGCACCTTATTTGAGAAAATTAGCTTTACATAGAAAATTGCATACGGCTTTCACAATGTTGTAGATACCAGATTGAAATATTACATCTCATCTGTGCAAGTTTCATTATTATTATCCAAAACCCGTTTATGTTATGTTCCAAATTCTTTCGTAGATTTGAAAAGAGATATTGTAAATATAACTCTTTCCTTACGTCGGGACAAAAAGTTCAGCAAGACAACGCTACTTGGCCAATATAAAATACTATATGGGGTTTAGCTTTTGTCTATCCTGTGTTGAGGGGTGCATAATACATTGAAGTGAAAGTTATATGCAATTCATTTTTATTGTGGGTCCCTACAAGGGAGGGGCAATCATTTGAAAATTATGGTTGTAGTACAAATTGCTTTAAAGTGATTTTAGTAAGTAGACTACCGCGTTTAGTAATCGGTGAACACTAATATCAATTTGTGTATAGATGTAATAACATCGTTTAATCGATTTTCTACGCTGATTATTTCCATATATAGTTTATATATAATATTCTAACAAAACTTCTCAAATGACAACATCTAAAATTGTTAAACTAAATGTTTATAGACATAAACCCTTATTGAATAGTTTAAGAATGATTTTGACGAGCAATGTCATATTCATGTTGGTAATTAGAACTTTAAATACAATAGTATGACCCATGTTCTATACACATTTAAAAGAAAAGATAATATTAAATTTACCTGTCGTTTGATTAATTGCAAAGTAGCCTTCAGGGTTTCCTGACACTATTTTATATAGGATTATCTGTGTTGGATCGTTATCATTGTCAACAGCATTAAGTTTAAGTATTTCCTTTTCTTCGTAACTCCCTTCACTTACAGAAACATAATACACTGGGCTGTCGGTTAATGGTATGTTATCATTTTCGTTTTCGACTTCAATATACACCTAGGATGTCCGAAAATGGTTTCAATGAAAATCTCACTGAAAATTCAATCTATTAAATATTATATACCTGAACACAATTAGTTAAAGGCACAATAGCATTGTCTTGAGCACATAAAGTCAGCCAATAGCTAGTAATTGTTTCTGCGTCTAAGTGAGTGAGTGTTCGAATAAAACCTAAATTATTTGAAAAAATATATACATATAAATATATTTATAATCCACACTCACTTCTATTATTCAAATTTTATACCTTGATCGTTTACAGCGAATATTCCTAATCCATTCCCTCCTGTTATAAAGTAAGATATTTTGGAGTCATGACCAGCCGCATCCGCGTCTTTTGCCGTTACATTAAGTACAATCGCTCCCTTGGGCTGATTTTCTTTTACTTTGCCGATAAACACATAATCTTCAAATTCTGGAGCAAATTTGTTTTCATTGACATCAATTATTTCAATCACAACCGTCATATCAGATGTTAATGACGGTACACCACAGTCTATAGCACTTACTATAAGATTATGGACTTGTCTGTTCTCATAATCTAAATAACCTTGTGTACGAATAATTCCAGTATGTTTGTCGATTTTGAAAAGCTCATTATCATTAGCATCTTCTTTTAGAGAGAAGAGTATATCGCCGTTTGGGCCAACATCAAAATCAGTTGCTTCTATTGATGCAATTACCGTTCCTCGCGGAATATCTTCGCGAACTTTGAAAATATATTGTTGAACTCCAAATATTGGAGCGTTATCATTTATATCGTCTATGAATATGTTTATAACTGCTTCCGCCGAAAGCACAGGAATTCCACAATCTTGCGCAATAACATGAAGTTCATAGCTATCCTGTTTTTCGCGATCTAGAGCATTGCATAGTATCACACAACCTGTTGTTGTGTTTATTCTAAAGTCAAGTGTTTTTGTTTCTAAACTATATTTGATTTCAGCATTTTGACCAGCATCTGCATCAGTTGCATTTAAACAAATAATTATGGTACCATTCAAAGCACTTTCTGTTAGACGAAAAGTTGATAATGGCTTTTGCAGAACCGGAGGATTATCATTGCTATCTAAAATTATAATTGGAAGTATCTTCGAGTCGTATCGTTGTGGCTGACCAAGATCATAAACTGTTATATTGAGTACGTATTCATTTTGACGTTCTCGGTCTAGATATCCGATAATTTGTAATTCACCGCTGTCAGCGTCTATTCGAAATACTGAATCATAATCGCCATCAGAAATGGCAAATACCAATTTTCCATTGTACCCCAAATCTCTATCACGTGCTTTTATCCAGGCAAGTGACTCTCCAAGCTGTATGCTTTCATTTAAAGCTAGATCTCTTGGAAAATTAATAAACTCCGGACTATATATATTTTCGCCATATCTGCTAGGCGTTAAGGCCAAATCACTCACATAAGAATCATTTTCTGTCTTTGCATTGTTTTTTTCGGCAGTTGCCAATATTTCAGCAAGACGTCGAGCTACGCCTGTTTCACGGCAATCAAATGTTCCGTATCCATGGAAAATATCTATTTGTTCATTAAGATTCTCCTGTGTAAGTTTAATATTTAAACCCATTTCATCTGAAAAATGCGTTCCATCAGTTGCAGACATTTTAATAATACGATTTTCAACTGCTACATCCGTCAAATCACATCCTACAGATAATACACCAGTCGTTGGATCGAGGTTAAAACACCCATCCTCATTTCCAGAAATAAGGCGATAAGATATAAAATCTCCGGTGTCAAAGTCAATAGCTGATAAGGTAAATATATCCGTTCCAATGGGAGCATTTCGAAGAACTTTACCGTAACAGTTAACACGTTCGAACTGTGGTCGATTGTCATTAATGTCTTTGAGATTTATTGTGAGTTCCAACTCGGTTTGCCTTCGATATGGTAGACCCCAATCAGATGCCCGTATTATTATAACATAATTTCGACGCATAGTTTCGTAATCAATAAGACTTGTTGTCTTAATAATTCCGGTGAAATGATCAATCTCAAAGGGCACTTCATTAAGGTTTGCTATGCTGTATGATATGTATGCGTTCTCACCTGAATCTCTGTCCTTAGCCGTTACCTTAACAATAAAAGAACCTGCCAACTCATTCTCACTGATATCTATAAATTTATTCATATTATCAAAAATAGGATCGTTGTCATTCATGTCTTGCACATTTATTTTTACTTTTGCAGACGACTGCATTCTAGATCCCACATTAGCTTGGTCTATTGCCGAAACAGTTAATGTGTAGAATGATTTTTTCTCAGCATCTAACGGCTTTTGTGTGTACAGCATACCTGAATCTGGATTAATTCGAAATTCGCCGCCCTCATTCCCACCGACAATTTCTAAGTATACCAAAGCGTTCTTTCCCAAATCAGGATCGGTTACTTTTAATCTTATAACTGGCATGTTTGTAGGAGCTGTTTCAGGTATAGAGACTTCATAGATCTGTTTTGTAAATATTGGAATATTTTTAATTTCAGGTGTAATTTGTATCGGCACGGTTTTGTAACTAAATTTTGGGGGTGTTCCCATATCCTCAGCACGCAAAGTCAAGTTAAATGTAAACAATTTTTGATCCAATGTAGCTAACTTGCTGACCTCAACGTAAAATTCGTTAATATTATCCGTAGCTTTTGTTCGAAAGGAACCATTAGGATTACCATCAACAATTTCTAGTTTTTTTATTTCTCCATTTTTTCCAGTATCTTTGTCATTTACCTTTACAATGCCGCATATGAGAGGACTGGTTTCAATATTAATGTTTGAAAAAGTTTTTACATAAATTTCTGGAGCATACAAGTTGACCTTAAATAAAAAATATAAACATATATGTACAATATTAAAACTGTTGTGTAAATTATTATATACAATGCTATATAAAAGTATGGATGCAAACAAATAAAAAAAACTTTATAATAGTCTCTCTTACCTGCTTAATTTGTATCGACACTTTAGCCTTGCTAGCATGATGGCTATTATGATTAATTGCAGACCCTCTATCATTTGCTAAGACTACAACTTCAAACTGCGAGCTCTCCATGTATTTAAGCTGCTGTATAGTTACAATAACTCCTGTAGTCGGATGAATAGCGAAAAATTCATTGTCACTTAAAAAACTGTAATAGATTTGACCATTGATACCCAGATCAGCATCTTCCGCTGATACTTTTAGAATACTATGATGTTTTGGAGTGTCCTCGGGAATTGTAACAAAATACTCCGTAGGATAAAAAAGCGGACTTAAATCATTACGGTCTAGTACTCTCACATGAATAGTAGTCTCCGTCTCATAACTTGACACATTTTTACCATGAGAAAAATTGATAAGCGCTCTTACTTTAAGCACGTATTCCTCATTTTTTTCCCTGTTTAATACAACGTTGCTTGTTCGAGTGCGTACAGCCAGGAACGCAAAGTTCCCAACAAGTCGTTCCTCAGCTTTAAACAGTTTATCTCGATCGCCTGAGATGATTCTATATTTAACATTATAGATTGGTGCCATTTCAATACCAGCTATATCTTCATGAAGTACAGATTTCGCATATGTCTTGCCAACGCTATTCTCTGGAATTGTAACGTTGTAAATGGTGTGACTGAATCTAGGTGCGATTGATGGCTTATGGACAATAGTCCAATCCAACGAATGTGTTTCTGGCAGTTCAAAAGCTGATGCATTTTTGATATCATTTTCGGAGTGTGTTAGTTGGATTTGGCAAAATACTTGTGCAATTAAGGTCCACAGATACACAAGATCTTCTCGTTTTACAGTTGCACCATATTTTTTAATATTCATATTAGATTGTAATTTGTATCACATAGTTCTAAAAACAAATAAAAAAGAAAAATATGTTGGTATACCTATATTGTACGTAGCCTGAAACTCAAATATTATAATGGACACAATTTGATGTTGGTGTTCGCGTACTTATACTTTACTTTTCTATTTGTTTCTGAACCCTACAATCTGAACTGTCTGTCCATTGTACTGGATTTTTATATACATATATACTAGCTGTAGCCGCGACTTCGTACGCGTGGTATTCGAAATATGTTTGTAATACTTAAATACGCGAAAGAAGCAGAGAAAAAAATCTCGACTCACACATTTCGGTTTTTGGTACACGACTACCCCGCGACCCTCCTACTTCCCTTATCAACAAACCAAAATTGATCAATAGCCTCAAACACAAACAGCGAAACACACTGTCTCTTTTCTGTCCTAGTTTAAATGAACATAAAATACAGAAACGAAGATTGGAAAAAGTGCGTACTCAGAGAGGAAAAATACAACAACCAAAGCATTAAAAACTAAAAAAAGTACAAAAATTTGTATGCTAGGTCTTGCAGTGGTTTTCAAAAAACTTAATACTTAAAAATATTATATTAAAAGTTAAAAACTGAAAAAAATAAGTGAGCAACTCTCTTCATTAGCATTCATTTGTCATTAAAAAAAAAAAAATAGTAAAATCGGCTTGATATAGCGCTAGATAAAAAAAAAAAGTTAAAAGTTTGGTAAAAAAAAACCTGCATGTTGACAACAGCGCTACCTACTGGGTCCAACTGAAGCATAAACCATCTTGGTGACCCCACAAGTATAACAAAAAAAAAAAAAAACATCAAAATTTGTTCAACCGTTTTTAATTGATGAGCGTTCGTAAAGATTTCGACATTCATTTTTATACTCTTCACGAAAGTGAATAGTATTATAAGTTTGTCATGTTGTTTGTAAAGGCAGGAGACAAAAAAAAAAAAAAACCAAATAAAGTATATATATTCTTGATCAGCTCGATTAGACGAATTAATTAAGCTATGTCGGTCTGTCTGTCTGTCCGTTTGTACATATGCAGTACATTTGTCGGAACCACCTGAATCAGACTACTGGGGTACCTCCCATACAAACCACCCATTTGAATTCATGCTCTTATTAGAAAAACTTTTTTGTTTTTTGTCCTATCAAACTGAAACTTGGATACTATCAATTTCCCAGAAAGGCGCCACAGATTTGTCAGAACCAGCACAATCGGACAACTACGGGGTACATCCCATACAAACCACCTATTTGAATTCATGTTCTTATTAGAAAAACTTTTTTGTTTTTTGTCCCATCGAAAAACTTTTTTTTTTGTTCTATTGAACTGAAATTCAACCAATGTCTACAAAACGCGTAGATTTCATGACCCTATGATTACAGGATCATAAATCTCCCATATACCCTAAACATAAGCCAAATTAATACAATAATAAAATATTTCTGATTGCTCTAACACAGAGCGTAGGCAAAAACGTTTTCTAGGTGGTGCGTGAAGAGTAAATCAACTTCGGCAGAGGCGAAGTTAAACAATTTAATTCGGTCCGTTTTTTTGTGTTCAAAAAAGGGTTTTTTATTGAAAAAAAAAAAAAAAATAAAAAATACATCATCCAAAGTATTGTCCGCCGGAAGCGACTACTTTTTCCCATCTCTCTGGTAATTTTCGAATACCATCTCTAAAAAATGAGAGGACCTCTGGCCTCGATCCAATCATTGAGCCATTTTTCGATTTCTTCGAAAGACCCGAACCGGTGACCCCCCAAATCGTTTTGCATCCATCGAAAAAACCAGTACTTGGAAGGAGCAAGGTCTGAAGAATACGGCGGGTAGGGTAAGACCTCCCATTTCAGCGTTTCCAGGTAATTTTTGACCGTTACAGCTACGTGGGGCCGAACGTCCGACTGATTTCTAATCAAAAATATTTCAAGAAAAATGTTAAATGTTTATGCAGAAACCAGCTCTTTAGTATGGACGGGAGATGATATATCGGATTCTATATATCATCAGGTGTAAAACAATATATTTAAACGATTTACATGATTGGTTGGGAGGTGGATTGTATAAATAAATAAAGCAATATAAAATTAAAGAACACAAGAACAATAAAATACCTATTATTCTAACTCATCTAGAAGACTATATGAGAAAGTGTGGCTACCTTAAAAAAAAAAAAATGATTCGAAATTCGACAAGATGTGTCAAGTCTGGAGAATCGCACAGAAGAATCAAAGGAAATTTTATTTTGCGTATTATGTAAAAAATATGGTCATCCTGCCTCTTATAAAAGATGTGAAACGCAAAAAGGTACTGCAATACAAAATCAGAGCTAAGAACGGAAACAACAATTAAATATAAAATACCTACAGTTTTTTCTTAATCCTAATGTCACTAGAAATGTACCAAATGATCTTAAAACTCCTAATCAAAATAATCATAACTTCTCTAGAAGATGTTAAGAACATTGTGTTCGCACTACGCCTACAAATTTCCACTCTAACAGCCCGAGTGGATGCTATTTGTAACTTAATAAGTCCAATCATAATCACATTGTTACCAAGAAAGAAATACATTGAATGTAATTTCCCTCCTTGTAAATAAATGGTGGAAGCAGGAGATTAGAGCTTGAAAATTTTCTAAATGATAATAGCCCTGTTATCCTGTTACTAAGCGAAACTAAGTTATGTCCCAATCATTACCTATCTGGTAACAATCTTCGAAGCTCTCGACCTTCATAATACAAATCACTATTATATTTTGGCCGGCGATCTTACAGCATCTCCTCTGCAAACTCTGCCAATTTTTTTGCATAATGTCGAAAAATGTTGAGAAACAAAATGTGATTTTTATTAAATATACTTAACCCGGCGTCATGGGGGTGGATTGGACACGGACGTGGGGGATGGGTCATTATGACCCCCTTTTCAAAGTCCGGATATTTTGTTATATTTATGACGATAAAAAAATAAAAAATGTTGCTTATAGCAATATTGGACTTTAGTAAGGAAAGAAAATATGACGTTATATTGACAAGAATATATTTTTTATTTCGTTTGTTTAAGTAATAAACATAACAGTATGTAAAAGTTAACAAAATCAGCTAACTTATCTTAATCATAATTAACACTTTTTTGTATGAGACTTTCAATTAAATTAAGTGTATTGTTATGATCTTAACAAATAAATCTTTGGGGAAAAATAACAAAAAGTTAATTGGAATTATGATCATGAACGCATTTGGCTCAAAAAGTTATGACATGTTCAAGGCAAGCATTGCAGCCTTGACACGCATGAGTAGTTTTTCGGTTTTTTTTTAACGGGACACACCTGACTTTATGAACATTGGTCTTCTTTGCTGGAGACTCTTCCGGTCAGTGAAAAGTTTAATTTTTTTGCGGATATCTCGGGGTAGTTTTGCGACATTTTGCCGATCTTTCATATGATGACAAGCGCAAGGCCTAAATTTTCCAAATACTGAAGCCGTTTTTGATTTGACTCATTATATATTCGGTATATTATGACCACGTTGACGCCAGACATGTTCAACATAGCAAAAACAATGTCAATGGCCACTTCTTTGAGTTACGACACATGTTATAGGAAACGCACAGTTCATCAGCCACGCCTACTCCACATTTCGTCAAGTTGTAATATGTGTTAATTTCTGGTTTTTTCTTTTCACCCGTTCAATATTGTCATCATGGTTGAGGCTTCACATCAGGGGCACAATCATATTTTTTTTGGGGACATGAGAAGCCAGAGTAACATATTTTTGAAATCCAAAACGAGCCGAAAAAAAAGAGTTTTAGTGAATATGGGAGGGACCTGCCTTTTAGCCTTATGTAGGGTACCAACTGATGTCAACTTGAATCCAGTCGAAATAGCTGTTTGCAACTAAACTTTTACTATGTTACACAAAATACATAAAAATACTCAAAGTAGTAAGAAAATTACACATGGGCAAAATGGCGCGAAAAAGCTACATTAACTGCGGGGATGGGTCATATTTACCTTTTTCGACTTTCGGCACGTGTTACTCGCAGAGCGATCATCGTTGACTGATTTCTAATCAAAAACATTTAGAGAGGGATAACGCAGCCAGCTACTGAGAAATTTGGTAAAGTCGCACACTTAGTTACAAAAGTACAAGCATTTTAAAAAGTGGCGGGCCACGACCCTGTGTTAAAATACACTAGAGCCTCGGTTTGCGTCGTTAATGGGGACCGGAGAGAGGCGACGCAAACCGAAACGACGCAAATCGAAATACATTTTTCCATATACTTACTGCAAAATATTTTTAATTCGTTCCATAGTAAAGAAAAATGCAATTTTTGAAGAAGAAATGTGTAATTTTTTTTTAGTCATATGGAAATTTATTTCATATACATGATTCAACAATTTCAATGCTTCTTATTAAAGCTGAATCTCAGAAAAAGGAATGTACATAATAAAATTAAAATCAAAAAAAGGTTTTTAATCGCCTATATTTTCTTCCGGTTGAGTTACATTTTCTTTTAAAAACGCGTCCAAAGTTTGTTGTTTAAAAACTGCTTTTTTCTCCAAGTAAACATTTTTGTAGCACTGTATAGCGTCAGCAAGAGATTGAGTTGCCTTCCCACTGCGATTTTCATCGGGATCATTGTTCGTAAAAATTTCCACCACCTGGTCTACCAGCCCCATTGCTTTTGCAATTTGCGCAGTCGTTAGCTTTTTTGACTCTGTTTGCGTATCAGTCGGATCAGTTTCATCTTCTAACTCATGTTCAATACCAAATGTTAACAAAAGTTCGTTTGTGAGCTCTTCATCGTGTGACCTTAACAGTTCGTCGATATCTTCAATCTCCATTCCTTCAACATTTCTTTCCATAGCTAATTTAGCAATTTCTTCGCGAACAGTTGGTACATCGTTAATCAGAACATTGTTTTCAAACACGCAGTCTGGCCATAACTTTCCCCAGCTTCCTTTCATGCAAGTCGCTTTAACTTCCTTCCATGCAAAACTAATATTTTCGACAGCCATCTGGATATTGTAATCCTTCCAAAACTTTGGTATGGATAATTTATCTTCTTTGTCAGTTGCTTCTAGAAGTTGAGAAAACGTTCGCCGTAGATAGTAGCACTTAAAGTTGGATATCACACCTTGATCCATCGGCTGTATGATGGAGGTGGTATTCGGAGGCATAAAAACAATTTTTATATTTTCGGAAATATCATCTGCATATATTGGTTGCCCTGGAGCATTGTCCAACAGAAGTAGGATTTTAAAGTCAATGTTTTGAGAGCAACAATAAGCTTTTAGTTCGGGAACAGCGCAATTACCAATCCAATCTGTAAATAAAGCGGCAGTCATCCACGCTTTTTTATTAGCACGCCAGTGAACTGGAAGATCACCTTTATTCACATTTTTAAGGGCTCTTGGATTCTCGGATTGGTAAATAAGAAAAGGCTTGAATTTAAAATCTCCTTCTGCGTTTCCTCCTAAAAGAAGTGTGAGTCGATCTTTTCTAGCTTTATACCCAGGAGCAGATTTTTCAGCCTTGGAAATGTATGTTTTTTTGGGTAACCGCTTCCAATACAAGCCAGTTTCATCGACATTCAGGACCTGCTTACGAGAATATCCCCCTTCTTTGATAATTGCGTTCAGTTCAAGTTGAAACTTTTCCGCAGCTGGATTATCAGCGCTAGCCGATTCTCCTTTCAGAGCAATATTATGCAAATTTGCCCGAGTTTTAAAACGTTCGAACCAACCTTGACTTGCTTCAAATTTTTCGGAATGTCCACTTTGGCGATGGAGTTTCTTTCTGTAAATCATTGAAAATGCTTAAGGCCTTATTTTGAACAATCATTTTGCTCAAAGGCACTTTTCTTTGATTTTGATTTTCAATCCAAACCAAGAGAAGGGCTTCCATTTTAACCAACAACGGACTTCTGTTCTTCATACTTTGTTGTGTTTGCAGCGGGGTAGCAGCTTTTGAAAACTTTCTTATTTGATCAGCATCTCGGTTGCAAATTGACCTTACAGTACTAGGAGCTAAATTAAGATGTCTTGCAATGTCAACAGCTTTTTCACCCGATTTGACGCGTTTTAATATAGTTAATTTAAGTTCAAAATTAATTTGTTTGCGCTTCTGGCTCATTTTTACGCAAAAAAACTTTGTTACACTCGCGATCAAAAGTCAACTGAACCTTCAATTGCGGAAATTATTTGCTATCCTCTCACATTTCTATGTGCAGCCGCTTCAGTTGCCGCTATGTGTGAATCCCCTTTTTACAAAAAAATATTTTCTGCAGCTAAATACATGCGACATGCATATGTATTTTTCGAAATATGCATGTGTATTCAAACGACGCAAAGTAAAATTAACGACGCAATTTGAGAACATTGAAAATTTCTTGCGACGCAAATCGAAGTCATGGACGACTCAATTCGAAATCCCACAAAAAATTTTTGCGACGCAAATCGAAACGACGCAAATCGGGATGACGCAAACCGAGGCTCTGGTGTACATACTTCAGATATAATGAATTCAATAATTGGGTGTTTCTTCTAAAAAGCTTTGTTGTAAAATGTGTAATTAATAATTTATGTGAATTGTTTGGATTTCTGATGATTTTCCGTAAGAAGAGAGTGAAGTGGTTCAGGTGGAGGGAAAATTTTTTCTAATTTGACTTTTCCTTGTAAGCAACACATGCCTTCCGATTCGTCCTTGAATTTCAATGCCAAGCAATGTTCACACACTACTGACATAGTACCTATTGATACTATACGATCGTCCTTGTAAGAAATCGAAGGAACGTAATTCATGGTAGAATTTTCTTTATTTACCCATGACTTAGTAACTCGTGCTGAAGATTCTCTCTCTCTCTCTCAGCTCTCTATCTATCCCGTAGCTGACTGAGGCGAGCCTCACGTTCCGTTGACGATTCTTCATCTCTTGCTGAACGTACTCTTTTGGCATTCACTGTACTACGACCTATGTTCGAACGACGACGTCTTCCAGACATGACTTTATAATTTCTTAATAGTAATAACCAGACTTAAGTACAAAAATCTAAAATCACATTTGAAGAAACTTTGCTGTGTAAATAATGAGAAGCTGGAATATTGTAGTGACAGTAAATGCTTTTTCCATGAATTATAACACTATGCCAACTATATTAATTTTAAAGATAGGCATATAGGTATATGTATAGCAGTATTTCTCCACTATTTAATGGATGTTCTTATAAATATAAACCTTCCTCTTCAATCACTCTATCTATTAAAAAAAACCGCATCAAAATACGTTGCGTAGTTTTAAAGATATAAACTTACAGACAGAGAAAGCGACTTTGTTTTATAATATGTAGTGATAGTGATGATTATTTATTACAATTAATTAATTATTATTTGCTTTGCGACAGGCTCAAAATGTAAAAACTAGCAAGAGACACCAAAGAAGAGGTGATGTCTCAAACGTGTCCCATAATATAAATCCGGTCCATCAAACTCAGCAACAGGGAAATGACGAATGAAAATGAGGAGGTTGTTATTGTAGACATGGATTTGCACGCCAACTTAAAACAGCTGATGCATTATTTTAGTAAATTTCAAATTGTAAATTTTTTTTTGCTAAAATTTTAATAAAACGTAGCAGGAATGAAAAACGGAGTTGCAAGAACTATTTGCATACACTGCACATGGTAATTTCCACAAATTTTATATTTGTACTTAGCGCAATCTGTGTGCAATGTTTTATTTGTGTCAATATAACCAGAACAAAAAACAGCACAAATATTTATTTGCATTTGTGATGTAGATGTGGTGTGCAAAGGGCATAAATGACCCCGTTGCAGTGCTTGTGCAAAGAAGATATAATGAAGGGCACACATTGGTAACCTTTATGTAGAAACCGCAGCACTGGTATTAATTCTGGAATTATGTATTGGAAAGCAAAAAAAGTTATAAAATATACATATTTATTAGCATGATCAGGAGTGACACGATTGACACCTGTATATGTATATCTTTCCGTCTGTGTACAATTTTCAGATATGTAGATTTTTGTTTATGCACGGATCATCATTTTTCGAAGACATTGCGATCGACCAATGCCATCATCAAAATACTCCAAATCGAACTCAAGCCAGAGTTTTTGCAATGTGTGGATGGAATTTCCGAGATACATTCGTATTTAAAAAATTTAAAACATTAGCTGTTGTTGTCGTTCATTCGGCTGTGCCCACATTTTCTTCATCGCTTTATAGCACTAGTGTGATTGATAACAAATATGAAAAACATTTATTTTATATTTTTAGGGGTTCGGACCCAAATGGAAGACTTCGTTGTCCGTCCGTTTCGGGTCATATCTCATGAACTGAAATGGCTAGAGTGGAAATTTTCACAGAATCTGTTGTTCTATCCGGGCATCAGCAACAAATACTAATACTAAAATATTTTCAAAAATTTAAAGGGATCCCCATACAAGAAACATTTTGGTTTGTATCGGAGCTATGAGATCCAGTAAGCCCACGACCTCGAAATTTGCTTGGTTGGTGGATGTGGATCAGAAACTTATAGAGTCGAAATTTATGTTTGATCGGCCTACTAGGGAGGGTACCTCCCATAAAAACCCCCATTAAAATTCAGGATCTTATTACAAAAACATTTTTGTATTTAAAATTATTGAACTGAAATTTAGACACTATAAGGTTTTTAATATAGGCACGCTACATTTGTTGGAATCAGTCAAAACGTACCACTAGGGGGAGTACCTCTCATACAAACCCCAATCTGTTACAGAACCCACCGTGTACGAGTCTGACTCGTGCTTGGCGATTTTTCATTTTTAATCCATCTTATGAATTGTATATGAATCTTATGAATTGTATATATGTAAATAAACTTTGGTGTGCCCATCACAGTTAGCTATTTTTATATTCTTCACGCAGTGAATATAAGTTTGTCATGAAGTTTGTAACAGGCAAAAGAAGACATCACAGACCCTATATAGTATATATTCTTGATCAGCTCGACGAGACGAGTTGATTAAGCCATGTCTGTCTGTCCATCTGGTACCTGCCATACAAACCCACCATTAAAATTCAGGTTTTTATTCGAAAAACCTTTGTTTTTGTGCTATTGAACTGAAATTCCATCAATGTCTACAAAATGCGTATATTTCATGACCTTAGGATCGAAAGCTCCCATTCAAATATTTCGGTCTGAGTGCTGAAATGCTTTATGTGTACTGAGTATACCCTAAACATAAGCCAAATCAATAATAAAATATTTCTGATTGCTCTAACACAGAGCGCAGGCAAAAACGTTTTCTAGGTGGTGCGTGAAGAGTAAATCAACTTCGGCAGAGGCGAAGTTAAACTCCTTTTTACTTGTTTCTTTTTAATTCGTTTTGTTCAACAAAGTACAAATTAATTCGGTCCGTTTTTTTTGTGTTCAAAAAAGTGTGTTTTTTTTTTATTGAAAAAAGTAATACATCATTCAAAGTATTGTATCGATACCTTCAAAAGACACAATTCCTCATCTTCAAACTTTTTGGGTTGGCCAGGACGCTCTTTGTCTTCGATACTAAAATCACCACTGTTGTCGGTCGGAGCAGATTCACCTTCCTTCCTCAAGCATTCGATGGGCTTCAGCTGCACTTTTCTTCCCATTAAAAAAGAAAATCAAAACTTCCCACAAATGCTGTTTATTTAACACAAATCCGGACATTTTCGAAGAGGCAAAAAACAGTGTTGTTCTCATAAACAGACGCTGATGCACACTAATTGTTGTTGTTAGATGTCAAACATTTCCAATGGAATAGGTAATCGCTTCCGAAATCGGCCACAACTTGTAGGTGGAGCCATCTTTTGAAAACGGACCGAACTAATTTGTACTCCCACGATTCCAGTGTCACAAAAAAAAAAAATTTGAGTGTGCTTAGCACTCACGAGCTCTTGATGTGAAACACGTTGACTATGTTACTAAATGAATTAATGAAACTTTGATGCAAAATTTCAGTTCTAAATTCCAATTTACTTAATATGGGCGATTTTGGTCGATGATAGCTAAACTATGATCTATACATTATTGATTCTAAATGCAGAAACCTCGAGAAGACCGCATCAATGTACTTTCATTTCATATCTCTAGCAAGTCAAAGAGTTTCAATCACATGGTATTTCATATTGTATCGTATTGATTCTTCTCTCTCTTTCTCTCTCCCTATCTCCACACACATATCATCACAAGCAAACGATACTTGACAATACACATACTCACACATTCACCTTAACTTATTTTGCTTTGACTATTTCATTCTGCTCTCTTCCTCCCATTGCACTTCTTCGATTTATAAATCTTTATTATTAAACTTTACTAATTTTATATTAGCCCAATATGAGTTTTGTTTTATTGCCTTTTATTGGCTGTAGTTACAAAATTTAAGAAGGAAAAGAATAATAAAAATCCTGAAGGATAATTTTGTTTTGAGTCATCGGCCAAGCCGGCTCTTTATACCCTAGGCTATTGAGGTATTTATGTTTGTAGCAGAAAAGTGCATACTTAAAGTGTTTCACTCTCATTTTATTTAACTCGATTTTCCGTTTTATTAATTTTTATTTATTTATTGTTATTAATTTTAATAAGTTTATAATAACCTAAAATGAGTTTTGTTGTATTGCCACTTATTTGTTGTAGTTACAAAGCGTTTATAAAAATATAAAAACTAAAAAACCAAACAAAATTTTAAATTAAAAATCACATTTTCGCCAACTGGTTTTTCCTACCCAAGCCACGCAATGCTTAATTTCTGATCGACAAAAAAGCGTTAACCAAAATTGCCTATGACGATTTCAAATTTCACTCTACCAAAACCAAAAATGTTTCACATAAAAAAAAAAAAACGGTTAAACAAAGCAACAAGAACCTGGTTGCTTCACATACATACATACATATGTATGACGCTACACTTATAAAAACACATGCGTATGCCACAACCATGCACATAAACACGATACAAATGCATGTGAAGGTACGTAGGTAGTTATTTGTGTAATAGTTCTAATTCTGTTTATATATATGGAATTCTTTTTTTTTTTTTTTGTTATGTTCCGGTTCCAATAAAACTTACACTTGGATCCGGTTTTATAAATTTAACAATATACCTTTGTGAATTATTGGAATTTATTAACAAATTCATACAGATTATCTACGTATATGTACATATATATATGCATGTATGAAAATCATCGTTTTAATTTAGGACATTTCTTTTTCATGAAATTTTTGAAGCACAGACACGAAACACAACACACAACACAAATCGACATTTATCATTGCTATGTACTTATGTAAACGACGAAGATATGAAGGTAAATATCAGTATATTTTTACCAAATCATAACACAGATGTGACACATTGTTTTCTTCATTTTTACAAATTTTGCGTTTTTTATACTACTTGTGTGTATGCATTATATGTATAATTAAAACCGACTTTAATTAAGAACCGACGCCCAATCATAAAATATCAACAAAACAAACAACCACCCAAAAAATTGAAATACACTTTTCGACAATTTATTATTATTTAATAAATTTTCTTAGCTAAATTCAGCACAAAACACACAATAATAAATGACATCAACACTTAAATGTTGATTAAATAAGTTTAACATGTAAAATCTTAAATTTTAACGATCACTTTGTTAAGTTTGTTTTGATTCAAAGTTTCATTCATTCCGTCGACTTTAGTAAAGTTCAAGTATGCAGACTTCATATCGAATACTTGATTTCAAGCGAGTCGCAATTAAATTAAATAGTCGAGTCAAGCTTAAATATTGAAATTGCCGACGGCAAACGTCGAAAAGGCGGTGTGCGTACGACGCGACTCTACTTCACTTGGTTTGTCTAATTACTTTCTTTCATTGTCGATTTTCGACCTAATTATGTATCAATTATTAATGGTCAAAATTTGAAAAATACAATTGAACAATACTATTTAAAACAATAAACAATTATCGTACTGAAAATTGCCGTGCGTAGACCCGCTTTCGTTAAAAGTCGAATCGACTTAAGGGTAACGATTAGAAAAGTAGCGAGCAAGTCGAAAAGTAGCGAGTGATCGGCTTTTAGGTGATTCGGAGTCGCGCGAGTGTGAAGAAAAAGGTTTTTGCGAGCGGAATTGCGCGGGTGAAAAGACTCGTGATGGAATTGAAATTTTCTGTAGTTTTTGTTTGATGCGAGGTACGCGAGGCAAATTGGGAACACAAAGAGCGTTCTCTTTCTCAGCTCACAAAATGTTTGCTTCTCTCTCTCAATTTCCGTTTTTTGCTGAATGGTTGTTTGGTCGTAGTTTTTTGTTGCATCAAACTGATTTGTCCAGCCTATATGTATTCATTGTCTTTGGTTTTGGTTACCTACGGTATGAGTTTTTTATCCGTAATAACCAAAAACTCATTCACTCACTCATTTTTGTCGTGAGTAACTCAAATACCGTTTTGAGTGTCATCCTACGGATCTGCCAGATTGTTAGTGTAGTTAGGATTTATTCCTTATTTGTTAATGTTACTTAATAAGATTAATTTAGTCCAATATGTTATACGTATTACAGACTGATTACAAATAAATATAAAATTATCATAATATAAATACGGCAACAGGTTTCTTTTGATAATTTTTATGCCTAAAGTATATAATCAATTTAAATAAAGAATATACCATTTGGCGTAAAACAATTAAAAGTTTTTACAAATACAACTATAAGAAAACCATACACACCAACACAAACACATGATCTACATCTCTCTCCCATGCAAAGAAGTAATCTTCGTGTGATCGCTTAAAACGAAAACCAGTGGCAAATTTTGGTATATGGTTTATGCTTCATTTTAACATTTTTTTATCTAGCGCACACTATACTACGCCAATTTTGTTATTTTTAATTTTTTTTTTAAATGACAAATGAATGCTAATGAAAAGTGTTGCATACTTATTTTTTTTCAATTTTTCACTTTTAATATAATATTTTTAAGTGTGAAATGTTTTGAAAACCACTGCCAGACCAAGCATAAAAAGTTTTGTAAGTTTTTAATGCTTTGTTTATTGCTACTGTTGTATTTCCCCTCTCTGAGTATGCTTGCTTTGTTTGCGTTTCAATTCTGGTTTGTTGATAAGGGAAGTGGGAGGGTCGCTTTCGTTTGCTTTTTGTTAAGTGAGGGTGAGTGTAACAGTAAAATCAAAGTGGTCCCTGCTTCAAAAACGTTGCGAACCATTGCATTAACAAACAAATAACGTTATGCAGGAGAGCGATAGACACAAAATTTCTTCATGATGTCGTGACAACTCTAGATCAAAGCGACTATGGATGTGTAATACAGTGGTTCCGGCCAGTTGTACGTAGGAGCTTACATATGATCCGAAAAATAAATTAATGTTATTTTTCAATATTATGATTAATTATGTTAATTAAACGTTTCGATTGAAATTTATTTGTAACCTTGTGGTCCCTGCTAATAAAAATAGTAAAATCAAAGTGGTGCCTGCTAATAATAATAGTAAAATCAAAGTGGTCCCTGCTCCAAAAAAGGTTGCGAACCACATTATGTAGGAGAGCGATAGACACAAAATTTCTTTCTAATGTCGTGACAACTCTAGATCAAATTATTAAAAAAAATGCCAGCAATGACACGTCAAAACTTCGGTCAGAGAACGTGGAATGCAACTCGACTTTATAATCTTCGAAGCAATGTGTCGGAAGAAGAATGTATCCAACGTTTTGATGCAGAGAGTGAGAATTTTTGAGTGAGGTCACGTACGGCAACGGAACAATCCATTCCGTCATTATTGCAGTGCTTTGAGGTTTCGCCTTGAACCAACAGGATTATGTTGTCTAAACGGATAGGTCAAGTTACCACAACTGACAACGCCACCTGAACCTCTGAATTCATTACTTTCGATAAAAGAACCTCTGTCAAATCATTTCTTGCAGAACATTCAAAGTTACAACAGTGTGTCTCAAATGACATCATTTGGTGCAAATATGATTAAGGAACGGGGTTTCAATTCAACTTTTAAGGAATTTTTTCTTCTATAACACAGATCATATGTGTTATGTGTATGATACACATTCGTTCCAACATAAAACCACGAATATGAAAACTACTTAAATGAATTTCTATGTTAAAGATCCAAGGACAAATTCACCATTTCGCTGGAGAATTATTTCCAATTGATGGGGAATATAAATTTCTTCAAATTTATTTCCTTGGAAATTCTAAAGCTGAAGTGAATCAACGCTGTGCCATCAATCGTGTAACTAGGCGAGAGATATTATGCAACTTGCTTCATTACCATTCATTTGTTATTTAAAAAAAATATTATTAAAATCGGTTCTGTATATATTTATATAGATAGAAGTGCGAAACGTGCAAAACTGAGCACATAGCAGTTCTCTTAAGTTTTTAAATTTTTCTCTTTGTTAAATTAGTCTCTTCAGTTATTTTCTAAGCTATTTCGTTTAAGAATTAAACAATGAATAAAATAAAATTACTTTTGTTGAATTTGATTGGGTATTAATATTTTTACAGCGCCTTAAAGTTAAATTTGTAAACATTTACTCAGTTTTGCACGTTACTGTATATGTAAAGTTCAATGTTATATTACTTTATTGTAAATAGTATAGTATTAGTTTTATTTGTTAATATGCAATGTATTATTATTATCTGTTGCCTCTAAACAACCGACCACAACTTGATACCTTCCGAGTACACTTTCAACTGTGTCCGATTGCTTCGCACGCACTGTTGCCAACTCAGCTGCTGATCAATAGTTCGGCCGTCTATCAATATCGGTCGGTCCGATAGTCATTACCGATCACCGGCTCACCACCACTTGTTACATATAAGGTGCGTTGCAAATTATAGAAAAATCTCATTGCCAGTATGAAGAATCGTATATTTCAGACGATATCAGCAAAAGGAAGCTTAATTAATTATAATATATTAAAGTCAATTACATAAATAAAATCATGATATTCATTTCAAAATAAAAATAAAACGCAAATGGTTCTATAGAAATGCAACATTAAAAAAAGCTCTTTTTTTGAATTGCTTAAAACTTCACACTAACAATTTTTACCAAATACCGTTATAAGTTTGTTATTTTGCCTTCCACACATTTTCGTAGAACATTTTGATACCCAACAGTCTTTCGTTTTTAAGAAATCAAAAAATTTTAGGTGGTTCTATAAATTTGCAACGCACCTTATATTATTGAAAATTAAAAAACTTGCTCCACAAAGCACCTAGTATACGGAAGCATGGTTGGCTCACCGTCGACTTGTAAGAAAAAGGCGCCACACAGGCACACACTACAAGTGAATTGTGCACCAGTGCACTAGTGGCCTTTTGAACTCGAGATGCCGATTTGAGATTTGCCTTGTCAGCAATTGGCGTCTTTTTAATGAAATTGACGTCATTTAGCTATTAAAAAGTTAATTTCGAACATTTTATTTAAACTAATTTCTTTATTTTAATTAAAAATTCAAAATCTTTATACTGAATTAAAGACTGGTACACAAGTGTGACAACATTTGAAATTGTGTCTTGAGATGCCGTTGTTGCAGTAGACAGTTTTTAAAGTTCGCAGCAGATTATTATTATGTGTAATGTATCTAGTACTAAATTGTCAAATCTAGTGAAAATCTAGTCAAAACAAAAATGTAACAAAAACAAATATGTGTAATTTTTAATTTTATGTACCGTTTTGTATCATAGACACGATTGGTTTATGGTAACTAAAGTAAGAAATGAATGTTTTTGATTCGATGTTATTTAAAAATCGGGAAAAAGCTGCATCAATAGTCGTGTGATATCTTGTTGTGGATTGAAAAGGACTATTGCAATAATAATGCAATAACCAATAAATAGTGTTCCCGCAACACAGCTGCAATACTAATTGCAGTTTTATTTATTTCAATCATAGTATTAGAAAACAGCACAATTTAATTTCGTTTTTAATTTTAATTCGTATCTTGAGGGATTTCCTATTGTTGAATTTGAAACACACAAGGCAGTTAGTACAAGGAATGAACGTTTTTTGACATATTTTCTATACTTTTTATGTGGCCCCGACATGATCATGCATTTCACATCAGCCATTTCGTATACGTGTGATCATCACCTTACTTCGTGATGGTATAAATGAGATAGCATGGCCAAAGAGAGAATATTGTTTATATAAACAGAGCGATGAGAGAATAAATAGCATGATGAATTATCTAAATCAATTAGATATTTCGTCATGCTTTGTTCATGCCACGCACACATACTTATTTCACTAACAATATGATAAAATGCAAAATAATTGCATTGAGGGAAGGGTAAAATGCGCTTTAGTTAAAAATGCTCGTGAAAATTGTGCGCTGTAACAATAACAGCAGCCACAACAGCAAAATGTTAGTTTTCTGTTTTATTTTCTGCATGCTTTTCTTGCTTTGTTTTTTGGTTATTTTTCTTTATGGAATGTTAACCTAACATTGTGATATTACATTATGTGTGAGAAGGGGAAAATATCCCAAATGTTATGGGCTAAATTCCCCTTTAACTGATTTAGCTTAGAACAAAACCAAAACCCTAATGTTATTTACTTATATGCACTTTTTACAGTGCCTTCCTTTGCTTCCTACGAATTCATATTGTCTTTCATATGCCATGACCATAAGCAAGTTCAATATGCAAGCAACTCAAAAGTGAACAACAACAAAAGGGAAAACAACGAAATTGACAACGTTGTAACTGTAAGAAAAAAATGACTTTTGGGCGTAAACACAAAATAGCTAATATTGATTTCAGCTAATTTAAAATTGTAAACGTTTTGTTAAAATTTTAATTAAATACGCAGCAGGAATGAAAAAAAAACTTGTAATACCTTTTTGCACACAAATTTTACGTTTGAAATAAGCACAACGTGCTTGCAACGTTCTGTGTATGTATAATTAAAATAAAAACAGTTCTTTTCCACTAAGCGAAACAAAAATATTGAAAGCAATATGGAAAGGTTTTCTGAAGCAATCTTTTTTTTTCATCACTGTGAAAAGCCCATTGTATTTCTACTTTGATTATATACTATTAGTTTATATAGTAAGGTTAAAGGCCCTTTAGACTGTCAGTTCAGTCCAAGTCCCTGTTATCGCTTCAGAAATCGAAATGGACTGACAAATGCTTGTTTTTTATTCGATCAGTCCAAATCTTAGTGTTGTCAATCGTTTCAGAGTTTTTGTACAACACTGAATACTGTTTGTTCACATATTGTTCATTTTTATCTATTTAAAAGTGTTAATATAACTGATGGATATATTTCAATGAGTTCTACAGTAAAATCGTGGTTTGCCATATCTGCATGCATTTTGAGAAGTCTACGACGTTTGTTTCCACCTGTAGCATTTGTTTACTTGTATCGATATGTCATCGAAATGGACTGACAAATAAGTTGGGCCATCAGTCCATTTTTTGTTATCGGTTTGTTATCGTTTCGGTTATTGGTTCAGAGTTCGAGTCGATAATGAACTGACCGTCTAAAAGGGCCTCTAATGTCAATTACTTTAACGGAAACAGAGAATTTGAATTTCAGAGGGAGAGAGAGAAATGTTTCATTTAAGGCTAAAAACCAATTAGAAAAAATTTTCAAAAAACTTAGTTAGAAGCTGAGCGACCTAATATTGTACCTGAAATTCGTAGTGAAATGAAAATCTTATTACAGATTGCAAAACCGTTTAATTGTCCCCTACGTAGATTGTCTTTTACTGACAAACAAGAGTTACAAAAAATCATAGACGACTATTAAAAAAAATGTATTATAGGAGTTAGTGAATCTGAATTTGCGGCTCCCATTGTGTTACGGGGAAAGACCGGGGATCTGCGAATGTGTATTAATTTCCGGAACCTTAACATAAATATCGCTGACAATATTAAAGAACACTTAGAAATTTTAGAAGATGTTATGAAGCGTATAATGGAAAATAAATTAGAATTACGTTTAGACAAATGTGAGTTTTTACAAAAGAAGCTATTTACAATTTTCCGATTCCAAATAAGATTCGTGCAGTTCAAATTTTTTTCGGATTATGTTCATATTTTAGATGATTTATTAAATATTTTGCGATTTGCAGGCATTTGAGCATTTAAAACAAAAACTAGTAGTCACCCGTCTTAGCTTTTTTGATCCAGCTGCTGAAACAGAATTACACTTTTATGCGAGCGCCTTAGGATATGGTGCGGTGTTGGTACAAAGGAAAAAAAATAACAAATGGCATCTGATTTTCTATTTTACAATTTGAATTGGTAACGTTAGTAATAATTTATGCATTAAGAAGATTTACCGACTGCAATTCCTTGAAGCTAACACTAAATAAAAAAGAATTAAACACAAGGATAGCAAGGTGGGCTTTAGAGATGCAAAATTTTGATTATGAACTAATACATAGACCAGGAAACCGTATGCAACAAGTCGATGCGTTATGCAGATATTTTGCAGCGTTGAAGCCAATACATTGAGAGAATTTAGTTATTTGTCAAAATAGAGATCTCAAAATTGTGAAACTTAAGGAGGAATTACAGAAATTAGGAAACAAATTTTATGAAATTAGATATGGTGTCATATAAAAAGTTAGAAAACAAATTGCTGTTTTATGTACCCGTTGCAATGGAAAGCCATGTTTTGTACAAATATCATGACTAAATGGGCCATGTTGGTATTAACAAAGTTACTGAGCTAATTAGCGAAAATTACTAGTTTCCATACATAACTACAAAAAATGATGAACACATAAAGAACTGCCTTAAGTGTATAGCGTTCTCGTGTAAAAGCGGTAAGATGGAAGGGTTCTCACACAATATTCCAAAGTCTAACAAACCGTTTGAAATGTTACACATAGTCCATTACGGAGCGATTGACATCTCAAAAACAATTGATTAAAAACATGCGAGCTTTGAAATTTACATTTTTGGTGAATATGGGATACTTATACGAGGTTTGTTCAAAGAGTAAAATCGCCTTTTAATGCCCAAGGCCCTTAAATCTTATATTGTTTTACATTCAGGCGGGACAACGTTGCTTACAAATTTAAAAAAAAAATTTTTTGAATGTAAAACAAAGTTTCCCGGGTCAGCTAGTTTAATAATATGAATTGACATCATTTGTTGTGTCAATAAATGTTTTAATTTGCTTGGTGGAGTCTATCCTCAAATTTGGTATCTCCATCTAGCTATTCATTTGCTCAGAGAAAATTTTTTTTTATTGTTTTAAATTAAAGTAATCGTGATCGTGACACTATTTCGGCTTGCTTCCTTAAAAGTACTATTGTTTTTTCAGACAACATTTTATTTTTTCTTATTTTTAAAGTAAGCTGACTTAAAATTTTATTTGATATTAGACAAATATGTTCTCTTTTTTTTTTTTTTTTTTTGAAACCAAGCGTAAAAACGCAATGAAAGTACTCCAACAAAATTTTTTTAAATGGCAATGTAATTGCTTAAAACGATTTTTTTTTTTAATAACTATACTTCTTTCATATATCATTTATAATTATTTGCGTAGCATTGGTCCCAAATCTTTGGATGCTGAATTTAACATACTACATTGTACGTACACGCATGTTGGATAAGCTATGTAGGACCGTAACTAGGTGACTAAGCAATGCATAAGAAAAGAAAAATATTGACTTTTCGCTTGCACGCATGCTACTATATGCACACAATCTGTCTTCTGTTTGTTTTGTTTTTGTTAAGTTTTCTTACTACTCTTTCTGTGCGCCTGGTTGCCTGAAATTATATTTGACAATTTATTTAGTACTAAATACGTACATACATCACTACAAATACTAAAATTTATTCATTCTTATTATATTGGTTGGTGGAAAAGTAACTTCCGAAAATGATAATTATGTTTCAACAATTTTTTCATATAACAAAGCAACTTTATTTCATCAAATATTTTCCATTGTTATTGATAACCTTTTGCCATCTTTCGGGTAAAACCCTAATCCCGTCTTTGTAGAAATTCTTGGATTTCTCATCAAAAAACTGGCGCAATACCGTTCTGCAGTCGCTTGGGGAATTCATTGTTACGCCATCAAGATAATTCTGCATGGAGCGAAATAAATGGTAATCAGATGGTGCTAGTTTCCGATTATATGGTGGGTGCAATAACACTTCCCAGCCGAGGTCCCTCAATTTTTGCTGAGTCATCAAAGATGTGTGTGGCCTAGCGTTGTCGTGGTGGAAGACTATGCCTTTTCTGTTTGCCAATTATGGCCGTTTTTCCTTCAACGCTGCATTTAGTCTTGTTAGTTGTTGACAATAGAATTCCGAATTTATCGTTTGCCCGGGTGGAAGCAACTTATAATGCACAGGACCTTTGCAATCCCACCAAATACACAGCAACAACTTCCTCGTAGTTAGCGCAGTCTTTCCAATAGCTTGGGCGGGCTCACCTTGTTTAGACCATGACCTTTTTCTCACATTATGTCGTATGCTACCTATTTTTCATCGCCAGTTATCAATTTGGATAGAAAAGGTTGCAAATCATTCCGTTTCAGTTACATTTCGCAAATTGAAATGCTATCAATAAGATTTTTTTCTGTCAAATTATGTGGTACCCAAACATCCAGCTTTTTTGCATAGCCTGCCTTTTTTAAATGGTCTAAAACTGTCGTAAGGTGGATACCAAGATTCTTAGCGATGTCACGAGTACTTATGTGCCGGTCATTCCCCACCTTTTCAATAATTTGGTCAAGGCCGACTAGACCGAGGCGAGTCTTTCACATCGAAATTTCCCGATCGAAATCGCGCAAACCATTTTCGAACTGATCGTTCTGATAAAGTACCTTCTCCGTGATGTGCACAAATTTTTTTATGAGCTTTCGCTGGGGAATAACTCTTTTCATCTCTATTTCGGAACTCATTTCCTTTACGCAAAAACAGCAGATTTAATAATCACTTGTTGATTGTTTTAGCAGGTTGCCATCTTTCATTGTTGTGTAGCCTTCCCAGATCGGGTTAATACTTACAGAGATGTCGCATTTTAAATCTAGTAATTCAAATTTTCGGAAGTTACTTTTCCACCAGCCCAATAATAAATCGAATGCTAGGCAAAAGAAAACATATCACAGTTATGATAAAATTATTAGTGATATTGATTATCACTTAATTAACAATTATCCTGTTGAATTCTACCAATGTCAGTGGCTTGCCGCCTAATAAGTTGACATTTAGCCCCGGATCTACGGCTTTTTCGAACCGGGACAGAAACTTGCTAGTGGCTCCCCTTAATCCAGCGTTTAAGATAAATTATTTAAAATGGTTGGCATTTTTCGTGAACGTGACAATAAGAACCCTTTAATAAATTTGTACTATTATGCCCCTACTCACTGCCAATTGTGATCAGAGACAGAAGAGATGTGAGAGCCAATGAGCGATGTCCATTTTATCTGGTAGTAGTTCGTTCCAATTTCCGAAGCCAACGTAGGACGATGATGTTAAGCGCAGAGGGCGAGATCTCAGGCCAGAGGACGTGATAGAACTTATTTTAAAGATTGCATAAAATTCGGAAAGGATCTTGTAGGGCATTGTTAGTTGTGCATGTACCTATATCTAAGGGAACGTAATTTCTAGATGTACGCCTACAGACAAAGAAACTAAGTTGGTTTACAAGCACTAACGAATCAACATTGCCAGTAATAAGTTTATGAAGAAAGCTTATAGCAAGAGTTATTCGGCGATTTTGCAATGATGGGAGATCTATAAGAAGAAGTCTGCTAAAGTATGAAGGCAAACGTGCACTGGGATCCCAATTTAAACCACGAATTGCAAAGAGAAGGAATTGCTTCTGTATAGATTCAATAAGGTCTTGAAGTTTTTATATTGGGGGCTCCAGACACACGAACAGTATTCAAGTACAGGGTGGAATAGAGTGATGAAAAGAATCTTGGTATAGGGATCTTTAAATTATTTAGACCATCTTTTAATAAAGCCGAAAATACTCTTAGCCCTTCTAATGGTTGATGAAATATGATGGTTGAAACTCAGTTTGGTGCCAAAAATCACACCAAAGTCACTGAAAGTAGAAACACGCGCCAATGAGTTATTGTCTTATTGTCTCGGGAAACTTAAAAGGTCAGGCTTATGTAAAAGCAGTCATGATTTACAGAGTCAAATGCTTTGCTGAAATCTGAGTAAATCAAATCAGTTTGAAAATTTTTTAGCTGAAACCAAGATGTACAAAAGATGTAAATTGAAGCAAATTAGTAGTATGTGAACACTTCTTCATACAACCGTGTTGACACGTAGAAATAATAGATTTACAGTGGTGATAAAGGGTTGAAGCAATCATTTTTTCAAACAACTTTGGAATTGCCGAAAGTTTTGCAATACCTCTGTAATTGGATATGTCAGATTTGTTACCTTTTTTATGTAGGGGAACTATAAAGGATTTATTCCAAATAGAAGGAAAAATGCACTTAGAAGTGATAAATTGAAAGGTGTCAGGAGCAGCTTACATAAAAATTTAGCACAGTACTTAAGCACACAGCTAGTTATTTTGTAAGGACCGGGTGAGTAAGTAGATTTCAAAGATTTTAAATTGGTAAGAAGACACTCCTCACCAATTACAGGAGAAACAATGTGGTTACATTGGGAAATGGGATAATGATAACGATTGTAAATATATGTTTTAGAAGAATAAATGGATTGAAAAAAATTTGCGAACAGGTCTGCAATACCCAAATCACTGCAGGCTTGTTCGTCAACTAGAAACATCGACGAGGGAAATAAAGAAGACTTGCGCTTCGAATTCACAAAGTTATAAAACTTCTTAGGGTGACACGAAAAATGCAGCCTACAACGAGAAAGGTACTTATTGTAAAGAAAGAAAATTAGCTCGAGCCACACAAAAATTCGCAAAAACAATAAAAGAGCCAGTGTTCTCGTATTTTTATAAAGCCTGGACTTAATGTTCTGCAGGTTAGAAAGTCTTTTCGTAAACAAATGTGGTTTGTAGGATACTTTAGAACAAACGTTAAAGGGGACATATGTATGGAAAATATTAAATCCGTTGCTTAGAAAAATTTTTAGCAGTAGTCATATCACTGCAAAGACCACAAAGACCAATTAAGATTGTATTTAATTGGGCAAAGTTTACTTTGCGAAAACAAATCCACCGTTAACATGTAGATGTTGAGGCAGAAAGAGGACAGGTTAAAGAATGGGATATTTCTAATGTTGGATGATAAATATCTTTAGGAAGGCATAAAGGTTGGGATCTTGAAACAGAAGTACCAACAGAATCATTACTGAAAACAATATCAAGTAATCTATTCTAATGATTGACAATAGAGTTCATTTGAAACAAAGAGTGGTCAAATAAGGCGTCCAAGAAATCATGATGCGCTGAAGGAACCAGATGATTCGAGGTATCGAAAAAAGACCACGAAATGAGTGGAAGGTTAAAGTCACCTAGCACGATAAGAGAATCACGGTGTGGAAGAATGTTATTAACTGAGTTAATAGCAATGGCATGACTGAAATAAATTTCCAAATTGGAATTGGGCGGAATATAGGAATATGATATAAAAACAGATTCTTGAGGCAACAAGAATTTCAAACAAATATTAAGTGAACAGTTCAAATTAATTTTTGTTTTTCCTCTCTGTTAAAACTTTAATTATACTGTTATTATGAAACAACTTAAATTAAACTATATACAAAACAATAACAAAACAACTTATATTAACAAGTGGGTAGGAACAAAACATTTAATATGATCTAGTAGGGAGGTCGACAGGATGCGATCTTCTCAGCCTCCTCAAATTAACTAGTTCAGATTGCAGGCGAGATGCAACAGAGATGAGGACACCGCCACCACTGCGAATCTGTCGTAAATGTAACAAAGTATGAGCAAAAAATTTCATTGCTAAGAATACAAGAGTTTAGCTATGTCTCAGATAACAATATAACATCAGCTTCAAACGAGAAACTATCTCTATACAAAATGTTAATTTTAGTAAGGAGACCTCTAACATTTTGATATTAATAGAATAAATGATTATCAGAAGGCAAAACTAGTTTTTTGAGATTGTGTTCGAAAGTGGAATTGAACTTGTAGAAGGCACACTAGCAGTTGGTCGAAGTTTTTTATTGTTCTTCAGTATATAGTAAGTATCCTCAGGAAAGCATAAAAATTGGGATCTTGAAACAGATGTACCAGAATCATCAGTTATTATTTTCCTACAGCTTTACACGGCGTGCTTTTTTCGGCGAAAGAACCTACAAGCTTTTGGATGTCTGTCTCAAAAGCAGTTTTATTTTCAATAGCTAGGATCGTGAGGCCCGATAGACGTTCCTGAGTCAGTGTTAAACGCAGGTAGCTTTTAATCATTTTCAGTTTGCTGAAGCTTCGCTCACAGCTTGCAGATGTCGTAGGTAATTCTTAAGGCTATACTAACATTAGCAAACGATTCTTGCAGGTCATGCTTGCAATTGATTTTTCATCAATTTCGGTTCCTTGCAAAGATCCACTGGATTCAAGTGTTTTGAATATTTTTGAGCTAGATCGGCTAAATTTTTTTGCAGATCCTCAGTTGACATATTTAAAAACGAGTGGCCCCTAAGGAAAGCGAAATTTTCATATAGACTCTTAAAATTTTGTCAAACACTACTTTTATATCTTTAGAAAATAAACTAGTCGGATCTAGCGTTGTTCATTCGTCCTCGCAGATTTCGTCGTGTTGCTTTTTTTTCGGAAATTCGTTTGGGTCGATGTGTAACTTTTCCAATACAGGTGCAGCTTCTTTGATCCAATGCTCTATTGTCTTTTCTCTCATTTCTTGCAAGATCTTAACAATATCTTGCATATTGGACATAGCCCTTGATCGATTGGTTGATCGTGGATTATTGTGAAGATCTCTAAGAATAAGTGATTCTGTCCTTATTGACAATTTTCTTGGCCGGAAAACTTCACTTTAATAATAAATTTAAACGGTAAAGAAATGTGTATCGAAAAAAAAAAAGTTATGTTATGTTATGGAGTTATGTTCTTATATTAATTTATAATACTTATTCAAGAAAAAAACAACAGTTATCTCATTGGAAGTACACACAAAAAGAGAAAAGAAAAAATAAGTCATAAATGTTTGCACTTATATTGTTTTCAAAAATGTAAATTATATTTTTGTTTGTTTTAATGTTCTTGTTTTTTATTCTTTTAATTTCACCTTATATTTATATTTATGTTCTTATTATACAAATTGAACATTTATATTTTTTGTTTAGTAATATTGAGTGTGTTTATTTGTTGAGATGCAAGAATCACTCAGGTAAAAAAGAAAAGGAATGGAAGGCAGAATAATAGAATGATATGAGTAAGCAGATAGCGACAGCAAAGAGAGAATAATGAGAGAGAATAATACAATGAGAGAAAATAGGTGAATGTAGGTGTATGAGTAAGGCTATATGAGCGTAATTCGCGTAGCATTTCCTAGGGCCACATTTAGGTTTGTTGCGGTCTACTGAAAAATTGTTAAAAGTATTACCGCTTGTCCTTTTTGTAGTCATCATTTTGCTTTGTTGGTTTGGGGCGGTTCCCAAATTACGTCCGCTAGGCAATTTCAGTTCCACATCTTGTAACGCTTTTAACAATTCATCCCTGCATAATTCATTTTTGCATAATTGCCTGATTACGACTTTGTATGTCAGGCACCCCAACAATCATGTAATCTACCAGTTTGTCTTCTTCAATTGTTAATTTCCCTGCTAAAATTAACTTGTCGTTGAAATATGTCTCAAAAGATTCACCTGGCTGCCACTATCGCTGCTCAAAATTTTTCCGTAAGCGTAACTTATTTTCCTTTGCACTAAAGTTAGTAGTTTACTGCTTTTGTGCTATTTTGATTTAAATTTTGCATTATTTTATCCACTTTTACAAATTGTAAATTGGTGCATTATTTATGCTAGATCTAATTAATTATTAAATTTTTTTGGCATGGATGATGACACTGAAGACTTGGGCCGCTGGTGGTCTATAGCTGAAGCCAACAAGATCAACAATAGACTTTTGCTCCCAAATGGGGGCTTCAGTCACTTCTGAGCAGCCTCCTGCTCAGAAACCAGCCCCGGCTGCTGAAAAGATGAAGCATCAGATAGACCGCACTACCTCACCAAAGCCAGTCACTAAGCATCAGAAGGGTACTCCAACTGGCGTGCGATCCAGAAACAGTTCTATATCCAGATAGGAGGGCAACACAACCCCTTTGCTATCCTAGCAACGGAAACAGGTACCTATACCAGTGATAGAGCTATAGAAGTGATTGATGTATCAATTGAAGAGTGCGTTGATGATACTCAGGCTTCTGATAGTTGGCCTACTCAAAACCCTCCCATACCACGATCCAGCTCCCGGGTGCAAAGTTGGCCGGGGTTTCTGATAATAACCCCCCTTTCCCGCCGAGGGAGTCAAAACCACCACCAATCATTATTGAAGGTGTAACCAACATCAATGGACTGATTAAGGATCTAAATGCAGTTATCTCGTCTGACAGTTACTTAGTAAAGACAGGATTTGGATCGACCGTTCGCGTTATATATACCGCACATCGAGCAGTGGTAGCCATGTTGATGAGTAAGAGAATCCCTTTCTGCACGTACCAACTTAAGGAAGAGAGAGCATATCGAGTGGTAGCAAGGGGTCTTCACCGCTCCATTCCGATGAGTTACATAGAACAGGAGCTCTCTAAGGTGGGTCACACGGTTCGCAACGTGCATAACCTTAAGAGCTTAATACTGCGATATTGCGAACAACAAGGAGATCTACTTAACTAAGGTACTCTGTCAGCAGAAGGTAACAATTGAAGCTCCCCGTAGACATGACGACGGACCACGACGGACAAATTCTAATTGTTAGCTAGCGTCCGCCAAGAGTTAGCTTTCGGAAACTTCTCCAGTGGTTGCTCCAAATATGTGATCCGTGGGAGGAAACAACAGCAATTAGGAGGCACAACAGTAGCCTATGCAGTAGATGCTGCACCAACAGCAGCAATTACAACATTACCAATAAAAACAATCTCAACAGCAGCCTATACAGCAACAATAGCAGCAACCACAAAACAAGCAACAACAACACCAGCAACAACAGCCGCGAAAACAACAGCAATAGCGTCAACAAAAACAATAGAAGTCAAATCAGCAGAAATACCTAATGCGTCAACCCAAACAACAACATCAGCAATTACAACCAATTTTTGGTCAGAATTCTCAACAAGACCAACATCAGCTGTCACATTAACAGTGGAAGCAAATGCAGACACAGCAGCAGCTAGCTAAGATGGCATCTAACGTCAAGTTTGATGTTTTAATGACCAAGCTTTTTGACATGCAAGTGCAGATGATGAACATCATGTCTGCCTTCACTTCACGCATTTTTAGCAGTTTTTCAGCAGTCTCCTCAGCAGCCCATGTTGCAGCAACACCGCCTGCTGCTCCACCTGCAACACCTGTCCCTCTTTTCCAACAATGAGTCAAATAGTCTGACCAATAAAGCTCTTGCTATTGTAGTTAGTAAAACACACTTTTGCTGTAGATCGCATATTAAGTTGCTAGGATACGACATCCACCTAGCAAATCATCCTGCCGATTGCATCCGTGGCGTAGCACCAGTTCTCATCAAATCGTGCTTAAAGTACAGTCACCTCAAAACCATCTCCTCAGATAGGATTGAGCTGAGCTTTGATCACATTCCGTTAATCATAGAGCTTCGAATGGCCGCCCTCAACATTGCCACAAAGCCTTGTCTCCTCCCCGGAAGGCGAATATTCCTCGATCTTAGCAGAGATTAGATCAGCTCATTAACATGAACATGGATTTAAGTTCGCCAACTGATATCGATGACGCAGTGGAGTTATTTGTGAGTAAAATATATGCTGCCGCCGAATACTCTATGCTTAGTTGAAAACTTTGTTGTCCACCCAGACCTCCTCGGCTTCTTTTAAAATCCGAGATTATGAGTCTGGTGTTGCTCAAACCGCTAGATCAAGCTGACTACCACCTTATTAAAAACGAACTGTCCAAACTGCTCAATGACACCAAGAGCGAATACTTTAATATGTTGTAATGCTGACCCAAACAAAATCCATGGGTTAAACCTATGGAAGGCTACATGCCGAGTTAAATGACAGCCATTGAGGAGGATCCTCATTAAACGAGAGGATAACACGTGGTGTGGAACCGATGTTTAGATAGCAGCCGCTTTTGCTGATGAGTTGCAGGATCGTTTCAACCCAGTGAGCTCTCTAGCTCAGACGACGTTCGTGTTACTGAGACATTTTTGTACTCCGAACTCTCAGACATTCCGAGCACATCTCTCTTATCAAGCCTGATGAAGTGCGTCTGCATATCAGCAAATTGAAGCCCACTAAAGCTCCTGGCTACGATGATATTGACTGTGGAGTTGCAAAGGCCCTCCCTGAAAAGGGAGTGTTGTTCTTGGTGATGCTGTGTAACACTATGGCTCGCATCCACCATTTCCCAACGCAATGGAAGTGTGATGTGATTGTTATGATTCCAAAACCTGGTAAGCCGAAGAAAAAGAAAGAATTTTCCTTAGACGAATGCTGACGGCAAGTCCCATTCAGAGTGCTTTACATGACCACCAGTTCGTTTTCCTGTATCAACAAACGAAGTCTACGCTCTTTATCCGAAGCTCAAACTTTCATCTGCTTTAAATCAGAAATGTGAAACTCATAAGCAATTAATAATTTAAAAAAAAAATCAATTAAACAATTTAAATAACAGAATTTCGAAAAAGAAAAGTAATCAATAATACAATGTTACACAAGCATAAGCAACGTAAGCGTCGACTTCGATTGCTCAGCATTAGGAGTATTGAAGAAAAACGGCTTTTGCATGTGCCATTATGAATTTAGAATAAGTTAGTCGTAAGACCAAAGTTTAATAAAGAGCACTCGTTCTCGCAAGGACATTGTTTTTTAATTAATAAACTTACAAATGACGCAGTCGACGGAGTTCAAATCCAAAGATGTTAACAGTGAATCGTGTTAATTTTTTTCAAATAATATTTTATCGGATCAAAGAGCCAAAAAAAAAAAACAATGAAACCAAATCAATTGTGTATTTTATGTTTATGTGTTAAAAATCAAAAACAGAGTTATTAATATGACATTTGAATCGTGTACTTTTTATTTACAAATAAAAAAAGGAAGTGCCTATATAAAAAGAAAAGAACCCAACAAAAACGAAGTTTTATTATATTTTATATTTGTGCCAACATATACAATAAAGAAAAAGTGCTTATATGAAAAGAAAAGAAAAACAACAAAAACAAAGTTTTACATAAAAAGAAGCGATAAGAAGAAATACACATATTAATCATAAGTGAACAAATTTTCAAATTTGTGTATTATATTATATTTTATATACTATTTGTGCCAACATATACAACAAAGAAAAAGTACATATATTTTTCTTTTTGGACTAAAAAAACACCACTAACATATTTAAAGTGAAAAAAGGTGGTAAAAAAATGACAGACATGGAAGAATATCAGGAAAAAATTAACATACTGGAGGAGGCAGTAAAGAAACAACAGACACTATTGAATCTTCAAGCAAATGACTAAATATTACTTGATAAAGTTCAGGTCTTAGAAGAAACGGTGAAAAAACAATGGGAACAATTACACCTCCAAAGAAAAGTGCAACTACTTAGAAGTAAAATAGAAGCGCTAGAATTAGAAATAAACCAAAAGGAACAGTACATATTGCTACAGACGGATACTATCAACTTGCAGACTCACTTGAGTAATTTAACCAGAAAACAGGAGATCTCGATCAACAACATCAATGTAACCCCCTAGGACTACCAGTAAAAGACGTCCTCGGCTACTTCAGATCAATTCTACCCTTAAATAACGAAAGTTACTTGGTACCGTTTTTAAAATCGGTTGACCAAGCAATGACGTTATGTGCGGACAATATTGAGTTACAACGCTTTGGACTTCACATCATACTGAACGAGAAACTCCGAGGGAACGCTGGATTCATCACTAGCAAACTGCCAGAAAACGTAACTTGGACAGAGTTGAAGACCAAACTCAAGTGTCACTTCGTGCCAAGGACGACATTCTCGGACATCTTCAACATGCTACGAGAAATAAAAGTAAGTAATTTAAGAGAATTATTTAATATTATTGATAATTCAAAATATGAAATTAATACGTTATATGAATTAAAGGATAGAAAAACGACTCAATTTATACTAGAAACAAACCATTAGACGACGCATTTGCTTTATGCATAGAAAACCAAAAACAACAAACAATCAACAACCCCAATACTAGCAACACTAATAAACAACAATAAACTAATACAAATAATAACAACCAAACTCAAGAGGGGTATAATAAAAATAGAAATCAAAAATAAAATAATAATTCAAATAATAACCAAAATAGGAACAACAACAATTCAATCAATAATAATAATAAGAAAAATCGAAATGGAAACAACTTCAATACCAACACAAAGTCCCAAAACCAGCCTGTAGAAGTGCAGAGGATCGAGCAAACTGAGTCTGATATTGAGGATTTTTTTCCCATAGTGGATTGCTTGGATCAAATTGAGATTCCACGATATGTATGTACGTCATATCAATGCGAAATTCACGGTTTTTCGGTTTCCTCATAGAAGGCATATGGTTGCTGCATTTACGTAACAGAAAACATAAATGGAAACAAAAAATCTTCATTGGTAATAGCAAAATCGAAAGTGGCACCAATAAAGGCTGTGTCATTGCCACGCTTAGAATTGTGTGCTGCATATTTACTTTTCCAAACGTGGCTGAAAATTCAACACTAGTTTACAATTTTAACTAATTCAATTTTCTTTTGGACAAATTCAAAAATAGTATTGCAATGGCTTAAAATGCATTCATCACAATTTAATTGCTTTGTAGCTAATCGGATATCGGAAATGCAGTCACCGTTAATATATGTAAAATGGAAACATGTACCCGGTAAAGACAAACCGAAAAGCTTCTGAATGGCCAGATTCTTCATCAGCAACGAATTTTAGTGAAGTAATAGTTCTTAAGTGTAGCGATAGTGGAAACGTTGGATTGATCGTTGATTAGATTATTAACAGAATTTTATCTTCTCATCGTATTTTGCTTATATAATCGAATTTCTGTTGCTAAAGAGTTGCGTGCATAAAAGATAGTGCATATTCCACATACTGAATTGCAACAAACATTTTTATATACTGTATCATCGATTCAAGCTTCGGTGTACTCACAGGAAATTAATTTGTTGAATGAAAAGAAATTATTAAAACCAGAACTTCAGAAGTTAGCACCATTTGTGGTGCAGGTGGAATTGCTTGGTCGGTGTAATTACGGGTAGGAGGACGACGTCTTCATGCGCCAATAAATTACAACGGAAAATTTCCGTTAATATTACCGAAAGCACACACATTTACTTTGGGATTCGTCAAACATTTACATCTGACCCATATGCATGACGGTCCTGAGGCATTACTCGGATTACTTCGTTTGCAATTTTGTATGGTAAATGCTAGGGAAGTTGTGAGGAAAGTAGTCAGACGATGTACCACTGCAAACCCCGATTATTACTACAAATAATGGGTTCTCTATCTAGTGATAGACTGGTGGCAAATCGGACATTTTTAGTTGTTGGTGTTGACTTATGTGGGCCATTTTTTTGTTGTGCATCGAAAGCCATTCATGTAGAACTTCTTTCTAATCTTTCAACTAATATGTTTGGTCTTTGTTTGAAGCGCTTTATTGCACGTAGAGGAGTACCACGCCGGATTTATTGTGATAACGCCACAAGCTTTGTTGATGCACGTTTCCAGCTTGACGAGTTGAAGCCACAGTTCTTTAAGCGAGAAGCTGTCAACAAGCTATAGGATTTCAGTTCAAAGATTGGTTTCGAATTTAAATTCATTCCAACCCGAGCACCTCACTTTGTGGATTGTGGGAGGCAGCAGCGAAGTCTATAAAGAACTTGTTGGTGAAGAACATCGGCAACATGTATTTGTCATTCAAAGAGTTGCGGTTGCCTTGGAAGCTGAGGCGGTCCTGAACTCACGGCCATTAACTCCATTATCAGACGACCCAACCAATGTAGAAGCTTTAACTCCAGCGCATTTACTTATTGGTTCTTCACTGTTGGCTATTCCTGAGCCAACTATTGTGGATCAAAACATGTCATGCTTGATGCGGTGGCAGCGTATTTCTTACCTCAAACAACGATTTTGGGAGTTATGGAGACGAGAAAACAGGTACTTTAAAGATAAAATGAGAAAAATCCAAGTAAATGTAAAGGATGATTTATAAGAATATAAACAACTTGCTTAAAATTGATAATATATAATCTGGTATTTATAGTGACTATTTTGTGGTATAATCAGCATTTTTTGTTTTGGTCATACATATGTATAACGTAAAATTTGTGGAAAATACATGATTCAGAACAATTTGAAGTGTAAGTGTGATGTGATGTTTGTGTGTGTAAGTGTGATGAAAATAAATAATCTCATTTATCGACCCCGAATTAGTAAATAACCACTAATATATTTCATGTAGCAAAAATTTTGTTGATGAGATTTGGTATTGGCTGAGAATTGAACATGATGAATAGGTTGTCAATAAGGTCTATTATATCATCTATAACTTTTTTCATAAAGGTTTAGTCAAGTATAAAAAATTTAGTCTAGTTTAGACCGAAAGGTCTTTATTAAACTGTAACTTTCTATGAATCTTTTTTAATTAAATTTAATATAATAATAATGTGTAATATACAATAGTGTAATTAAGCGTATATTGACGTACGGCATGCAATTATGGGGTACAGCCAAGAAAACTAACAATAATATTATACAGCGTCAACAATCGAAAATACTTCGATCAATAGTTAATGCGGACTGGTTTATAACTAACTATCAAATTCATAAAGACCTCGGCATAACAATGATTCAGGAAGAAATCATTAATGCTAGCAGGAGGTACAACAAACCATTAGAGCGACATACCCATTTAGAAATAACAAACCTTCCATCTCACGATTTGTCTACACGTAGACTCTTACAACGAAGCAGACCAGTCGACCTGACCTAGCTTAGGTTACGGGTGGCGCTGAGAGGCATCTTGCGGTTGTTGGCCTGCCGCAAGTAGCTCTTAAAAATGAGGCTTAAGACACCCAGTAATCCAGACCATTATTCAAGAGACCATAAAAATGTACATAGTGTTTACTTTTATATTTAAGATATAAGATGTAGGAAAACAATAGTACATATCCAATAGGGGGAAAAAAAAAACAAAAAAAATTAAATTTAAACAAAATCTTTGTTTCTTTATTTAATTTCAACGTATTAACATTTTATTTTTTTTTATTTTTCTTATGTATTTCTAGGAATTTACTTTATTCATTTCTTTGTTTGAAACTTAATTTATTCAAATGAAAATTTAAATATTGGAAATTGTAATTCCCTTGTTATACTCTTCACGCAGTGAATTATGAAGTTTGTAAAGGACGGAATCAGACCACTAGGTGGGCTACTTTTCCTACAAGCCATCTATTTATTAAAATTCAGGTTATTATTAAAAGAAACTTTTTTGTTTTTTTAGACTATTGATCTGAAATTTAGACTCTAGTTTTTAACATAGGCGCAATACATTTGTTGTATAGCATTGTATAGCATTTTATATTTTGTTTTCTGTATTATTTCTTTTGAGTTGTGGTTAATTCTTATTA
Organism: Amiota minor; assembly: GCA_037043295.1. NCBI lineage: Eukaryota > Metazoa > Arthropoda > Insecta > Diptera > Drosophilidae > Amiota > Amiota minor. Next base: position 129,442 of record JBAMAW010002228.1, read on the forward strand.
ATTTCCCGATCCGCCATATGGATTTTACCATATTGGTCAATAAAAAAATTTTTTTTTTTTTGTTTTTTATTTATAATGTTGCAGTTGTTCTGCATGACACATTTTGGCTTGATTTCTACTCTTTATGTGATACTTAATTAGAAATATATTAGCTTCTTCTTCGTAGGAGATCATGTGGATGGAGTCTTTTTAACCTCTGCCTTATAATTGGGCTTCGGAACTAGGCAGAAGCCAATGGATTAGGGTGAGTCTGTAGGGTTGTTAAGTGCCGACTGCTATAGAGATGTGGGTTTAGATAATTGTGCAGCGTGATGTTTCTGACAAGCCACGGGGTATCCGCGATTCTTCTGAGTGCCTAGCTCTTACATGCCTGCAGTCTGATTTGTATTGCATGGCTCCATATTGGTGCCACTATTTGATGAACCTTTTATTGCCTAGTGTCAGCGTGTTGAGGGACGGAGGAACCAGTCTAGCTTCTTCATTTTTTGGTAACACCGCGTTGTTACAATTTTAATATGTGCACCCCATTGAAGCCAATTATCCGGAAAATGACGGATTTGTTCGGTCTGTGGAATGATGCATGCATTGTATATTATAGCCTGACACACACCTTTTCTTAAGGTGAAAGTGCAGTTACTGAAATTGGCGGAATTGATCATTATATTCCAGCGCTTTGCCCGGGTGTGAAATCTTACTAAGTAAATATTTACTTTTCCCATTGCTTCAATAGGTGACTCGGAGTTGTAGACTATAACCGTATTTTTGGCATATGTAGCAGTTATGGCTTGATCTTCATTAATTAAAAGTACGTATAGAACCGGAGAGAGAGCACTGCCTTGCGGAACGCCTGCATTAATGCATCTGTTGGTGGATTTCCTGTCTCTGACTGCCACAGAGAAATAACGTTCATTTAGGAAGCTGAAGACGAGTAGGTACTTGCTTGTAAGGCGTTCTAGCGTTCTGAGTTAGTGGAGTAATCCATCAATCCAGAGACTATCAACAGAAAAAATCAAATGTGCTTTACAACCCGATGTAGATGTTCTGGTGTGCCGTGCTATGATCTGAAGCCAAATTGATAGTCAGGACTGGCTTCCTGGAAACGGTTTACTGCGAACACTCTACTGGGAAATATTCTTTGAAATATTTTGGCATATTTTATCGGTCTGACAAGACCCTCAGGCTTTCCGGGCTTTTAGGATCATGATGATCTTTGCACATTTCTACTGTATGGGGAAATGGCAGATCCGTATCATGCAGTTGTTGTCAATTCGGTCATGTCCAGGACTCTTCTTATATTTTATCCTCTGGATCTGAATCGCAACCTCTTCTGGTGAGATGTGATTGATCTAGATCGTTCCTCGATAGGGACTCAGCTGTTTCCATCAACTCCTTAGGAACAGCTAGATTAAAGCGTCTCTCCTTATCATCCACGTACATTTAAGTTCTCTATGACTATGTACGCAGGCATTGATTTTGGAGACCACGGACTTTTTGGTTGGGTCAGCTATACTCACCAGTTCATTGAAGTAGTCGTTTTGCATCGTCAGAGTCAGTTCCCGGGCAACTCTATTCCAGCCACCTTGTTAAGTTCATTACGTGATCTCATGAATCTACGTCGCAATCTACGCTTGTATTTCACCAGCTCCAGGACCTCAGGTTTTAAATGAGCCTGAGGTGGGCTAAAAGATCCAGGTGGTTTTTATGAGGTCGCCAGTTCTGCAGCTTTACTAATGTTTTCATTAAACAGATCAATCATGTCTTCAAGATCGTTAGCCTAATTGATCCCCACATTCAGATTGATCTGTTCATTAAGGTGTTGCGGGAAGATCGTTAGATTTGCATGAAGGGGAAGTAGTGCAGATGTAATTGTCCGGTTTCATGCTGATTCTTACATAGAGTGGTAAGTGGCCCGAGCTGAGGTTGGCTGTCTCAGAGTTGCCTGATTTTGCAGGCGGCAAAATCCACTGTATCTGGAGTCCTTGCGGAGTCGTACGGGTACAGTGTGGGTGCTCCAGTGATAAGAATTTCTCGGCCTGAATTTATAATAAGCCTCTAGGAGTGGCAAGTCTGGACCACTTGGCCTGTGTTTGGCATTCCAGTCTCCACCTACCAAGCTTGGAAAGGTTGTTGAATTGCTGCTCCGATATCTGGAGACCTGGAGAGCAGTAGATGGTGCGATGATTAGATTGCTTTGATATGAGTACATGCTGATTGGGGCGATTTGAATAGAGTAGTCCGGATGGGCTCCAGTGGATGGTGACGTAGAAAAGACCGGATGAGTATCGTGGCCTCCTTCGCATACAGTTATGATCCGAATGATTGGTTCTATAAATTTCATACCCCTGAATTTTAAAGACTATGTGTATACAAAAATGAGTTTCAGAAATGAGCATGAGTGGAATTGACCGCCATGTACACAACAACTCATTTTTGCTATTTAGGACGCCATCAGCATTCTAGATGGCGAGGTTAAGGTGTGATCGGCTCCAAAATTATCATCTTGCTGCGGGTGTAAGTTAACACGAGCTCGCTGAATGCAAGTCGGTCAGCATAAAATAAGACATGACCGACGTTAGCAACAGCTCTTGCAGCGTTGACAAATAAGTGCAACGCTCCCGAGACGTAATATGAGCTCCACATGCACAAAATATGCAGTTGGACAAACAACGGAAAATTACAACAGGACTGCTAGGTCAGCACTCTGCCACCACAACGAACACCGCGGCATGTGCAAATTAAAGATATAAAATAAGTTAGATCAGTAAGATATTTTTTAGTCTTCACCAGAAGCTCATTAAAAACATTTTACATTTTAATTCAAATAAAATTTGAAAGATTCTTTATTCAAATAAACTTTGAAAATCTTTTCTTTAATTAATTCGAAAATCGAAAATCATTAATTGGCGCCCAACGTGGGGCATTCAGTGAATAAGTGAATAAAAACCCCCAAGCATAAAAAAATAACACCAAGCTGCGACTCCCAAGGGACCCTCCAGTTTGCTATAACAAAAAGGCAAAAGCCATATAATAAAACTCAAAGAAATTGATCACCAAAGCCGCGTGAGACGACGCTCTTTGGGCAGCGAATAATAAAATTCAAAGAAATTGATCACCAAAGCCGCGTGAGACGACGCTCTTTGGGCAGCGAACAACAAAACTACAGACAAGACAGCAGCAACCAGTGACGAAGCGGCATCATCTATAATAATTTAAGAAGAAATCATCTAAAAAATATGTAAGTGGACGATTCATTTATTATGCTTTGAGATTAGTACAAATAATATTTTAAAAAAAAGGAAAAAAAATATTCTTGCCATAAAAACTACAAACTTAAATTAAAAGTGAATTCTGTGCTAGCTAGTAGAGGTTAATAAGTGAGCGGTACTGTAGCAGTGTATTATTCATGAACGATAGTGACAGTGACACAGAACTGAAAGAGTTAAATACGTTTACACAATAACCTTTCAATACACGATAGTGTAAACAGAAATAGGCCAACAATGAATGCAGAACAGGTCCAGCAGTATGTGCAGGCGGCGCTGGCAACACACAGCCAGGCCTTTGAGGAAGCTAGGCAGTTACTGACAGCACAAAACATGGAGCTACAGCAAAGGCTCGCTGCCTTGACTCAGCAAGTTGAGCAAGTTAGGGTGTCTGCACCAGAGGTGGAGGTATTCCAAAAAATACCTATAGACAGAAATAAGATATGTAATGAGTCGTTAGACGCAGTGAAAACATTGCCAGAATTCCACGGTGACCAAGAAGACTATGTGTCATGGCGGCAAGCCGCCCATGACGTTTATGAGGTGTTTGAAGGTTTTGAGGGCAGTGTTCGGCATCACCAGGCTATAACAATCATTCGAAACAGGGTTAAAGGTGCCGCTAACCGTGTCCTGGCATCCTTTAACACTGTACTCAATTTTAAGGCTATAATAAGTAGGCTCGATAATACTTATTCAGATAAAAGGGCACTTCATGTAATAGAACAGGAGTTAGCGACACTTAGACAGGGTAACTTGTCCCTGACACAATACTATGATGAGGTAGAGAAAAAATTGTCCCTTATTACTAACAAAACGATTATGACTTACAATGCCGAACTGGCAGATTCGATGAATCAGAAATATCGAAAGGATGCCCTACGTGTGTTTATATCCGGAGTCAAGAAAAGCTTGACCGATGTTCTATTCTCAGTACAACCCCCAGACCTGCCGTCTGCTTTAGCCCTTGCTCAGGAGCTAGAGTCCAATCATGAGCGATACTCTTTTGCAGCCAACTACGCCCATGCTCTGGAAGAGAAAGGACGGAACCAAGCCCAGAAAGGTCGGGGCCAGGTTAACCAAGGGCAGAAGCCACAGGAGCAATGGGGTGTCAAGCTAAATCAGAAGAAGAACCCCAACTTCGTTAGGCAGGGTAACCAGAACCAGGGAAACCAGCACCAAGGTAACCAGAACCAAAATAACGCTCAGGGTAGGGATACCGTAGAAAGAATGGAGGTCGACCCATCCATGTCACGCTTTCGCCAGCCTACACGGTATCAGGGTGGTAACCAGGTGCAGGGCAAACCGCAACAGAATTGGAGAAGCCCGGGTCAGGTACGACAGTTTGTGAACCACGCATTACAGGTAAACCATGGTAAAGAAGACCCTGAGTACGGCGATGCAGCGGAGGCTGCCGCTGAGGAGCAGGAAGCCGAAGCTATGTACGAGGCTGACCCTGTGAATTTTTTAGGGGAAAATCCCTGCTCCCGTTCGTACAACGGAAAGTAGCAGGGGTCAACCTGAGGTTCTTAGTGGACACCGGGGCTGCTAAGAACTACATTAAGCCGTTGCAGGGGATAGAGAAGATTCACCCTGTCGACACCCCATTCCTGGTAAAATCAATACATGGTTTCAATCAAATTCGACACAAATGTTTTTTGGCCATGTTTGGAAAGGTCACACCTTTCTTTATACTCCCCGAACTCTCAACGTTTGACGGTATCATAGGCTTGGACTTGCTAACGCAGGTAAATGCAACCATCGATCTTAGAGGTAGGGTAATTCATTTTGAAACTGGACAAGAACCTATTCAGTTTCATCAATGTGAAGATGTGAACTTCACGAAAATTGACGACATAGTCGTACCCCAGTCTGTGCGGGTACGCTTCACTCAAATGATGAAGCAACGTATTGGGGCATTTGCAGATTCTAACGAATTGCTGCCATATAATACGTCAGTTGTAGCTACAATTCGCACTGAAGACAATGAGCCGGTGTACTCAAAGTTATACCCGTACCCAATGGGCGTAGCAGATTTTGTAAACAGTGAGGTTAAGGACCTACTGAAGAATGGTATCATTAGACCATCTAAGTCCCCTTTTAACAATCCCGTTTGGGTGGTCGACAAAAAGGGTGTGGATGATTCAGGAAATAGGAAAAAACGCCTAGTGATAGATTTTCGTAAGCTGAATCAGAAGACAATCGACGACAAGTATCCAATGCCAAGCATCCCCATGATACTCTCGAACCTGGGAAAGGCAAATTATTTCACGACCCTCGACCTAAAGTCAGGATACCACCAAATTACTCTCGCAGAAAAGGATAGGGAGAAAACGGCCTTTTCAGTAAATGGTGGCAAATATGAATTTTGCCGACTACCGTTTGGACTGAAAAATGCCCCCAGCATCTTCCAACGCACCATCGATGATGTTCTCCGCGAACAGATCGGGAAATCGTGCTATGTGTATGTCGATGATGTAATCATATTTTCCGAAACTGAGACAGAACACCTGAAGCACAAGAATGGGTGTTGAGAAGCTTGCAAGACGCAAACATGAGGGTGTCACGGGAGAAATCACATTTCTTTAAAGAGAGTGTTGATTATCTAGGATTCATTGTGTCAAAGGGTGGAACCAGGACACACCCGGATAAGGTGAGAGCCATTCAGGAATTCGTAATACCCTCTACACTGTTCTCACTCAGGTCATTCCTAGGTATGGCAGGTTACTATAGATGTTTTGTTAAGGATTTTGCCTCTATAGCGAAACCACTGACAGATATTCTCAAGGGCGAGAACGGCAGGGTTAGCGCATATGTGTCTAAAAAGACAAAAATCGAATTGGATGAGAAGCAATCAGCAGCGTTCCATAAGCTCAGACAAATCTTGGCATCAGAAGATGTCATGCTCCCTTATCCCGACTTCAAGAAGCCATTTGATCTAACGACAGATGCTTCATCGCAGGGTTTGGGAGCCGTACTGTCACAAGATGGTAAACCAATTACAATGATTTCAAGGACGTTGAAAGACAGGGAAATGAACTTCGCGACCAACGAGCGTGAACTCTTGGCCATAGTCTGGGCCTTGAAGAGCCTTAGACATTACCTGTATGGTGTGCGGGCGTTGAATATCTTCACAGATCATCAGCCGCTCACCTTCGCTGTATCGGATCGAAATCCGAACGCCAAACTAAAGCGCTGGAAGGCCTTTGTAGACGAACACAACGCAAAGGTGTTCTACAAACCAGGCAAAGAGAACCATGTTGCTGATGCTCTATCGCGGCAAAATATTTGTGCTTTGAACAATCAAGTAGAGTCAGACGTAGCTACGATGCATAGTGAGGAGTCTTTGACCTACACCATCGAAAAGGTAGACAAGCCGGTGAACTGTTTCAGGAATCAGATAGTGATCGAGGAGGCGCAGGCTGAGTCGAAACAGAGATTCATAATGTTCGGCGAAAAAACAAGGCATATTATCCAGGTACTAAACAGGGACAAACTGGTCGATATAGTAAAGGAGGTAGTAAATCCAAATGTGGTAAACGCAATACATTGCAGCTTACCGATATTAGCCACGATTCAACATGAACTGGTTAGAAGCTTCCCAGCTACAAAATTCCGATATACAGAAAACTTTGTAATCGACATATTAGATAGAAGTGAGCAAAGGGAGATTGCTGTGACAGAACATAATCGTGCCCACAGAGCCGCACAAGAAAACATAGGTCAGATTCTGAATGAGTATTACTTCCCAAAGATGTCAAGGCTCGTCAATGAGGTGGTCGCTAACTGCAGAGTTTGCGCAAGGTCGAAGTACGACCGACATCCACAGAGACAGCCCATAGGGAAGACACCTATCCCAACGTATGCAGGCGAGATGTTGCATATTGACATCTTCGCAACAGAGAAGAGACACTTCCTTACATGCATAGACAAATTTTCTAAATTAGCAATTGTCCAACCGATATCGTCGCGTACAATAGTGGACGTAAGACCAGCCCTGCTCCAGATAATAAACTTGTTTCCCAGAATAAAGACAATTTATTGTGACAACGAAGCGTCGCTAAACTCAGAAACTATCATAACTATGTTGAGAGACCAATACGGAATTCAAGTGGCCAACGCACCCCCATTACACAGCACGTCCAACGGACAGGTAGAAAGATTTCACAGTACTCTCTTAGAAATCGCCCCGGTGCCTAAAAATAGAACGAAAAACTAGCGATACAGTCGATGTGATCATACAAGCCACTATCGAATATAACAGGACAATCCATTCTATAACAAAAAGGAAACCCCTTGACATCATTCACTCCGCCCCGCCTGAACTCGAACAAGCAGTAACAGAGAAAATTCATAAAGCACAAGAAGCCCAACTATCCAAGCACAATGAGAAAAGGCAGGATAGGGTTTTCCAAGTTGGCGAAACAGTGCTAGTAAAAACTAACAGGAGGTTAGGTAATAAACTTACACCCCTTTATGTAGAGGAAAGGGTCGAGGCGGACCTGGGGACAACGGTCCTCATTCGCGGGAGGGCGGTCCACAAGGACAATATAAGATAAGATAAAATTACCCAGATTTTTGATTTAACTAACCTAATATTCTTCGATAGGTTCCTTTCAGTGTTACTCTCCGTAATGACGACAGCGACCGCAAGACTGACGGACTACACCCACTCAGACTACATACCGATAATGGACGGAGACGTGATAATTTGGGACGATTACGACTATCTTAGACATACCTCGGACCTAACCCTATACTCAAAACTTGTGAACGAGACGGCCACCATGACCGACTACTTTCCGCAATCACATATGCGGAAAATACTGGACATCGACATTGGACACCTGAACACCCTGCTATCAGCAATAAAGATTCACCACAGGCAGGCGAGAAGTATAGACTTCCTGGGCACAGCCTTGAAGGTAATAGCAGGAAATCCGGACGCGGACGATTTTAGACAAGTGACGTTTACACAGAAACAGCTCATAGAATCCAACAATAGACAGATAATAATAAATACAAAAGCACAGGAACAAATCAATAAACTAACCAATACGGTTAACAAACTCATTAGCATAGCGAGGAAAGAGAAAATCGATACCGCTCATTTGTATGAAACTTTGTTAGCTAGGAACAGAATATTAACAACAGAAATACAAAATTTAATGTTATCAGTGGTTCTGGCAAAGAAAAATATAATTAATCCAATGATCCTCGATGATGAGGACCTCAAAAGCATACTGAATGAGCGTTTCACAGACCTTAGTATAACACAACTTATGGAGGTAGCTAATGTTAAGATCTTTCAAAACGAGAATAATATTCATTTCATAATAAAATATCCTAGACCTAAGCTCTTATGTAAGAAGATTATAATCTTTCCCGTCGCACATGCCGGTAAGGTATTACACCTTGAAGACAACATAATAGCAGAATGTGACCATAGCTTCCTGCCGGTCAACACATGCAGAACAACGACGACAACATCATTCTGCAAACGAGGCGTAGAAGAGACATGTGCACTGCAGCTACACTCTGGAATTGTTGCGCATTGCAAAACGCAGACGAGCCATCTCGAGCCTGTGTCGGTGGTAAGCGATGGCATGATCATCGTGAATGACAGGCAAGCCACCATACGAGAGACGAATGAAACAGAGAGAACCGTCAACGGCACGTATCTGGTCACATTCGGGGAGGCCATATTGATAAATGGCACACGATACGTGAACCAGGGCAGCGTCCAGAAGAAAACGCCTAGATTAGCAACCTCCGCTCTCTTGAACATCACGGGACACCAGGAGAAGTTAAGCTTGCCCTTCCTGCAACACTTGAACGAGAAAAACCTACGCTACATAAGCGACATAAAGACTGCAACTATTGTGCGGCCAATATTAGCGGGCTGTGCGTGTCTCGTCGTGACATTGACACTCTATTGCAGTCTGCTTGTAAAACGGCGCTTTAAGCGGAAACAAGAAATCGACATTCTGCAAAAGGCAATAAAGAGTTTAACGAAGCCCGAGGACGGCCTTCACTTAAGTGAGGGAGGAGTTAACACGAGCTCGCTGAATGCAAGTCGGTCAGCATAAAATAAGACATGACCGACGTTAGCAACAGCTCTTGCAGCGTTGACAAATAAGTGCAACGCTCCCGAGACGTAATATGAGCTCCACATGCACAAAATATGCAGTTGGACAAACAACGGAAAATTACAACAGGACTGCTAGGTCAGCACTCTGCCACCACAACGAACACCGCGGCATGTGCAAATTAAAGATATAAAATAAGTTAGATCAGTAAGATATTTTTTAGTCTTCACCAGAAGCTCATTAAAAACATTTTACATTTTAATTCAAATAAAATTTGAAAGATTCTTTATTCAAATAAACTTTGAAAATCTTTTCTTTAATTAATTCGAAAATCGAAAATCATTAATTTGTACACTTAGTTGCTAGGCTGGTTTTGATTGAGAGGTTTTACTACTATTCGGATGTGTTTCCCTGATTGGTTGGTGTTTTGATACAGAAAAGCTTTGTTTCTGATTATATGTGGGGTGGGGGATTTGCTGTTGTTGTTGCTTAAAAGAAAAATCAAATGATATCTTCAGAGAACTGATTATTCAAAAATAAATTACAAAGCATCACATTGAGAAACAACAATAAAGTAGGAAAAGAAACAACATATTACACCAGCAAAATTTATTTCTAAATACCTAACTACAGCAATAAAAATTATAGCAGATAGACAATAACAACAACACTAGCCTTTTGAATAATTTCTACTGCACTAGCGGTTCTCTGTTATTGTGCTGTTTTTTTTTCTTCCTTTTTTTTCAAAGAGGGGCATTTGAAAAGTTTGTGACCTAAATTTTCAAAATGCGACCTATTAGAACACCTCCACCAGGCGGAGGCAATATGCCAAAAAATATTGACAGAGTCAAGGAGCCACTGCCTGATAAGCTAAAAATAGCAAATCAATCAATTCACTATAAAACCTCAATTAACTAACAAGCTAAGAAGTTGGAAATTATGGAGAAAATGTGCATTGAACTAAAAAATGAGTTAGATCTACTCAAAAAAGAAAACCACAGCCTCAAAGCAAATAATAAAATTCCCACAAACAACTTGAAAGATGCTGTTTATGAAACAGATAAGAAGAACTTTCCCGAGAAACTGATTGGATTCTGAAGTTAGACCCTGTAAGAAAAGAAAGGCTGAACTATCACCTGAAACGATGGAGTCTACTACCTCAAAGGCTATATCAATCGAACCGTTCAGTCTACAAGAAAAGAAAACTCCACAACCCCCACCAATAATGGTTTGAAGCGAATGTCAATACCAACAAATTTATAAAATAGCGAAAAACGAATCTAAAAATGAATTGTCCATTAAGCTCTTTAACAATAATATTTACAAAATCAATGCATCAGGTCCCGATAATTATAAAAAAAATAACAAAAACGCTAACCAAAATGAATCTGTCATGGTTCAGATATGAAAATAAACAATCCCGACCAATGAGGGTAATGGCGAAAAACTTACATCACTCCAACAATCCAAAAAAAAATAATAAAAGATCGGCAAGAACAAGGATTAAAAGCCAGTGATGCAGTTAACAAACTAGAATGGAAAACGAACAAACCCTTAGATATATTTATTCTGACATTTGATAAAAAAAAAAATACACGAAATAAAGACTATATTACACTCTGTAGTTATTAATGAGGCCGTAAAACGTTCAAAACTTATTCCCCAATGCAAATCATGCCAATCATATATTTACATGCAACATTATTGTGGCCAACAACCAAAGTGTGTCAAATGTGCAGGAAAACACAAGTCGATAGATTCCAAAAAGCCTGATCATGAGCAACCCAAATGCTGTAATTGTGGCGAGGCTCATCCAGCAAGCTACAGAGGATGTGTCGTAGCTAAGGAACTACAAAAGATACGTGTCCAAAGAACCGGTCGAAAAAAAAAAACGACATACTACAGAAAGACTGCTTCAGCACTTAATGGGCTGACATCCTCGCAAGTAGTAAAGGAAAACAATCAATCGAAAGATACAAACATCCTACAGCAAATATTAGATAAGCAAACCAAATAAAATGAGTTTATGATGGCACTTGAAAAAATGCTTTTAAATCTCGAGAAGACTTTACACCAAAATAAATTAATATGACCAAATTTTTAAAAATTATGCTATGGATTGCAAACGGCTTATTAAAGCACCAACATGAGCTGGAAATCGTACCCCATACAGAAAAAATCGACATTTGCTTAATATCCGAGGCACATTTTACCAAACAATCATATATTAGACTTAAAAATTTTAAAACATACCACACAATCGACCCATATAACTGCGCATGAGGAGGTGCTGCTGTTATAATAAGAAGCAATATAAAACACTACGAAGAAGATAGCATATCTACTGACGAATTTCAAGAAAGAACGATTTCGGTTTATGGCGTTAACGGTTTGTCAGTTACTGCAATTTATAGCTCCCAAGGCATCAGATCAAATGTGAACAGTATCTTCAGCTTATCAATAGTCACAAAAACTGATTCATAATAGGCAGTGACTTCAACGCGAAGCATACCCATTGGGGGTCGAGGCTCATCACTACAAAAGGTAGAGAATTATATAAAGCGCTTCAAATGACTGGTTGCGGCATATTTTCTACGGGGACACCAACTTACTGGTCAACTGATCCACAAAAGGCACCCGATCTAATTGAATTTTTTTATCGCCAGGAAGATATCTACCAACTATGTGTGCATTGAAAGAGGGTTAGATATATATTCTGACCATTCTCCAATCCTATTAAGAATACATGAAAGTATACTCAGTAAAGAACCACCATTGATACTAACAAATAAATAAACTGATTGGGAATAATTTAAAAATATCTTGTCGAATTTTGAACATGATGTAGAAGTTAACAGTAATACAATATAAGGTTAGATGACGAAGTATTTAGCTTGACAAGCAGAATACAATATGCAACGTGGAACAGCACACCAGCAAAAAGAACTATTACAGCAGCACATAAGGGAAATAAAAGAAATGGTTGCAGAGAAACGCAGATTACGTCGACGATGGCAACAAACAAGATCTCCCTATGACAAAACCAGGCTTAATAAAATATCGAAAGAACTCACCAATAAGATAAAGGTATTTAAGAATAGCTCTCTCAGCAGCTACCTAATAGAACTAACAAATAAACGTAGCAGCGAATATTCTCTTTGGAAGTGCACAAAAACTTTTCACATTACGTGGGCAAAAGCAATGTAAAAAAGCTAATACTTTCTCAGAATACGTTGAAAGTATTTTCAAGCCATATGAAACATCAAGTGCAGCTGATATGAACCATGCTAATTATGATAACGATATCATAATCCCTCTAGTAAAAGAAAGTGAACTAGATGCTGAAATAAAAAAACTAAAACCACCAGCGAAATTTTAAAACAGCTCCCACAAAATGTCATTACAACGATAACAGCAATTATGAAACCTACTTTCAAATTGGAAAACATTCCAATCTACTGGAAAACTGCTGAGGTGATCATGTTTAACAAGCCAAGGAAGCCAGCGCGTGATGTTTCTAAACTAATGGAGAAGCTACTTGCCAAACGTCTCAATCATATTATTGAGCAGAGAAAACTAATACCTACGCATGAATTTGGTTTTCACACGAAACATTCTGTCATCGACCAAGTTCACAGAATAGCTCGAACTAACGAAGAAAAAAAGCAATGCTCTGCGGTCTTCCTTGACGTTTTTAAAGCCTTTGATAAAGTCAGAGCGGCCTTCTTAACAAAATGAAAGCGTTATTACCAAAACAAATTTACAACATTTTGAAATCATATTTATCAGATCGCTTTTTCGAATTAAACATGACGACAGTTATTCCGACCATAAAGAAATTAAAGCGGGCGTTCCCCAGGGTAGTGTGCCCATCCTCTATCTGCTTTTCACATGCGACTTACCTAATGATGAGAACTGTATCACAGCAACGTTTGCGGACGACACGGCCTTTTTGTCGGCTGGTAAAACACAGTCCGAGTCAATTATAACACTTCAACGTCACATAAACAAAATTTTTGAGTGGATAGCCAAATGGCGAATTAAACTAAATGAAGCAAAATCGGTGCATATTGACTTCACATACAACAAAATAAGGTACCTTCCACTGTATATAAACGGAGTGCAAATTCCGTACCACAACACCGCTAAAAACTTGGGTATGATCTTGGATACCAAGCTTAGATGAAATTTACACGTAAAAAAGGGTTGCGAGGATAGTTTATTAGCGACTAAAAATATAATTCATTCAAAACGGAACAAAAGGAAGTAAAGAAATAACAAAAGCAAACGATCATGCATGTTGCATTGTAGCGTTCAAACATCTTCTAACATATTTTTTCAACAAAAAGAAAAGAGAAGAATTAGAATTAAAGTAGAGAAATATGTTTTGGCTCTTGGGAAATCGTTCAACTTTATCTACTTACAACAAAATGCTATTATACCAACATGTACTTGAACCTTTATGGACGTATGGGATACAGCTATGGGGCTGTGCAAGCTCGAGCAATATTCTGCAAATCCGAAGATTTCAGAATAAAGTACTAAGATATGCCGTTGATGCTCCTTGGTACGTACGCAGTAAGATCTTGAACGCGATCTTAGTATCGAGCCAGTTGTCGTCCCAATTCGGAAAATGCCTTATCTCACATGGTAAGGCTATCTCAACATGTGAATAGCGAAGCCTCAACCCATAATGGCCCAAGTGAATGGAGGGAAAGGCTGAAACGTAAAAAGGCGCACCACCTCGTGCAATAGACAATTTCTCTGCAAATATTGTGCAGAGTATCTCAAAATTTAATTGTATTAAACAAAACACAAAACAAATTGCTCTCTAGTTTATTATAGTTAACTAGTTGCAATGTGAAGAAAAAAAAACTAGAAAGAAGGTTATCTTTGACTATGCCGAAGATGAAATCCTCTTCACGGGACGCAGTGAATGTTTCATTGCAGTATTCAAATGGGTGGTTTGTATGGGAGGTACCCCCCTAGGGGTCCGATTCGGCTGGTTCTGATAAATGTCCTGCGCATGTATTGGAAACTGATAGTGTCCAAGTTTCAGTTCGATAGGACAGAAAATAAAAGAGTTTTTCTAATAAGAACATGAATTCAAGTGGCTTGTTTGTATGGGAGGTACCCCCCTAGTTGTCCGATTCGAGTGGTTCCGATAAATGTACTGAGTATGGTAAAAATAGAGGTTCGTGCTGATCAAGAATATATATACTTTATGAGTTTTTTTTTTTGTCTCCTTCTGCCTGTTACAAACTGCATGACAAACTTATAATGGTCATGATTGCAGTCATGACTGTTGTCTAGTTTCGTAACAATTTTTATCGAAAATTTTTAAGGAAAAAATTTTGCAACAACAATATGAAATTTGTTGCAATACGTACCCCGTTTCTCCATTTTACGTGAATACTGGACGAAAATGACCACTTTTACCAAAAGTGAAATATTCTACCGACGCCGAAAACTATACCACATGACTGTGGCCCATGTGCCATTATCAACTGCTTCAAGCAACAATATCAAATTTATTGTATTACGTAGCCCGTTTCTCCATTTTACGCGTAATTGACACATGACTAGAAAGTGGCAATCCCTGCCATAGTCTTTTCTATAAAGCTAATTTGATTAATGGTTTAATGGAAAATAGGCACCCTTTTGAGAATTTTTCCTTTTAATAGAAGTCATACTTTCTTGCTATAAAACTACAATGCCGCCATCTATATGTCAGATTGTAGATAACAAACCCCAGTGCAATGCTCACCAGTGCATGCCATATTATGGTCCATCTTTAACTGTGACTAAATCAATTATTTGAAGGTATTTTCATGTGGTGTTAACAATAACATCAAATTATCGGGGCTACTAATTTATTCAGAATCCACATTATTTGTAGCTATCTCGTGTTCTGTACTGCCTACTACGCTGTGTGCTAGTTTTGGCTGGAATATTCATTAATAATTGCGACATCCTTTGTTTATAACAAACTGATTGAAAAGTACGTAGCAAGCACTTGAGTACTTTAACAATCGCCATTCAACGACAGTTGGTTGGAGAAATGTCATTCCCTTGTTTGGAGTGCGTGTTAGGTTAAATAAAATCACCAAAACACTCTTGAGAGATTTAATGTTCTTTGGTCTTAAGACTACTAGTACTATATCATTGCTTATTAATTGTTTTCTTTTATTTGTTGCTTTAGGAGTTTTAGATTTCTCCTTTTAAGCATTTTTATGTTTTTAAATAGTTCTGAACTATTGTATTACGCTGACTTCGTCTGTTCCAGCGTAATGATTCAAGGTCAATTTGAGCTACTTAACTTTTTTGGGTCGGATATAGGCTAAATGTGTGTATGTTATTCAGATTTGATTTTCTGAATGTCGGCTGATCCTTGTACCTGAGGTTTTTATATGTAAGGTTTAATAAAATTTCTTCAATACAACTTTCCCCTTTTTGGTTAGCTTGCACAATTTGCTTTCGCTTTTTGCTTTTCTATTCAATAGAATTTGTTTGTTCCACTTTGTTATTCTGTACCTCGAATGGTGTACAATGGATTCCACCGTGATATTGTATAGCATTACAGCCTTATTTACTTGTTATATTATGGGTAGTCTTCCTCTAGGTTTAGTGTGTTTATCTTTTTTGTTAGTGTACTATTTAGTCATTCCAGTATGACTATTTGGATTAGTTGCATGGAAATCGATGTTTAGTTTGTTAAGGAGATCTTTTACATTTACTTATTGAATTCGTTGTCGAATATGAACTTTTTAATTTTGCCTTTTGGCATAGTAATTAAGGACAGTCCCACCAACATACAGAAAAAAAAACCTAAAAAATATTTAACGCGGGCAATTTAAATCACAAATTCCGGGTATTTTATTGTCAAAAGATATGTACGTGAACTATTTGTTTTGTTGACGTGAGTGTTTCTGTTGAGAAAAAAATTTTTTTTATGGGATTGCGGTCGTATTTCCCTCTGAACATATGCCACAATTGTTTACTGCAATATTTATGTTTCGTTTTAATTGGTTATGTGAGATTTGTTGCCTTTTTGAAGTGAAACTTCCTTAGTGGCGTTGGGCAAAAATGTAGACTAAAAATTTGAGTGAAAAATTAAGCTGTATCTCATGGAGCGCACTAGGTACAGATTTAAAATTTTCACAGACTTTGAGATGAGTTTTCTCTGTCTGTTTTTAAAAAGTTTTACTTCTATCACGTGTACGATGGCAAACACGCATTTATTTATGTAGGGGAACTATAAAGGATTCTTTCCAAATAAACCAAGATGGTTTGTAGGACACTTTAGAATAAACGTTAATGGGGACATAGGTATTAAAAATATCGTAAACCGTTGCATAGAAAAAATTTATAATAGTAGTCATGTCACTGCAATCATGCAAAGAAGACCAATTAGTTCCAAGAAAGATTGTATTTCATTGGGTACAGTTTACTTTGCGAAAACAAAACCGCCGATAACATGAATATGTCAAGGCAGAAGCAGGACAGGTTAAAGAATGGGATATATCCAAATTTGTATGGTTAGTATCGTCAGGAAGGCATAAATGTTGGGATCTTGAAACAGAAGTACCAACGGAATCATTCCTGAATACAAGATCAAGTAATCTATTCCAATGATAGACAACAGAGTTCATTTGAAACAAAGTAATTCGAGGTGTCGAAAAAGGACCACGAAATGAGTGGGAGGTTAAAATCACCTAGCACGATAAGAGAATCAAGGTGTAGAAGAATGTTATTAACTGAGTTAATAGCAATAGCATGACTGAAATAAATTTCCAAATTGGAATTAGGCGGAATATAAGAACATGATATGAAAACAGATTCATGAGGCAACAATAGTTTCAGATAAATAAACTCAATATTAAGTGAACAGTTCAAATCAACTAGTTCAGATCGCAGGCGAGATGCAACAGTGATGAGGACACCGCCACCACTGCGAATCTGCCGTAAATGTAAAGAAGATTGAGCAAAAAATTTCATTGCTAAGAATACAAGAGTTTAGTCATGTCTAAGATAACGATATTACATCAGTTTCAAACGAGAAACTATCCCTATACAAAATGTAAAGTTTAGCAAGGATACTTCCACCATTTTAATATTGAATAGAAAGATTATCAGAAGGCTAAATTAGTTTTTTGTATTGTGTTCGAAAGTGAAGTTGAACTTGTTGAAGGCACACTAGCAGATGGTTGAAGTTTTTTCCGCGAAGCTTAAATTCATGGACAATAGTATGATCCGGCCAAAAAAACTTTTTTTTTGTTGGTACATTGAAAACGAATTTTGGAATTTGAAAATGACCTGTGATGAAACTTTGTATCCTACAAATACAAGATAATTGGCTTGGTAATAGCACCGACACTTGTTAAGTTCTAGTTTAAGCATTGTCGCAGATAGATGGAAGCGATGGTTATTTATATTTGAGGATGTATTTAAACATCCTCAGAGGGGGGACGTGTACATCTTAAGAGATTAGATGAAGACTGACAAGTGAAGGGAAGCAAACAGCAAGGCAGAAGAGCAAATAAAAAAAAAAAACACTAAAGCAGAAAAAGTAACAACAACAACAACAAAAGCAGCAATAATAGTTCTTGTTATGTTTGTGTAATATGTATTGAAAATGTGATTGTTTTATTGTTTTACGTTTCTTAGGTTTTACTTTCTATGTGTCTTATTATTCATTATATATAGTTTGACATAAGATGTAAAGCAGCTTCCAAGTTAAAAAAAAAAATACACTCTAATATATAAGCTTATAAACCAAATTAAAAACTACCTTACATTAAAACAAAGTCCTACTGGTTTTGTGAAAGTGAAGAAACTGCAGCACATGTCAGCAGCAGCATTATCACCACCATCAACCCTAGTTTGCAGAAGCGAATCACTGCCGTCTGCGGTAAAGAACTACACGCAGACCGCATCTTAGTTCGTGATGTTTGCAGCTCCGTCATTGGCGCAGCATCAACCAATAAGTGCATTACATTTAAGTCATATTGTTTCTTCTGTCTATTATGTTTTTGTTAATAACAATTTGGTTGGTATTATTATTTATTACTTTAGTAAGGTTTAGGTATTGAGTATCTAACTCAAGGATGAGGGTTATAAATCTATGCAAGGAATAGAAGCAGTCATTATTTTCTTATATTACTCTTGTGTTCTATTTTCCTTTAATTTCTGGTAACTGTTGTATTTCCATTTTCCTTTACTATTCCTTTTTGATATCTTTTGGATAATTTCGTTCCCAATCTTTTATTTTGTTTAACAAAAATTTTATCTCTTGGTTTATATTGAATGGAGGTTCCTCTGATTTGGTTGTGGTAACTTAGGTGTTTTCCTTGGTTTTTCATTTTTTTATAGTGTATTAACTCTCTTGATTTTACGTAATCATTGGGTCTACCAAAAAAAGTCTACAGGTTTTTTGCCAGTGCTAAAATGGATTGAATGGTTATATTCATTTACAGCTGCTTCTATAAGTTCAGGAAAAGAATTAGTTGGATATTCTTGTTTAAGATAACAGACGATTTCTTTTTGTCTATTTACTTCACTATTGTAAGAAGAATCTGTAAAAATCTGGATAGCGCATTCTTAGCATGAATTTTATGGATTAGGAATTTGACGATTTTTCGTTATCGAAGACTTTGGATTTATGGACGCCGAAATAAAAAACGATTTCTCGAAGTCGTTTCCTAATATGTTCTGTGCTTTTGCATTCTATGGTTTTTACAACAGTGAATTTAGTTATTGATAGTACAAATTAGTTCAGTCCGTTTTCAAAAGATGGCACCACCTGCAAGGATTGTGTTAAATAAACAGCATTTGCGGGAAGTTTTGATTTTCTTTTTTAATGGGAAGAAAAGTGCAGCTGAAGCCCATCGAAGGCTTGATGAAGTTTATGGTGAAACTGCTCCGACCGATAAGTCATGAAGAGAGTGGTTTCGACGCTTCAAAAGTGGTGATTTTAGTGTCGAAGACAAAGAGCGTCCTGGCCAACCCAAAAAGATGAGGAATTGAGGCTTTACTGGGTCAAGATCCGTGCCAAACGCCAACTGAACTCACAGAATCGTTGGGATTGACCCAGCAAGTAATTTCCGTTCGGTTAAAACAAATGGGATTTATTCAAAAGCAAGGATATTGGGTGCCGTACGAGTTGAAGCCGAGAGATGACGAATGGCGATTTTTCGCTTCGGAACTGATTCTTGAAAGACATCAAAAGAAGGGATTTTTGCACCGGCTCGTGACTGGACTCATTACGGCGTGGCGATTATCCAGTTATTTCGTATGACTCTAGAATTCTAGAGACCTCATCAAGAGTTTGTAAAAACTGAAGGTATTGCTGTGCCTGTCTGCGTACAACTTTAATTGAAACTACTAAGGAGCCAAACTACAATTTTACTTTGGCAGCGGGAACTATAACACTATTAAACGTTTTATCTAGCCGCGGTTATTGGACGCCAATAAAATAAATAAATATTATATAAATATTTTTATAATTTATATTTTACTTTATTATTTATAAAAGTTAGTTTAACGTCGCGATTCGCTTTTTCAAAAACAGATTATGAACTAAAAACTTACTTCTAACTTAAACTTAAAGTAACCTCGGTGCTTGGAGAGAATAACAATCTGGCAACGGTTGTGCTAGATCAATGAAACAGTGGTTTCATGCAATTGAGGAGATGAAGTTGATATGACAATTACACAGGCGCTTCAAGAATCAGCAAGAAAAAAACCATACAATACAATTGAGTCTATCGAAAAACATACAGCAAAAAACAAGTGCAAACGATTAATATGAGGAGTGCTAAATAAGTTAAACTCATGTAAAAGAAACTTTAAAAATTTGTCATAAAGTACATTTATTGTAACAATCCACAAAATAAAATATGCATAACAAATGACCCAAACTCATTAAAATAATATGATTATAAATAAAGAATGCGAGTGCAAAATTAAAATGTTACCGAAATAATTATTCACCAGAGATTTTAAGTAAACAAGAATACATTAATAAAATACAGGTTTCAGTTACTACACGGGTCCACATTCCAATCGAGGACAAAACTGATAGGTGTCAGCAAACATTTGGCGACCATGGCAGGACAATGAAGTACCAGTGTTTTACGTGCTCAGCTATCTGAGAAGACTAGAGAACAGGGTGCCAAGCACATGGATTGATAAACGTCAATCAACATCCCCCATATATATCCGCAGGTACCAAATTTGATTTTGAGACATATTTACCAAAATAAATATGACTCCGCCTTTGGTGGGGAGCGAGGCCCATCTTAAACCTCTGCTGCTCTCTGGGTCACAGCACCTGGTTATATAACGCAACTCCACGTCGAGTTATTACTCTACCCGCATTTGGGTATTAAACCACAGCCACCACTATACTCCCACAAGGGGGCCGTATCCGCTGGTCAGGACGGAAACAAGTTCCGTGGGCTCCTGACCACCCGTAGTACCAGATAATAGCCTCTGGTCAGACTTCGTACCCGAGGTACTACCAATTCGAACTCCACTTAACGCATTGCATTTATTTTTATTTTGTTTCGGTGGCATTATTCGTTGTTGCTGGCATATGAAAATAAATTATTAAAGGTATTTGTTGCTGAACTTGGGCAACATTTAATACTTGTATATTTAAAGGAAATAGTTGCCAAACTTGGGCAACATTTAATGCTTGTTATTTAAATATTTGTTGATGAACTTGGGCAATATTTAAATTTGTTTATTTAAATATTTGTTGCTGCACTTTAAACCATTTAAGATTTGTAACAACATTTGCGTTGCAATCATCTAAATAATTTAATGTACATAAATAAAAAAAAAAAGTTATTTGCAATGAGTGAAACAGAAAAGGAGGCCAAATTAATAACATTACGGTAAAAGTGGAGTGAAATGCAACAAATCATTGAGAGACTAAGAGACGTAATAGCACTAGATTGTAGGCTACAAATGCTCGTCAGATGTGTGCAATTCAAACCCAGATTGAAAATTTAAATTGTACAGATAACGGACGTGGAGAATCAGAGGATTGGTACATCAAAGCAAAAACAGAGATTATTTCACCCAAAGAAAAACTGCATACGGGTCAAGTGACAGATACAAGCGTCTTAAACAATTTGGCACTCGCTAGCTATGCCCATCATAATCGATTGCCCAAATTAAAATTACCTAGCTTCAACGGCAATTACGCAGAATATAAAAGGTTCATGAGAGCCTTTAAACATTTAATAGATGATATATGATCCACATTTAGCATGTACTGATAAGTTTAATTATCTTCTAGATTTTCTATCGGGTTCGGCAGTGGAAGTGGTTCGAGCGTTCTAAGTTACTGCAGAGAATTATCCTAAAGTTTTACAACGGTTACAGGAGCTAATGAAGTTTTGATATTCCTCGAATACGTTTCAGCTTTATTCAACACGCCATCTATGAACAAGTAACCGCATTGCAACAAATTGTTGACTCTGCATCAGCATTTCGAAGCTCTTTACTGTCGCTGGGCTCGCTACAAGATATCATGAATGCAATATTGATTTACATTGCTATGTCGAAGGTGGATGCTGACACGAAGTGAAATTATGACGAGAAGCAAACGTACGAAAAATTACCTTCTTGGGATGAGTGACACAAACGGCTAACACGAAGATGCCAATTTTTAGAAAGTCGCCAAAGCATAGTGAAATCTGAAAGTCAATTGGATGGAAACCGGAAACCAAAACAAGTGTCATGGTCCAGGTCGTTTGTCACTTCGCAGGAGAAATGTGTGCATTGTAACTCACAGGATCATTACATAAACAATTGCAAGATATTTTGAGATATGCCGTTACTATAAAGATGTAACTCTGCTGCACAGGCTAGACTATGTTTAAATTGCCTTCGAAATAATTGTAAAGTCAAGAATTGTCAATCACAATCTCGCTGCAAAGTGTGCAAAAAAAAAACATCATACACTATTACATAGCATTTCAATTTAATTTAGAAATTCCCAATGATAATCAAGATCAACAGCGGCAGCAACATACATCATTGATGACACGAACTTCAAAAAGAGGCATCATACCCACAGAAGTGTTACTAATAAGGGATAAATATTGTCAGTTCCAATAAGTGCGAGTTTTATTAGATTCTTGTTCTGAAGTCAAATTCATTACTGAGCAAGCAGCAAACCGGCAGCAGCAGATAAGCACGGAAAGGATACACCAAGAAGTCAGTGGAATAGCGGAGCTACGAAAGCAAATACGAAAACAACTACTTTGATATCAAGAGTATCAGAATACGAATAATGTTCATACTTTTCAGTGATCAAGACGATTTTTTCTGATCAATATATAGACATATCTAAATGGAAACTGCCGGACACGATGGAGTTAGTAGCCCTTGGTTTGCAAAAACAAAGAAGATGATATCTTAATAGGTACAGAAGGTTTTTTCAACGCAATAAGTGACGGAAAACATACTCGGTGCAGACACTGCGTTTGGCTGGATTATAGGAAGTAATCTACCAACGAGTTCAAAACAGCAAGTGTATCGGTGTAATTTAATTAAGGAATCAACATCACTTGACGCCTCAATAGGGAGATTCTGGGAGCTTGAAGAGTATGAGACACATTCAAAACAAGCAACGCTGTGAGGATCACTTTATCAAAAAAAGTAAAGTTGCAATCAAATGGACGGATCCAAGTTCGGCTCCCATTCAAAGAAAACCCACTGGCACTTGGAAATACTCTGGAAATGGCAAAGAAGCGGTTTTTTATGCTTGAACATTAGTAATAACAATTCTGTCGTTACGACTACACCGATTTGCTTTGATGGGTGATATCACGAAGATGTACCGACAATTCCTTGTAGACGAGAGAGAGAGAATTTTTCAACTCATTCATTGGAGACCAAATCCTGAAAGTAGCATAAAGACATACCAGCATAACACCGTGACATACGGATTAACAGCAGCTCTATTTCTAGCAGTTCGCAGTCTGCAACACATAGCAGATGTGTGGAAGCAGACTTATCCCATAGGAGCTGATGCCTTACGACACGATCTGTATGTCGACGGTCTACTGACTGGTCAGGGGTTCGCTGACGCTTCAGAAAGAGGAAAGGGGTGTTGCTAATATATTCGAGAAGGTACTGACAAAAGAATAACGGTAAATCTGTTGATAGCCAAATGAAAGGTAGCTCCAATTAGAACCGTGTACTGCGATAACGCGACTAACTATGTCGGAGCAGCAGCCAAGATAGCCGACTGGAAGAAGCGATTGTTACATCCGGATGAGGTTGACATGGTCACCGCATACAGTACTTGTAGAGGATTTGAATTCAAGTTCATTCCCCAAGATCACTACATTTTTGAGGTCTGTGGGAAGCAGTAGTGAAGTCTGCAAAGCATCTGTTGGTAAAGAACATCACTGAAGCGTATTTAAGTTATGAAGAACTTTCAACCGTGCGGATTGAGGTGGACGCGATACTTAGCTCAAGGCCGATCGCACCACAATCAGACGATCCAAATAACGGAGAAGCATTGACTCCAGCATACTCACTAATAGAAAAATCTTTAGTTGCAGCTCTTGAATCGAAATTAGACACCGGCGGCGATATAAGTAGAATGCGCTATTGCGATGGATAGCTGCGGGCTTGTTGGCTGAAACAGCACTTCTGGCGCATGTGGCAACGCGGCTACATTCACCTCTTACAACAACGTACTAATTGGTCAAAAGAGCAACAGAATGTGAAAGTTGGGATGAAGAGAGGAATTATACGGCGGCCAATCCACAAGATCGCTGTACTCCCGAATTTTTAATTAGAAATGACTTTTTTGTTATTATCATGAATTTTCCCGTAATTCTTGCTTTATTGTTTTTGTTTTTGTTGTTCTTATTAAAGATCAGATGTTGGACAATAAATATACACTAAAAAAAATTTCGTTTTTATAACAAATTTACCCATTTTATTATAAAAATTATAATCACAACCCTTGTCCGATTATTCGATGGAGCCAGGGTATATACAGTCGAATCGCGATAATTCGTACCTCGATAAATCGAAAACCTCTATAATTCGTAACAAACTGCTGGTCCCTTGAAAAAACTTCGATAATTCGTAAAACTTTCATACGTTTTGGTCCCCTCGTTAATTCGTATTTTTATTTGGAATACAATGAACTTAAAACCTCTTATAATTCGTAATGAAAACGTAAAAAAAACAAACAAATCGGGATTCCGTTTTGTCGCCTTCATGTCGGCTAACTGACTTTGTTTGTTTTTTCTTAGTGCTTCTTTCATTCAAAACAATAAGCTGTAATGTCAAGATGCCAAACAAACGCACGCATAAAACCTTAACAATTTCTCAAAAACAAAAAATTATTGCAGCAATTGACAATGGAGCAAAAAAAAGGAGGTGGCGAAACAATTCGAAATCGCACCATGCGACTGTTACATCAATTCTACAAAAAAAGGAATTTATTATGGGAGCATCTTCGTAAAGCGTAACGCGTCAGAAGCAATCTGAATATCCAGGTTTAGAAAAGTGTCTACTTTTGTGGCTAACACAATGCCGGCAAAGCAACGTTCCTATTGGCGGCCAGTTATTGACCGAAAAGGCTTTGTGTTTTGCTAATGCAATGAAGATCAATAACTTTAAAGCGAGCAGTGGTTGGCTTGAACGGTTCAAAAATCGACACAACATCACATTTAAAAAATTGTGCGGTGAAAGTTCTACTGTTGATGAAGGAGTTTGTGTAGGGTGGAAAGAAAAGTTGAGTGATTTGATTAAAGATTGCGATGCTAAAGACATCTTTAATGCAGATAAAACTGGCTTGTTTTATAAATGCTTGCCAGATCGAACCTATTGCTTCAGAAATTAAAAATGTCATGGTGATAAGCATAGTAAAGAACGAGTTACCTTATTATTTGTTGTAAACATGGATGGCACCGAAAAACTTGAACCACTATTAATTGGAAAGCCTGCAAAACCAAGGTGCTTCAAAAACATTCGCAGCTTTCCAATGCTTTACCGACATAATAAAAAGGCGTGGATGACAATGGATCTTTTTAACGAATGGCTTCAGATGTTGAATGACACCATGAAAAGTGCAAATCGAAAGATATTGCTATTCATGGACAATTGTACGGCGCATAATGGGTCCCCTGATCTAAGCCACATAGAAATAAAGTTTTTACCAGCAAACACCACTTCCAAACTACAGCCTCTTGACCAGGGATTTATAAAAACTTTTAAATCATTATACCGCAAGGAAATGGTTATTAATCTGGTT
Source organism: Amiota minor (assembly GCA_037043295.1). Taxonomy (NCBI): domain Eukaryota; kingdom Metazoa; phylum Arthropoda; class Insecta; order Diptera; family Drosophilidae; genus Amiota; species Amiota minor. The sequence continues at coordinate 155,085 of JBAMAW010002228.1, forward strand.
AATAGCATTGATGACAAAAAAGAGTTTAAATGTACGCTATTTACGGCAATGCAAATTGCTTATAAAGCATGGAATAGTGTCAACGCAGCTTGTATTCAAAACTGCTTCCGTGCTTGCGGTTTTAATAAAGATAGCAACGAAAAATTAATTCAAGACGAGCAATTGAATATAGATCATCTATGGAATCGTTTATCTGAGAACTCTGAAAATGTTGGTCTTTTCGATGATTACGTGACTGTTGATAATGACGTGGCTGTATCCGGTATGTTGACAGACAACGATATTTTGGAAGAAGTTACTGTTATTAATAATGAAAGTGATGACGATGATAGCGCCGATGAAGAAATTCTTATAACGAATAAACAAGCTAAATCGGCCATTCAACAAATTCGATATTATGTTTCAAATCATGATGTCCAAAAAAATGTTTTTGATTGCTTAATAAAGTTGGAAAATTCAATTGAAGAGATAGGTGAAAAGAACCTCAAGCAATCAAAAATTACAAACTTTTTTAAACCTTAGTCTTTCTCTTTGTAATTATTATTATTATGTCCTAATAAAGTTAAAAATAGATGAAAATCAACTGAAATGTAAAAGCCCCGTTAATTCGTATTTTTCTCTTTTTAATCTCGAAAATCGAAACCTCGATAATTCGAAAACCTCGATAATTCGTAGAAAATGCTGGTCCCTTGCAATTACGAATTATCGCGATTCGTTTTTTTTTTTTTTTTTTTTTTTTTTTTGTGTATTTACTGAATCTCCTATATAATACATAGGACTAACAATAAGGTTACAAATCTTATAAAACTAATACACATGTGTCCCTCCTACAATGAAGAGGAAGGAGTTCACTTGGCACTACGAGCCTCTAATTAATCAAAAGGGCAGCACGATCATTACGGATCAGTCGAGATGAGTTCCTTGTATGGACAAGGGCTCTGGCTCGGGGATTAACATGCCGAACTAATTTATCCATGTAAATAGCTTTACGCTTGGAACATTCATCTTTGACAGGTGGTACTTCCCGGTCCTTGTGAATGTCTTCATTCCTGAAATACCATGGCGCTCCCGTGATTGTTCTAAGTATCTTGGATTGTGCTCTTTGTATAACTTCAATGTTACTCGCGCTCGCGGTACCCCACAATTCAGAACCATAAGTCCAAATTGGTTTAATAACAGAGTTATACAGCATCACCTTGTACTCAAGTCTCAGTCCAGATTTAGAATTGATTAGCCAGTGAAGACTTTGAGCCCTTAGTTTCATATGTATCTTTTTAGATTCTAGATGCTTCCGCCAGGTAAGCCGTCTGTCCAGGTGAACGCCAAGATAAGTTACCACTTGGGTTTGAGGAATTGTAACACCATTTAATGTTACTGGAGAACAAGTCCGTCGGTTCAATGTAAATGTAATATGCTTACATTTCCCCTCATTGACTTTAATCCTCCAGTTGGATAACCACTCCTGAAGGCTTTTAAGATGAGCATCCAAGCTTGCGGAAGCTTCAACTGGGCAACGGGAGCGACTCATTACGGCAGTATCATCAGCGAAAGTCGAAGTAACAATTTGACTACTTGTTGGAATGTCGGCAGTGAATAACATGTATAGAGTTGGTCCCAAGACACTACCTTGAGGAACTCCTGCTTTTATCTTAAATTCATTTGAAACGAAATTTTTCTGCCTTACTACAAACACTCGATTTGATATGTAGGATTGCAGGACTCTATGCATATTTTGGGGTAGTAAACAATTTATTTTGTAAATCAAACCCTCATGCCATACTCGATCAAACGCTTGTGCTACATCAAGGAATACTGCTGAGCAATATTCTCGCAGTTCAAAGGCAGTTCTTATTTCCGAAGTTACTCTGTTGACTTGCTCAATCGTTCCATGTTTTGCTCTAAAACCAAATTGATGATCAGGGATTGAACTATTTGCTTGTAACTGGTGATTGAGTTTGGCTTTAAGGACCTTCTCAAATAGCTTAGAAAGGCATGGAAGCAGACTTATAGGCCTATATGAAGAAGGACATGTCTTATCCTTCCCGAGCTTTGGAACCATTATAATAACAGATTTCTTCCATTGCTTTGGAAAGTACCCAATTCGAAAGATAGCATTGAAAAGACACGAGAGAAAAACTATTGCTGCATTTGGAAGTTCAGTTATCATTTTTGGCACAATTCTATCATAACCAGCAGATTTTTTGGGTTTCAGTTGAGTCCTTATAATAGATACAATCTCACTAGCGCTTGTTTTTAATGGAGACATATTTACTGAATTTGTGATTGTCTGTTGAGGAAGCACAAATTTGTTAGTAGGTAGATTAGGTTGAAACACGTGCTCAAGATGGTTGGCAAATACATTAGCCTTCTCTTCATCAGACCGAGCCCACATTCCGTTTCTGTCTCTAATAGGTGAGTCCAGCTCCATAGGAGTTTTTAGCGATTTTTGCGCTTTCCAAAGTGAAGATCTAGTGTTTGTGGGTGATAGGTTAGAGATATAGCGCCTTTGTGCCTCGAGCTGGTCGCTTAAAAGAGCTTTGGCTAGTTTTTTTGTTGCATCTTTTAGCCTTTGTTTTGAAGAAGGAGATCTGTGCTGTTGCCATTCTCTTCTCAATCGTCGTTTAGAAGCAACCAGTTCTTCAATTTCCCTATTTGAGAACGATTTTCTATTGAACTTGTGAGCAACAATCCCAGGCGTTGATACCTCAGCTGCAGCTACCAATACGGAACTTAATTCATTAACAGATTTGTCAATATCGCTTTCAGAGTTGATCGCAGGTGCAATTTCAATGTGAGAACTAATATACTTTTTATATTGCAACCAATTAGTTTTATTAGATATGAGACTATAAGGGCGATCCTCAAATATTGGAAAATCGAGTAAAACGATATCAACGGGGGAGTGATCGGAAGAGAGTTCATCGTGAGTAACTGCTGATATGAGGTTTCTTGGTATATTTTTTGTGATACCGAAGTCGATGATATCAGGAGTTTTTCTTGGATCCGCCGGCCAGTATGTAGGCCTACCCGGAGAAACGAAGTCTAGCTTGTTTTGACAATTTACAAGAGTGCTGTAAAGTTGCCGGCCTTTTGGATTTACTAAACGTGACCCCCAATAAGTGTGTTTAGCATTATAGTCACCGGCCGCCAAAAATCGTGCTCCAAGGCTATCAAAGAAATTTTTAAAAACATCCGCAGATATAGCAAATCGTGGAGGACAATATACAGCAGATAACGTCAGATTACCATAACGCATTTGCAACCTGACAGAAGTAGCTTGTAAATAACTAGATGAGTACGACTCTAGGGTCTGGTGTTTAATACGCTTTCTTATAATAATGCATGTTCCACCATGAGCCTTTCCATCTGGATGGTTAGTTGTATAAACTATATAGCCTGGTATAAAGAAGTTGTTTTTGCTAGTCAAATGAGTCTCACAGACTAACAACACATCTACGTTGTTGTCCTCTAGATACTTCATCAGCTCTAGTTTGTGCTGTGAAACGCCATTTGCGTTCCAGTGAGTTATTTTTAAATGAGCCATTATGGGGAATTTAACTTATCCAAAATTTTCATTTGGATTTTCATCATCTCTTGAAAAGAGTTTTGCATCATTAATATTGATTGATTCAAGGTCTGCAATAAATTCACCAACATAGACTCACTAGAACTTAGTGGTTGCAACACTGGCTCATTACACGCATTTAGAGTTGGGGTAGTTTGTAAGACTGGCTTATTATGTTGAGACATTGGAGCCTTAGGCTTCACAATCTTTTTCACAGTTTCTTGTTGAACGCCTAAGCGCAGGGCACCTGCATACGACACCTTTGAAGTTAAAGGAATATTAGGAGGTGGACATATAACCGTCGCTGATTCTGTACGATTAGCCTCACGGCTAAAATGGGCGGAATTTTTTTGTGACTGCAACCTGTTCTTCAACTCCTTATATACAGGACAACCTCTATAATTGGCTGTATGATTGCCCCCACAGTTACTGCATTTTTTAAGGTCAGGATTATCGCGACTTAGTTTACAGGTTGCGGTTTCATGCAAGTCTCCACAAGCTACGCATACTGGACGAAGGGTGCAATAAGATTTCGTATGTCCAAATTCCTGACAATTTGTGCATTGCACTGGATTTACTCGTTTGTGAGGCTCCTCCACAGTTACCCTACGGTGAAGTAAACATTTAAGGTTGTAAATGGGATGCACTTCATTTTTCCTTAAGTGCTGCAACTTAGGAGCCAACTCAATTTTATACAATGGCTGAGGGATTTTGTTTTTATTGAACATATTAATAACTACTTTGACTTCAAACCCTTTTTCTTCCAGTGCAGTCTTAATGTCGCTACAATCCACCGAGGGTTCAATGCCCTTGATTACAACAACCAGCCCTTTACTACTTTTAAGTTGGTATGTATAGTAGTTTTTTTTAGACTCACTAAGGTACTTTGTTACAGATCTGTAGTTTGCTTCTGTATAAATTTGTACCTTGGTTTCTTTTATATTACCCTTGGTAATAGGGACAATATGAAAGTTATTCTTCCCAACAATTTTTTGAATAGCATCTACCAGTCTATTAGAGCTTTCTTCGCGAACATAAATTGGGGGAGGTTTCGCGGTTTTAGATTTAGCTGCGTTATTGTCATCTTTTTTAACAGGTTCATCTTTTTCAGCAAGTAGCTGGAACCTATTACTTTCTAAAATGGTTTTTTTAGCATTATTATTCTTTTGTGGGCTTAGTTTGCGTTTATTATGGAATTGTATGTAGCGGTCAATACCTGTCTGCACTGCCGCTTTATTTTCATGAGTCCCGTTTTGCATGCGCAGATTTTGACTACCTGCTGGTGACACAGTTGTCTTTTTTATTGTTTTTGCTTGCATAGCAGAATTTTTTCTATTGCATGCCTGTTCTTGTTTTGTTTGTTCTTGTTTTGGGTTATTAATATTAAATGTTCCCGTGTTTGTTGTTGTTACCGAAACTACATGTGGTGACGCAATCGAAGCAGTAGCAGAGAACACTGTTGTTGTTCCTGAAACTGCACTAGCTGTTGAAGTAACGGCTGTGCTTTGTGTTGTGGTTGTTGTAGCGTTAAACACAGTAGCTTCTGGTTTTGAATGAACAGGTGGTTGAGGGGAAGGGCATTGGGCACTCCATGGGAGTGAGTGACTAGTGCTCACTGTACTAGCCAATAGAACAGGAGAGCAAGATCGTGCTCTTTCTACGGCCGGCTGAGCGGTTAAAAAGGAACCTTTGTTTTTGTTCCTGGTCTCATTGGCGACAAACGAGAAATACGCATTTCTCGACGTCATTATAGGTACTGTTCGTATTTGAAAAGAAGCAAATAAAATAAAAATTTATTATCTGCTATGTGAACGTCCAATCAAAAGGACAGCTCGACGCTACAGTATTGTAACGTTATTTTCTTTTCCTACTTTATGCTTAGTTGTTTTTTAGTTGTTTTTCGATATGATGCTAACCAATTTACTTTGTAATTTGATTTTTGAAATTAGTTCTCTGAAGCAGGCGCTGTGAAACACACGTCTGCTCGCTTCAGAGGGCAATCATCGAATCGTCTATAAGTTAGACAATAAAGAAGTTTATTAAAGATTGACTCAATAGAATATATAATTTATGTTATATAATATATATTATTATATCTCTTTATTTGAACAGAAGAACAAAAAACAAATAATTTATTATAATTTATATAACCGGTGAATTAAGTACGGAGATGTCATTGGACGGGGTCAATTGCCAACGCCTACCTTACCGTTCACCAGTTATATACTTCACAAGTGTATTGGAACCAGTTATTTCACTAGTAATTATATGTAATTGGAATCAGTTGTTTCAAATTGAAACCAGTAATTTTAAATAAGAACCAGTGAATTCACTTGTTCTTCCATCTAGAAAATTCAATAATTTTGAGAGCTACATAGATCTAGATGGATGAAGTAAATAAAAATTCTTTGTTGGAGCAAACAAGTATTGAGTATATTAGGGTGTATATATATAAACAGCTATTTTTTACTTCCCTTTTATGCTTTGCTTGGTTTTCTTCTTATTAGTTTAACTCATTGTTATTTGTTATCTCAAAGTTACCGTTACTTGGACAACACAACAAAAAACTACAACAAAATTTCCTTTATCTCTGTTAATTTTGTCAACACTTCGACCATCCACATATTGGAAGACGTTTAAGGTGCAGTAAATCATAACCGTTGATTTCTGTTCATCGAATCTCACACTGCATTTCACTTGTTTGAATTGTGAGTTCAAGGTCAACTTCGAAAAGTTCCACTCCACGATTGTTGCTTGTGCTGTAGACGTTAATCACAAGAGATAGCATCGTTTGCTTCACTCTGGTCAATCTCACCCAAGCAATGCATTATGATTCACTTGGAGCCATTGAAGCATTACGAGGATTCGTAACATCGTTGACCCGATTCAGAGAACTGAAAGGATCATGCCATCGGAACTGAGCTGTGTGCATTCAATTTTAGAAGCAACTTCAATCAAATCATGCCTGTTCAATTTGACATTGAACAGCTGAACCCTGAAGAGGGAAATCGAGATATACGAGGAAATCTGGAAGATACGTATGTCTCGATCAAAATGAGCATCATGGACTATTAGGAGTGGAAAAGACATTGTCTTTTTCAGAATAGGACGATATTTTTGATACTATTTTTCCGGACGATATTTTTGATACTATTTGTGACGCAAAATTTTGGCCGTAGCATATTAATGTCCATGAATTTAAATTCTTGTTGCCTCAGGAATCTGTTTTCATATCATGTTCTTGTAGTCCGCCAAATTCCAATTTTGAAATTTATTTCAGTCATGCCAATGCTATTAACGCAGTTAATAAAATTCTGCGAGGCAGTGATTCTCTTATAGTGCTAGGCGATTTTAACCTCCGACTCATTCGAATAGATTACTTGATCTTGTTTTCAGTAATGATTCTGTTGGTACTTTTGTTTCAAGATCCCAACCTTTATGCTTTCCTGAGGATACTTACCATCCAACATTGAAAATATCCTATTCTTTAACTTGTTCTTTTTCTACCTCAACATCTACATGTTACCGGCGGTTTTGTTTTCGCAAAGTAAACTTTGCCCAATGAAATACTGTAGTGTGTTTTTTTTTTTGTGTTTTTTTTTTTTTTTGTCCGATGGGGAATCATTAAAAGCCAAACGAATCTACTATTCGAACCAAACGAATCTACTATTCGAATTGTGGGACTTGCACCCACTAAACCCCACCGTCCCAAGTCCGACAGTCCCCCTGGCACTACCGCAAAGCATTAGCTTCAAGGAGGAAGGAGGGAGCATAACAGCTCAAAGTCTGCTTCTACCCCCATGTAAATCAAAACAAATTTACGTTAAAACTTCCTTGTCAACAATCAACACTAACGACCTATCACGTTTTCGTTCGTCGGAACTCGTCGTAATCGTTTAATACGCCGCAGCTCTGTCATGATTTGAGCTGCAGTCCTGACTCACCGCGTCCCAATTCAGCTGCGATTCACACATAGCTGCCGGATGAAGTTCGTCACAGTCAGCACTTCACCAAACGCAGATGAGATCGTCGATCTGGCAAAATCAAATACGCGGGCCATGCAGGAAGACGTGTTCTGCAATTCCGTTTTCGCCTGTGCAACTCGGACAAAAGGGATCATCATCATATCCCCGCTTATACAGATATTCCTTAAAGCACCCGTGAGAAATTCTCCTGAGTCAAAACACCATTCCTTGATACATGGTTTTTATGTTAGAACTACTGTCCTTTGAGTTTTTTGATCTACAGTCTGATGCTTTATTTAATTTAAATTTCTGTTTTTGTTTACCTTTTGCCATTTCACTTTTGTTTTTAGCGAATAACGCCTCAGTTGATCTTTCGTTTTTACTTTTTTTTTTTTTTTTTAATTGATAATTACTGATGTACAAATATTACTAGAAAAATTTGGTACATTTTTGTCAAACATTTCCTTTAAATGCATTAGTTGTACTAACAACCTTATGAATAACCTATTTCTGTGTGTGCTAAGTGCTAAGGGCGACTGCTGTATACTTTTATTTCGTCCATAACTGTAGGCATCCGAAGATCGTTGCGTAATGCAGGAGTCCTAACGCACCACGTAGCATTCGTCAATACGACGAAGCGCTCATGGTCAGCACAATCTTGAGCTTCATTTGATACTTGATCGACAAGACTGCTTGTCAGTATGGGACCCTCATATCGCCAACTGAGCTCATTTTCATCAACAAGACTGCTTTTCGTATGGGACCTGCGGATTGATAGACGCTGTGCAATTTTTATTATTTATTACGATGTTTACATCTTCAGCGATCCATTTACCTGCATTCTCTCGTGGGTTTTTAGCAAATACAGTTAACATATTTCCACACGTCATTTTTGATAAGAATCGCTTCCATGTGTCAAAATTGTCTTTGCCCAAAGGCTCTATTCTCACATTCGTTGCACCCATATTTTTTGTTTTTACAAACACGAAAATTTTTTTAACCACAAACTATTATTCATTTCTATTAATTTAAGTAAATTACTTTTCCGCAGTGGAAGAGTTACTGGGCCCACAACCTGTTGAGATTTATTATATACAGAGTGTTTATTAAGAAATTAATTGACAATTAAAAGTAATTAGTGTTCTTGTAACGCCTATCTCGATAGAATGGAAAACAACGAATAGATAAGAAAAGAGTCGACTGCCTTGCAGAAGTTACATAGCGAGTTGCCAGATGGCCACAGAAGTTACATAGCGAGTTGCCAGATGGCCATCAGATGTTTTGTCTCCAGATGACGTTTTTGTTCTAACAATTTTCATTTCAACGTGTATTAAATAAAGTGATATAAAAATAAGAAAGTACAATCGAACTTCTCTATAACGAACTCCCCAATAAACTTCTCTGTAACAAAGCCATTCTGAAGAAAATTCTTGTGTACATACAAAACGACAGTTACTTTGAACTTGTATTCCAAAATGTGATTTTTGTTTCATTCGAGTTTAAACAATTGTGTGAATTAGAACAATGGCAAAGCGAAGTTGCTTGTCTAGTAGACAAAAATTTAATTTTGAAGGTCTAAAAAGGCACTAAAACAAAAAAAAACAAAAAAAGGAATTGGTGATTATTCTGGCATACCTTCCAGTAGACCTTCAACAATATTAAAAAATACATATAACCATAGTCTACAGCAAGCAACTAACTGCCAAGAAGGTCTTAGCCATAAAGAAAATAAAGGTTTGCGAATATACAGATATAGACAATGCCATGTTTAAGTGGATAACAGCCATGAGCAGAGACATCGTCCTGTATCTGGACCGCTTTTGCAAGAAAAAGCAAAAGAGTTTGCGGAGGCATCAGGTCGTACAGAATTTACAGCAAGTAAAGGTTGGTTGCACAAATTTAAAAAAAGCCAAGGCTACACATCTGCGTTGCTGCAACGGACTGAAATCCCTGAAGTGCATTATAAAAATAATAAAGGCATGGATGACAAGTAAGATTTTTGATAAGTGGCTTATGAAACTAGACAGTAAATTTGGTAATCAAACTGGGTTGAATACCGATTTGAAAATAATCAGTTTGTTGTCCAGTGAAAGTTTGGATTTTCGAGTTTTATGAGCGGATAACGTCTATGTCGGATGGTTAGTTTCATTATTATTTGCTACTTCTGGCGCCTGGTTGGCGCAAGTGAAGCAAGTCGTTGAGCGCGCCATCTTATACTCTCTTTGGTTGTCAGAAGACTAACTCACTAAATTTTTTTCTACCTTGCAATACCAGCGATCAACCACCACACATATGCATTTCTCTTTCTCTCCGTTTTTAGAATAACGGTTCTTATTTACTTATCGTCTATTTCATATGCTATTTATTCTCATTTGTTGTCTCTCCTCATTTTCGAGCAACACACAATCGCCAACATTGTGCCTTTGAACTTTACATTTATTTTTATCAAACCTAGCTTTATCATAACAAGAGTTTTCTTTATGTTCCTACGAATTTACGAACATATTTCGACATATTTTCAAACCAATAATATCCATACAATTTATCTAATCTCTCTTTTCCCCACCGAGATGCATAATGGCTTCATGGACATGATTAACTACAGACCATCAAAGGTCTTGGTAACGACTGGTAAACATAACGTCTTAGCTTTTTTTTGGATTTTTCGGTAGAGAATTTCAGTTCTCAATTTGTATGTCGATGCCACGTGCTTGCTGTAATACTCAATTATCATCAATTCAATGCAATAAAATTGCACCATAACCATCAGAGCTAGCATCTGTATGGAGCTGAATGAGGATCGAAATAATCAACACTGGATCTTTGGTCAACAGGGCTATTATTCTTTGACGAATCAGGTCACGTTCAGGTTTCTAAACAAGTGAATTGATTTTAGAAGTAAGATTATAAAGTGGTTACGTATACTGTAAAAATTTATGTACAAACTGTCGAATATATGAAGCTCGGCCAATAAACTGACAGATCAAGGAAGGGGTAAACACCTTAACGCCTGTATCTTGCGTGGATTGGAATGAATCTCACCAGCTGTAACTACAAATCCGAAAAAATTCTACACTAGACTTAAGAAAGGAACACTTCTTGATATTGAATGAAAAAACCTACTCTGGATAAAGTATCCAGGCGTAGTCACAAATTGTTCTCTTTTGCACCTGCAGATATCATCCATGTAAACGATAACGTACCAAAGCATTCACCAAAGCCCGCTGAAACACGGATGGGGATTTCCAAAGGGCGTGGTCAGGACACTACCTCTGGAGTGACGAATACAGTACGCTCAATTAGGGTGAATTAGGCTGGTACGGTGAAGCCTAAATAAGATATAAGAGGTAATCGGTACCTAAAGCAGTGACCTCATTCATTCGACACAGACGATCGGAGCCCCGTTTCTCATTTCGAAGCATGGGATTCGTAAACGGATAGACGTGGGTGAATAAAATGTTACGCTTCGATTGATGCGCATTGTTTCTTCGACTCCCCAGTACAGTCTCTGAATTCTTCGATTTAGTCACATTTTATTTTTTAATTGGTTCACCTCCCTTCGCTAAAGAGTTTTCACTTCCAGCTTATGAGGGTGAGCGCCTCTAATTGTCATCCAAATAAGCTGATAGCAGCATAAGCTGATGGGCGAGTAGCTAGTAGTTTCCCTGGTTTAGGAATGGCTATGAATTTTGCAGTTTTCCAGGATACCCAACTGACAATCTAGGCCACAAGATGGAAGCAAGGAAACGGGTAACACTAAGTGGTAATTTTTTGATAGAAATTTTAGGAATATTGTCCAAACCTGGAGATTTCTTCGTCTTAAATGAGTGTATTAAATTCACAGCATCATCAGATGATACAGATGGTGCATCAAACAAGTGATGATTGTTAAGTTCACTCACAGAAGCATGTATAGTGCGCATGGTTATGATGTCTGAAAGAGATTCAGACAATTCGTGTTTTCCTTGAAAAATATCTCCAAGTATATTGGCTTTTTCTTGCCTAGTAGAGAAAAATCTATCATTATATACGAAGCTTGTTAAACATTTTGCCGACTACCCAGGAAAGTAAGCTGAAAACAGTTTAATTGTATTATGCAAGCCTATACTAACTTCTACTCCTATATTTTAAATTAATTGTGTATTTACATTCGGAACTTCCCTATGCTTCAGTAAGTTATTAATAACTATTGCAACACCATCTCCCCTACTTGAAGTGCGGTCATTTCGATAAATAGTATAATTAGTGATTATATTGTGTTTGTCCAAAAGCTCTGATGTAATAGAGCTTATTTCTTCAAACGTAAAAAGATCAGCGTTAAATTTATCAGCTGGCACTTTTGACGTCGTCGCGTCGCGAATGTTTGTGGTGCTCTTTCTTGGGAGCCGATAAGGGTGTTCCTATAGCTTAAAGCAGGCAATTGATTTTGCACAAAGGTGTGAATGCTTTGGTTACCATTAGTTACACTCATAATCGGCGTAACTGGAGTTTTGGTTGTAATATTACTAGCAGCGTTAGTGCTCTTATTTGATCATTCCACCACTAGCTCTTCCGTATTGTCTACTTCTCGTTGCTGGTTTCCAATATGTATCAAGTCTATTAAAGTATTTAGTTGCCTGTCACAACGTTTTGATGTACAAGTGATATTTGTTTCGCCTACAGTGAGTTAAGAAAATCAAATTCTAAAAAAAAAATTTATGATCTTAGAAGCAACAAATAAGGAACAAAAAATTAAAATTTATTATTTAAAGCTTTGAGGACAGTTAAGCCTAGTTCGATAGCAAATGAGAGACTTTTCTATATTAGGCAATTTTGTTACTTAATTAGGACGGGACTAAGTAATAAGTCAGTGGATGTTATATGCTTTTTAAAAGGTTTTATACAGTATATACTGCAACTGCTTGACAGGGTGTAATTAATTTTTTTAATCTGCATGTTTTTGGTTTTTCAATTTCTTTTTTTTTTTCATACGAAGTTTAATTTCTTTTGTTGTTTTATTTAAAATTTGGCTTGAAAATGATTTGTTGTAATATTTTGTGCAAAAATAAAAATACATTTGATATTGATTCTCAACGAGCCGTGCATTGTTGGTTGTGTGATAATATTTGCCATCTAAAATGTGCGGACTGACAGGTCGTGACCATGACAAGATTGCTAGCAGATCTAAAAGTGTCTGTGCAAGTCTTGTTCTAAGAATCAGATTGAATTTTCGTCGATGTATCGTAGTGTACGTGACAAATATATCAAGCTGAATAGGACAGTTAAACAACTATCCTTAGATTTTGATTCAAGTGTGGACTTTCTTAGTAAGTATCAGTTCGATTCACCTCCTCCCCTTCTTTTATTGTCACCTGCTGCATTACCTATTACTACTCAAGCCCCCGAGATTATTACCCCTCCTGTTAAAACTACCTCTTTTCCTATGCCCCACGGTTTACCCTTATCTACATCCCATACTCCTGCCATAATTTCCCATACTCCTGAGCCTATGTCAAGGGACCTAGTATCACAGATGGGTCTACCTGTTCCACCTGTGGATCAAGTACATACCTCTAAGCGGCCAAGACCAACTTCCCCAACAACATTCAATACCGTGAAGGATAATGCTGATATAGCATCTACTTCCAAACGGTCTAGACCTGCTTCACATTCCTCGTTGAACACTGCGGGGGACAACAATGGTAATGTGTCCACTAATATTCATACAACCCTTCATTTGTTGGCACCTGACCCCATATTGGCACCATTACCTGCATCTAACTTGCCTTGTTGGACTTAATGTCCATGAATTTAAACCTCGACGTAAAAAACTTCCACCAACTGCTAGTGTGCCTTCTACAAGTTCAATTCCACTTTTGAACACAATCTCAAAAAACTAGTTTTGCCTTCTGATAATCATTTATTTTATTCAATATCAAAATGTTAGAGGTCTCCTTACTAAACTTAACATTTTGTATAGGGATAGTTTCTCGTTTGAAGCTGATGTTATATTGTTATCTGAGACATAGCTAAACTCTTGTATTCTTAGCAATGAAATTTTTTGCTCAAACTTTGTTACATTTACGACAGATTCGCAAAGGTGGCGGTGTCCTTATCGCTGTTGCATCGCGCCTGCAATCTGAACTAGTTAATTTGAACTGTTCACTTAATATTTGTGTGAAATTCTTGTTGCCTCAGGAATATGTTTTTATATCATGTTCTTATATTCCGCCAAATTCCAATTTGGAAATTTATTTCAGTCATGCTATTGCTATTAACTCAGTTAATAACATTCTTCCACACCGTGATTCTCTTATCGTGACTTTAACCTTCCACTCATTTCGTGGTCTTTTTTCGATACCTCGAATTATCTGGTTCCTTCAGCGCATCATGATTACTTGGACGCCTTATTTGACCACTCTTTGTTTCAAATGAACTCTATTGTCAATCATTGGAATAGATTACTTGAAATTGTTTTCAGTAATGATTCTATTGGTACTTCTGTTTCAAGATCCCAACCTTTATGCCTTCCTGAAGATATTTATCATCCAACATTAGAAATGTCCCATTCTTATGACTGTGCTAATTTTCTTTCTTTAAATAGCCTTTGTTACAATAAGTACCTCTCTCGTTGTAGGCTGCAATTTTCGCGTGACCCTAAGCAGTGTTATATCTTTGTGAATTCAAAGCGCAAGTCTTCTTTATTTCCCTCGTCGATGTATCTACTTTACGAACAAGCCTGCACTGATTTGGGTATTGCGGACCTGTTCGCAATATTTGTTCAATCCACATATTCTTCTAAATCATATATTTACAATCGTTATCTTTATCCCATTTCCCAATGTAACCACATTGTTTCTCCTGTATTTGGTGAGGAGTGTCTTCTAAGACTATTTTCGGCTTTATTAAAAGATGGTCTAAAGAATTTAATGATCCCTACGAGGTCTGTCAAAGTTTCAGTCAATTCCCTTCATTAGTTTTTGTTTTGAGTGGCTTTTGGCTATTTTGATGAGCAGAGCTCATCTTAGTACTTCAGTTTTCACTTTTACTTTTATATAAGAATAAGAAAGCTTTAGAAAATGTAAAGTTAAATGCAAACAAATACATTTAGAGCGGTAAACACATCTTAACTGATCGAATGCTCAAACGAGAATGATGAACAATGAACAAAATGAATTAAATACAATATATCATCAATACATCAATATAAAATGCCGTAAAGACAAAAAAAAAAAATTGTTTTTTCTTGACTCCCCAATAACGAAAATCTCTCTATAACGAGGTTGCTGTACCGCTCTGCCGATTTTGGTGACTGAAAACTTCGGTGCTTTGTTGCGTTTCGGTCGATTTTTAACAATACTCCCAGCTGATCCTTCATGCAAATAGTAATATCGCTTGCTCGAGTTCGAACCTGCAAAAACCACAGGGAATGTCAACGAACGAGTGTTTTATTTCAACTTTTTGTTAACATTTTAAAAAAATATAATAGAATTATAAAGTGTTTGTTTATTTTCCATAAATTTTCCAATTGAACTTTCCAACTCAGTCACAAACCTATTCTCATTGAGTTCGGTCGTGCCTTTATCTTGTGTTCCTTGTCGATTTTCTTGACAAAACAAACAAATCAAAACAACCAACAACAACAAATTTTGTTCATATTGTGTTTGTTATCAAATTTTGCCAAATAGTTGCCGAATTTGCTATTGTTAATTTTTTCGGAGATGAGTTCAGGAGTGCCTCCGGATCGAGGTGGAGGCCCACCTCCGGGCCCAGGTATTAAACTGGACAAGACAATTTTGCTTAAGTCCCGCTCTCCTGGGCCTAAATACCTGGTGGTGACAAGGATTAATAGTTCTGAATCCTTAAGCAATGTTTCTCCTTTTCTGATTAAAAAAGTGATTGATGGCATTTGTCCCAGCGAAGTGGAAATGTGCAAAAAGTTAAGAAATGGTTCATTATTAATTAAAACCAAAAACTTAATGCAAGCAATAAAATTAACTCAACTTCGCTCCTTATCACCAAATATAGAAGTAGAGGTAACGGAACATGCTACGCTGAACTATGTGAAAGCAGTTGTTTACTGCAATGATCTGAGAGGCATATCTGAAGACGTGATTAAAGAGGAATTAAAATCACAAAAGGTAACGGTAGCAAAAAAAATTATGAAGAAATCCGGTGACTCACTTGTGGAGACGGGTTTGGTTATACTGACTTTTGAAGCTACTACAACTCCAGAACATATCAACATCGGCTATGAAAAAGTCAGGCTCCGACCTTATATTCCTCCCCCCATGCGATGCAACAATTGTCTCCGCTATGGACACACAGCTAAGATTTGCAAAGACAATAAAATCTGTCCATTCTGCGCTAATAATTACCATCTCAACATCGATCAAAATGAAATTTGCTCATTACCAAAAGCTTGCATTAACTGCAACAGGCACAAAATAGAGCAATGTGACCATTCAGCTTTTGACAAAAAATGCCCTACTTTTTTGAGAGAAAAGGAAATTCAGGCAATTACCACAATTGAAAAAGTTGATAGAAGAACAGCAAATGCTATTTATAGTAGCAGACATCAACACAAGCCCACAACATACGCAACGTTAATCAAACATAATTCTCCTACACCAACGCCAGCGACTTCGTCGACCTCGTCGACTATGACATCCACTACACCATCTAGTAGCATGAGGACTACTGATCCAGCCAACAACAACAAACAACCATCCAGTACGCAAACAGGGTCCTCTCGTCAGCTAACGGATTACTCGGATTAGCAATGGACACTAACAACGACCTAACTGGCCAATCGAAACAGGTACTGTTGTTACCAAAAAACACCTCGCGACGTAAGAGACTTCAGGTAGCAAAAGAAATAAATAGCGGTAAACATAAAAAATCAAACAAAACCTCTAACACAACTATTAACATAGATTCATCTGACAATATGTCATTTGAGTCTGGAGATAACAATTAGTACTAAACATTCAGTATCAATATAGTCGCTGCGTGTGATCGGGCTACGGGCACACCCATCAATGCTTCTTCAGTATGGGTGGGGGTGTCCGTGGCCCGGTCACGCGTAGCGACTTTAATCATATCAGAGGTGCCGGAGTGGCGCATGGTTTTGTCATTACAATTCAGTGCGTTACTCTTGCATCTCTGTATATCAAAAGCATATAGGAGTTGCAATGCAACATCAATTTAGCTTTATAATTTTCTTATTATCTTAAAATGTCATTAAAAATCATTCAATGGAACATTAATGGATACGTAACCCATTACAATGAACTCCTTATGCTTATTAAAAAGTACAATCCTAAAGTTTTATCCCTACAAGAAACACACTTACATTCAACATCCAATATTCCAATTCCAATCAACTACAATCTCTATAATGTCAATACCTCCCATACTAGATATGGAGGGGTTGGTCTTTTGGGTGCATAAATCTCTAGAACACGCCTTAACCTCAGTCAATGGTAACACCGACACCATTGAAATGGAGTTAATTTCTAAGATCAAATTTAAAATTATTTGTACATATTTTCCTCCTAATTCAAACTTCTCATTAAATGATCTGGAAAACTCACTACGCTGCTCTAATATTCCCACATTAGTCACTGGTGACTTTAATTCGTGGCATACTAGCTGGGGTTCTGTTAAAAATAACCGAAAAGGAATTCTAATTGATAAATTTATTACTAAATCAAACTTTATTCTTCTAAATGATGGTTCCCCGACCCATTTTAGTACGCATAATACACTAACTCATATTGACCTTTCTTTTTGCACTCCTGAACTAGCCGTTCATACTCATTGGAAAACTAATTCATCTCTATCCACTGGAGACCACTTCCCAATTATTATATCGCTTTTTTCCACTAATAAAACGCAATCTCCTAATAAGCCTAAATATATCACTGAACGTGCAAATTGGGAACAATTTCACGCAAATAGCATCAAGTTTCATTCCACTTTCCCAACAAGTAATGATGTAAATAAAGAAGCAGCCAACTTAAAGAAAATCATTCTCTGTGCAGCTAACGCAACTATCCCACAAACATCAGTCTGTTTTCAACGTAAAAACGTTCCTTGGTGGAACAAACGATTAGACGAGCTAAAAAAGAATAAAAGTAAGCACTGGAAACTCCTTCAAACGAACATAACTCAAAACAATATCTTAAATTACAAAAGAGCAAATGCTCTTCTAAAAAGAGAAATCAAGCGATCTAAGGATCAATCGATTACTAAATTTACTTCTACTATTAATCCTCGCACTCCAATTGATAAAATATATAAAAATTTAAAACGCTTCTCTGGCTATAAATCTAAATTTAGTATCCATTCCATTACGTCCTCAACCAACCCTAATCAGTTTTTAACTGATGGATTCGATATCGCAAATGAACTTGCCAACTTTTGGTCCAACTTATCAGAAGATACTAATTTTCCTAGTAGCTTTCGTCTTCTAAAACAGAACATATTGAATAACATTCCCACCATTTGTAATAATCCAAAAGCGATGCCGTTAGAATCTGACATCAATTCCCTAGAGCTTGCTATAGCAGTCAACAAGTTAAAAGGTAAGACCCCGGGCTTAGACCGGATTACTTACGCAATGATTAAAAAGACTCCCCAAATATACAAAGCTCGATTACTTAACTTCTACAACAATATATTAAACAACCAGCTCCCTCAACAGTATAAAACAAGTTCTGTCCTACCTATTGCAAAGCCAAAATCCCCTAAACACCTGCCCCAATCATATAGACCTATATCACTAAACCCGTGCTTAGCGAAAGTATTAGACAAGATAATAGCAAACCGACTTTGGTGGTTTGTAACAACATACAAACTACTTAACAGTCGACAGTTTGGTTTCAGAAAAGGGAAATCTACAATCGATGCTCTATTATATGTAGACCACGCAATTGCAGATAGCATCTCTCTTAAAAAACATGTCACTATACTTTCGCTAGACTTTGAAAAAGCTTTTGATAAAATTGGAATACATAGCATTGTGGAACAACTGATAGAGTGGGGTATCGGCCCCAGAATTATAAAATATATTACATCATTCATGTCAAACCGTAAAATTATAGTTCGCGTTGCATCGAATTACTCATCACCATTCCCACTCCACAATGGGATTCCCCAAGGGTCCCCACTCTCCGTCATCCTTTTTTTAATAGCATACAACAAATTGTGCTCAACGCTCAGTCTCCATAAAGAAATAGACTTCATAGCATACGCTGATGATTTTAATATAATCATTAAATCCAACAAAGCCAAAAATCCCAGACTAAACTTAACTGCGCTATTTACAGACATAGATATCTGGTGTATCTCGTCTGGAGCAAAACTTGCTACCGCGAAATGTAAATACATCCACATTTGCAGAAAGAAAAACTGCTCTTGCACAATAATAGTTCCAAATACACAACTCCAAGAAGTTACTTCCTTAAATATATTAGGTATTCATTTTAATAATAAATTTCGATGGAACTCTCATATACAGCATCTGAGCACTGCCGCAACTACCCAACTAAATGTCATTAAGTGTCTATCTAATCCCAAGCTTAACTGCAATACATCAACCCTACTCTCATTGGGTAAAAACACTTCTTCTAAGCAAACTTAATTACGCTTTGCCAATTTTTGGATACGCTCCCAAAACACTTTTAAATAAAATTAAAACTATATTAAACTCTGCTTTACGCTTTGCACTTGGTGCCTTTCGCACTACCCCAATTAATAATCTCTATTTTGAAGCAGATTGTTTTACATTGGATCTCGAAAGAAACTTAAACTGTGCCAAATTATCCAAAACACTTTTCCGAAGCAATGATTCCCCCTTAGGCTTACTAACCCGGAAAATAGCTAAATCTAAAAAACAACCTAAGGTGCTTTCTACTATTCATAGAATAATTTATTCCTGCAACACCCTAAATGTACCATTCCTCCCCCCCTCGACCCATAATGTTCCCCCTCCTTCATGGAACCTAATGCCTTCATCTATTAACTGTTCTCTTCATAACTTTCTAAAATCTGATACCAACCCCAACCAGTTCCGAGCTCTTTTCAACAACTTAAAAGAAGAACTTTGTAACTTTACCTTCATTTACACAGACGGTTCTAAATCGGACAATAATGTGAGTTATAGCGTCACTCATGAAGATGCAATAATCAAAAATGCAATCCTACCTAACCATAGCTCCATCTTTACAGCAGAAATAGTAGCTATATTAGAAGCTGCAGAATATGCCAAAAACAATAAAGGTAAATTCGCTATCTGTTCCGATTCCCTCTCTTCAATTAAATCTATTTCTAACATAACTTCAAATAATTTTTATGCTAAGAAAATTAGAAATATTCTTATCCGCAACCCTTCAAAAATAACTTTAGTTTGGATCCCAAGTCATTGCCTGATTGTTGGTAATGAAATGGCTGACAAAGTAGCCAAAGAAGCTGCTTTCTCTCCGCTCCATACAACTCCGAATTTTTCCTCACAAGACTCTGTAATGTACTTAAAATCCTATTTCAAAACCCAACACACTGGATTCCACCAAGCAACATCAAATTGGTACAAGCTAGTCAATCACAACAAACTTTCAGCTAAAACTTTCCTTCCAGCCCTTCCTGATGAATTCAGAAGACTGGACGTGATAAAATTTTTAAGACTTCGCCTAGGTCATACCAAACTATCCCATGGACACTTGTTCATCCCATCACCACCGAACCCCATTTGTTCCTGTATTGAAAGTTCAACTCTCAATCATATTCTAGTTGAATGCCCAAAAACCCAACCAATACGTAGTTTATATTTCTCAAACACAGATCCCCTTTCCATCCTTTCCAACCCTACGCCTCAAAATATTAAACTCATTTTACAATTCTTAAAAACATCTAACTTATACAATTTAATCTAAGTCACCCATTGTAATTTTTTTTTATTTCTAATCTTTATATACCAAACACTATTTTATTATATCCTAATCATAAGTATAAATAGTTTAGTTGTATTAATTTTGTATATTATAAATATTTAATTAATATTATTGTATTATTCAAATAGCTTTCCGAGCTGAAGGCCTTTGTCGCTATTGCTCGTAGTATATCTAAGTTATAATTTTTAATTATAATCTTAGTTTTATAATAAATAAATAAATAAACTTTCCAACTATCCATTTGTATAACTAAAATAAAAATTAACTTTTCATAAAAACTCGAACTCACAAATAACCAGTGTGAACGGGCTATTAGTGTTCCAATTCCACATATTTTTTTTTAAATTAGATTGCTTAGTAAACTAAAGCGCCCCCGACATCATGCAATGATTATGCATTTTATCATAGTGTTAGTGTAATAAGTATGTGTGCGTGGCATGAACAAAGCATGACGAAATATCTAATTGATTTAGATATTTCATCATACTATTTATTCTCTCATCGCTCTGTTTATATAAGCAACATTCTCTCTTTGGCCATGCTATCTCATTTACACCTTCACGAAGTAAGTACGTGTGAAAGAGGGGAATATAGGCAAGTGCTCATTTTTATGAAATATTTGAACAGAGCAGACGTGAGCGCGCTAGCGGATGGCATGTGAAATATTTGCAAATTGCCGACGGCGTCGTCATCGGCGTTGTTGTCCGCACATCTGCTCACTTCGAAAAATAACAAGAATTGAACTATCATCATGATTCCACGCAGCATGATGATCACACGTATACGAAATGGCTGATGTGAAATGCATGATCATGTCGGGGCCACTTAAAAAGTATAGAAAATATGTCAAAAAATGTTCATTCCTTTTACTAACTGCCTTGTGTGTTTCATATTCAACAATTAGGAAATCCCTCATAGTACGAATTAAAATTAAAAACGAGATTAAATTGTGCTGTTTTCTAATACTATGATTGAAATAAATAAAACTGCAATTAGTATTGCAGCTGGTGTTGCGGGAACACTATTTATTGGTTATTGCATTTACTTTGACAATAAACGTCGCACCGATCCTGACTACAAAAAGAAAGTCAGGGAGCGTAAGTTTGCAGAATAATAGTGTATTTTTTATTTGAAAAATGTTTTAATTTAGGTCGTCGGCGTAGCCGCAAAAATGGAACCACAAAGACAGGAATGCCTAACTTAAATGACCACGAGGCAATTGAAAGGTAAAACAGGTTTTTAGGTTACAGGCTTCTTAATTTTCATTATATAATTTGATACTGCGAAAGATAAACGCTTTCGGCCCCTTCATGTGGTTTTCATACAGAAGCCCATTCTTCGAAATGGTGAATTAATTACACTGCACGCATTGTCTCATGATAAAAAGTGGTCTGATAAGTTTTGCTTTGTAAAATGTGAAAATGGATTCAAGGATGGGGCGTCGTTTCTAAGAATGTCTTCGTCACGTTTTTTCGTTGTGTAGTTTGGGATTAGTCGAATATTATCTGGTGCACTTGTATGGAAAAATAGATGTCATGGAATTAAAAGACTAATTGAGCCGTTTATTTTGAAAGTGGCACAAGTCACTTTTTTGTTTTTTAAATCAAGATATTTAAGAATTTTCGTTTTAACATGTTTAATGATGGCAGCTTTGGAGAAGTTTTTCTTGTATTTGTTGTCCCGTATTGTCATTTAAAAATCACAATTTTTATACAACTCAATTTAACAGTTTGAAATGCATATTTTAAACCAATGTATTTTACTTTTAGATATTTCCTTCAGGAAATCCAATTGGGCGAAAATCTAATTGCACGTGGAGAATTTGATGGAGGTGTTGAACATTTGGCAAACGCAATAGTTGTTTGTGGACAACCTGCACGATTACTGCAAGTGTTGCAGTCATCTCTGCCGCCCCAAGTATTTGCAATGCTTGTATTTAAAATGCAGGAGTTTGGAAAACGTCAAGCATCAGAATCGAATGATACTCCAAATATTGTTGGAACAAATATACGTATTGCAGATAACTCTTCAAATGTGTTAGAAAGTTCCTCTGGTCCTGCCATGATTGATGACCTGGAATAGTAGCGCAAGATCAGATGATAAAATTTTTTGTAGAGTGGTTAACATACTTAGTTGGATGCCTATTAAACGTTTTCTCTAGCTATAAAAAGTTGTAGCTATTAAATGATATACTGTACAAATTTTTGATTTCTATAATGTTCCCATAATTTAAATAAAGATGCGTAATGTTAAACCAAAAATAGTGATATATTTATTCGTAAACGTAGGCGTTTTAAGCTATTCTAGAAAAATTAATTAAAGAAGTATTAAAGTTTCTACCACTTGCGGGGAAAACATGTAACTATTTGTGTTTAACCGAATTGTACACACATTATGAACAGAATGACTAGGCGAATGAATCTTTACGAGGGTCAATCAACAAATACTTGGCCTCACCGCCCTAATGGCGCTGCTATTACAAAAGAGTATTACCATCTTGCAGTGCCTACTGTCAAAGTTTCAGCCAATTTCCTTCATTAGTTTTGTTTTGGGTCTTTTTCCAATTTTGTAAGACTGTAACATCAGGTTATTCTCTACGAAATGAGTAGTATTCGTCATGTCGGTTATGATATTGTGGCTGTAAAAATAACTGTACCGGCGTGTCTGTTTTAACCCAATTCGTTGAATATGCAATTGCATTAGTTATTCTTAGCATGTGGTGTCGTTTTAATGTCATAGTCAATTTTGTTGGAGTTGGACAAAATGGGTCGAAGTGCTGATTTGTCACTTGATATGCGAAAATTTATGGTAAAAATGTACTTGGAAAACAGATCTATTCGAGAAATTGCAAAAGTAATTGGTAGAGCGCACAGGACTGTTCACCAAAACATACAAATGCTGGTAGGCCTAAAATACTGATAGCACGAGATAAGCGCCAAATAGTATGTTCTGTGGTTAAAAATCCAAAAGTTTCAACCACAGTGACATACCACACACTGGAAGAATGTGCTCCTAAACAAATTTCTAGCCAGACTATACGCAACTGCTTGCATTTAGCTGCTTATCACGGAAGCCATTCATATCGAAGACCATCTGCCGTTTTATCTGAAATATTTCCAATCAAAGTAGATTAACGGTTCTTTTCTTTTACTCATGTCGTAGAGAATATACTGATGTTACAGTCTCTACAAAAAAATTTTCAAAATCAAAGAACCCAAGGGTCTAAACTGATCATTTTTGTTTGCTATCAAAGGTGTACAAACAATTGTTTGGTGCACAGTATGTAGCGGATGAGGAAGAACATTCATGGGGCATTAACCAAATCATTTTATGTTTACTTTAGTAATGTCTTGTGCCTGCTCTTACATTCTTTACGTTTATCTCTATGATAATGATATGATTTCAAACACTCATGATATCAACACATGTATCGTTCTATCGTCAATACAAAAAATACCCTTTACATAATGGGCATTCAAGCAACGTAGCAAAATTTGCAAACAACTGTCAGCACCATACAAACAAATTTTGCGAGATGTGCCAAGTTTCCCGGTCAATTTAATTTGGTAAAGTAACAGCTGCCAACTTTGTGAATTTATTATAAACCTGCCCAATTATATCGTTAAAGTGAGAATAAACATGTCAGAATTTATGCCCCCAAATTGAGTTGAATTTGGATCGACGACTAACGTAGTCTAAGCATGTCAACGCTATAACAGGCTACTCGCAAAAGTAAGATGCAAAAATTTCGATGGGTTATCCTGCCCGGTAGCAGTCTCAATCTCGCTGCCAAGGTAACGCTATATAAGACTATAATGCGAGAAAGTTAAAAATGTTTCCACTCCACGGATTTACGTCATAAATTTAGAAAATAAGAAAGTACATATTATGTATTATCTAACCTAGTTTAGTTACTCTCAGTCAATGTCATCAAACCTATCCCTTAAATGTGTTCTTTTAACGTTTGATTGGAATTCTCAAATAAACTTATATAGGTATATAAAAAAAATAAAGAGGTGTCGTGGGACACCCGTGTAGAGCGCAGCTCCATTCAGAAAAAAAATTTTTAATTATTTTTAATTATTGAAAAATTTATGTTTTAATTTTCTGTTTCTATTGTTATTATTTTTTATTTATTTTCAAAATTGAATGTCTATTTTCGTTTTCGCTCATGACTACATTAATGAGAGAATGAGAGTTCTATTAAAACAGAATTAAGTAAAAATTAAAAAAAAATATTCCCAATGCAGGACTCGAACCTCACGTCCTCGGTTTTCCAGTCCTACTCTCTAACCACTACACTACGCAGACATTTTAATTGTCTTGCCTATGTGGCTGCAATAAAACAAAACACAATCATTTTCAATATAAAAATAAAAAAAAATATTCCCAGCGCAGGACTCGAACCTCACGTCCTTGGTTTGCCAGTCCTACTCTCTAACCACTACACTACGCAGACATTTTAATTGTCTTTGCCTATGTGGCTGCAATAAAACAAAACACAATCATTTTCAATATAAAAATAAAAAAAAATATTCCCAGCGCAGGACTCGAACCTCACGTCCTTGGTTTGCCAGTCCTACTCTCTAACCACTACAACACGCAGACATTTTAATCATGTTTGCTTAAATAGCTCCAATAAATAAAAAACAATCATTTTCAATATAAAAATAAAAAAAATATTCCCAGTGCATTATCGAACCCCATGCCATCGGTTTGCCAGTCCTACACTGTAACCAGTAGAAAAAAATCTGACGATTCTATTTTAAGCATAATTTTTTGAAATCTCACTCATGTCGTAACGCACGTAAAAGAGCTTCGCTCCAAAAAAAACCCTAATTCTACAATTAAAACAAAACCTTTAATTCTCAAATAAAAAAAAAAACCCTGAAATTAAATGAATAATGTTACTTTTTTGTTTCTCGGCATTTTTAGTGATCCTGACCCTAATGGTACCAAACGGAACGCTATTACTAAGCCTTCATTGTCCATCGGTCCGTCCATCGTCGGGTCATATCTCATGAACCGTAATAGCTAGAGGGTTGAAACTTTTACAGAAACAAATACTAAAACTTAAATATTTTCAAGTCCTTCAGTGACATGAACCACTTTAACCTTGCGAAATCAGTGATGACGGTGAATGGCATTATTTCGACGCATGTCCCAAACTTTTGGATCTCTGATACTACTGTGTAGCCTTGCAGAAAAAACGCTATGGTTATGATCTACCTGAAACAGAACTGCTCCTATTCCATAATGCGACACATCATACTGGATGAAAAATCTTCGAGAGAAATCTGCACCAGGACAGGAGTGGTATTGAGGGCGGATTTAAGGGATCTGAAAGACTTTATTTCTTCATCATTCAGCGTCAGTTTAGATCCCGGTTTGCTTTTTATGGCGTCAGTCAGTGACATGTCTATCGAGGCAAATTCTTTTATACCAGCTCGTATGGTACGCGATTCTTCACGATAAGTTATGCCATGCATGCTGTGGTGGCTGTGGTTTAATACCCAAATGCGGATAGAGTAATTACTCGACGTGGAGTTGCTTTATAAAACCGGGTGCTGTGACCCAGAGAGGAGGAGTTGTTTAAGATGGGCCTCGCTCGTCTCTAATTTGGTACCTGCGGATATATATCCAAGGGGACATTGATTGATGTTTTTCAATCCAAGTGCTTGGCTTGGTTCTTAAGTCTTCCTAGACAGGCGAGCACGTTAAACAAATGGTACTTTATGCCGCCCGCGAATACACGCGAGTTGACCCAGTGGTCTTACGGCCCATTATGAGGCCTGTTAAGGGAAAAAGGAGTGAAGAAGAAGGGGAAAATGAGAGAATGGGGCGGGAGAATAGAAATAGGAAGTAATTATGGTCGTGCTGGCTAGTGAAACCAGCCAGAAGAATCTACAAAACAAGCCAGATCCCTCAGTGGGACTCTCGCCACACTACCCAAGTCCTCAAAAAGGGGTCTTCCCAGAAAGCGGGATCGCCTTCTGAGTAGTGCAGGGAAATCCCCCAGGAGGTGCCGAATGCTTTCTCTTCTCCTTCGTTTTGGCAGCTACGACAGAAGTCCTGGTGTGGAATGTGCATCTTCTGAGCCATTTGTCCGATTGCACAATGCTCCGTTAAAACTCCTGTCATCATCCTTTCTTGTTGAAGTGTAGGAGTTCGGATGTCTTTTTTGACTGATAGGAAGGCCAGAGCTTTTTGGTGATAGGGCACCCTGGCTCGTTCGCCCACTTCGTCTCTGCTAACTCCTTAGTGTCTGCTACCAATTCTGATAAAATATCTTGCAGGAGTCTGCTTAAGTCAGTAACTGCCCGGGAAATGGGCATTGCAGATCCCCTTCTGGCACACTCATCCGCCATCTCATTTCCTAAAAAACCAGAATGGCCAGGCACCCAGATTATCTCTTTGGAGTGCCGTCTATATAGATTAAAAGCATTAACCGTGCTACGGATGATTTTACTTTTAATACTATCGGCCAACAGAGCCTTAATAGCAGCCTGGCTGTCAACATAAATCGATCAACTTTGCCGCTTGCCAGACCGCATAGATCTCCGCCTGAAAGACACTACTCCAATTAGATAGACAAAAGGAAAGTTGGGCTTTCAGCACATCCGAAAAGATGCCCGCGCCCATACTTTCTTCCATCGTGGACCCGTCTGTACAGATTGAAAGCCAGTCTTGCTTAGTGGCGTTACTCTACCTCCATTTCTCTCCGGAATCTAATACTGAAAGTATTTTCCCATTTTAGTTCCGGCACACAGTAGTCACTTACTCCTTCTGAATCTCGCAACACTATTACTTGCTATGGCCCGTTACTACAAGCTTGAGAAGGTGCAGTTCCCGAAGTCTAACTGCGCTTCTTGCAGCCACGTACTTGAGATACATGCCTACTGGTACCAGATCTAGAATGACATCCAGTGCTGAAAGCCCAAAAGAAACAGGAATAGCAAAATATTAAGGTGCGTGAGGCAAGGTTGCTATATAAAAGAAATAACAAAATGGGAGTGGTAGTCGAACTGGAGTCAGCAGAGATGGCATGTGAGGTGCTTAACAGCACAAAAAAGCTGGCAGGCACCTCTATTTACATAAAAAGAGACCTCAATGCTGAAAGGCATCAGCATAAAAAAGTACTGTTGCAATTGAAAAATTACCTCCTGCAGCCAAGGACCTAACAAAATAATGGTGAGAAACGATCGAATGAGCGTCGGAAATAAATGTATTGCATTGGATAATAAGAAAACCCTGGTGTCCTAAGGTCAACCGGCCGAGAGAGAGAGTGCACACAAAAAACTAATAAAAGCTCGCAAGGAATGTACAGATAATGAAGCAAGTAGTTGTGTAAGTCGAATTCAAATAGTTCATTGTAGATATATAAAAATACTTTCCTATAATATTCATAGTTTTACAAATAAGTTACTATATCCAGACTTCCTTGCTTATTTTATCCACGCTTTTCTTGCTTTTTGAAACCCACACAAGTGAGGAGGCAGATTCTTTTAATAATTATTTTACCGGTTGGAAGAGCAATGAGGGGCGGCAGAATCGCCGATATAAACGCAAAATCGATTCTGAATGAATCACTTTGGTGTAAATTCACTATAATTCGCACTGCGTTGTGCGAAGGCTGTCTATACTTCCAAATATTCAAAGGAAGGTTAGACTCCTACGCTAATATAAAACAGTAGGTGGTTTACTATGGCTGGCAAAGTGTAGTGTAGTGATTATTGCTATAATACAATATTTTACCAGGTTATTGGTTTTAGAACAATTTCCCATCAAAAAGTCAATTTCGAAAAAATGTTGCTTACGTTACATTCGCGGCTAGGGCTCGATATGTATCACAATGATTCGATGTGGCGTTTACAGTGCGGAACAAAATCATGAATGGCTGTTTTTTGGTTTGATTTTACATACGAAGAATAAGTTTGTAGAATTGAGAAATAGTAAATGGGAAACATGGGCAATGTAGAACAAATATTATTATTGGCAAGGACGATGGTACGCTTATATACAAATTTTGATGAGTTTATAAAATGAACTTTTGGATGTCAGGAAGAGATATGCTCGTGTTCCGCGCAGCATTTGGGCAGTTGTAAGTCATTTTAAAAAAGGCTTTGTATAACACAAAATGTATTTGAGTGAAATTTTTTTATACGTTCAATATTGCAAGACTTGTTTTTGATTAATTCATATATTTGTATATTGCAAACATGTAAAAGCAATATTATTTATTATTAATTATTCGACTAATAAAAGCAATATAATGGAATATATACAATGAAACAAAGTAGTGTAAGTAAATGTAATGAATTATAATAATAAAAGTAATGAAAGTAATAATACAATGAAATATAATGGTCACGATATAATAATGAAAGTAAATATAATGAAATATAAGAATATGTATTGATTTTTGAAGTGAAACTTCTTTAGGGGTGTTGGAAATATTTATACTAAAAATTTGAGTAAAAAATACAATTCGCCACGTTTGGATTCCGTATCTCATGAACCGCACTAGGTAGACTTGAAATTTTCACAGAATTTGCCATATCCCCAAGAAATAAAAAAAATTTTGGAAAATCCACCGGAAAAGTCTCAATAAAGAGATTACAATTATACAACAACAACATGCAGCTTGTGTGTTATAAAAATGTTTTTAAAAACAACGAGCTACTAGCTTGTGTGTGTGCAAACACAAGCGAACCTACGAAGAAAAGGGAACGAGAAACCCACAGAAGCTCGCAGTTAATCTAATTTTTGGGCAAGAGAGGACAGACTGCTAACGTAAACACACAAACAATAATACACTCCACAGAAACCAAAAGCAATAGACAGACACAATGACAGATCGACATACAATCATGCCATGACCATTCCCCGCACACGTTGTGAGAGGGGACAAGAAAAATTAAATTATACAATCCATTTCATAATGTGAGGCCGGCATTACAAACTTCTTTATATTATTGTATGCAGTTGTATTTGTTTTGAGATGGTCTCTCTCTGTCTGTTTTTAAAAAGTTTCACGTGTACGATGGCACACGTGGTATTTTTTGTAACTAGGAGTTTATTGCTTTCTCCTTCATCACCGCCAGGCAACTACAGATGCTTTCTTCAAATAGAAGTGCTTGATTGTATGATTTGTAAGTGGGAAATCATGTTATATTTACCCGTTGTTTCGAGCGTCAGGAAAGACTCCAGTACTTTCTGCGTCCCACAGAAATCTGCATGTGCTCTTTGGGCTCTTTGCAACTTTTACATAAAATTGTTCGATGTATTTTCAAACAAAAAATTAGCAATATCAAATTTACTTACATGTGCTTAGCTCCATAATTTAAGCTGCTTCTATGTTGGTGCGCATAAAATTTAAAATAATTGCCAAATGAAAAAATTACCCAGCACTAGACACTCTCATCGAAAGTGATCATTTCAACAACCCCCGAATGGCGCAACTTTCCTTGTGTGTTGTTGTCTTGATTCTTGCTCGAATCACGATAGAATCGATTGTTGGACCAATGTAAATGTGGCATAAATACTTTTACGAATGCAACGCAAATCTCATATTCATCACACAAACAATAAATCATAAATTTTTAATAGGAGTGACAGGGTCGCCAGTTTTAATAATTTGATTCAATGGTCGTTGTTAATTAAATACATTATACGACACAAGGTGCAAAACACATTGTACAAGCGCCACTTGGCAAAGTCAAATAATTAACTATTTCGTGTAATAGGCCCCTAAAGCTTGCTGTTGTATATTTGTTACCGGAATTTTGTTTACCTTTTTCTGGAGGAGAAATACATTAGTTGTATTAAATGCCCCCAAGCAAGTTGGATTCGGTTTATCGCCGAATGTTGATAACAAAATTTTTTGAAAAAGGATGGGGAACGCCAGAAAATTTACAAAGGTTCGTTTAAATTTTAATGGTGTTTACGTAATGAAACTATATATTAAAATAGCAAATCAGTTTGGTACTGTATTGTACACACGTATAAAAGTATGTATTAGCGTACATATGTATACTGATTTATCGGCAATCTTCTATATCGATAGTTCGGAATGCGTCCTTACAAATATTCTCGTACATGATTACATACGTATGGCTTGATAAGACATCATTACACAGTATGCCACAAAATATGTAGCTTAATTGTAAAATTAAATATATGTATGTATATGTATCTTAAACTACACTTGGTTAGTTTAGTGTTGGAGAGATTGAGAGCCAAGATGTTTGAATTTGAAATTTGTAAGATAGTCCCTGTTGGCAGTTGTTGTAGGCCTCTGCATATATTGTTATTACGAACACACAAAGGAGCACTAGTGTTTTCGTACATTGATGTACGTAAATGTGTTAGTATTGCATTATGTATATGTAAGCCACACAGCTGCAGTTTCCCATAGCTTTACTTCATATGTCCAAATGTTCCTATCCGACTTAAAATGTATGAAGTATATGAACAATAAATATGATTGTTATGACTATCAACCTTATTATGCGTATGTACATAGTCGATACATAAATGAAAAGATTTTACGGTGCCATAAATTTTACAACTTTCGTGTTGATAAGGTATACATGTAATGTTAAAAAGAAAACTAATTTCGCAAACTTCTAAATGCAACTTATAACTAAAATCTATTTATTTTAGATTATTTGAGTTCCGTAAAATTATATCACGCCGAGAATCTTGTTATAAACTTGTTCCCGATGATTACCCTGTTGACATAACAAGAACTGAAAAATACTCTGACAGTACATTGCTTGAAGGTCGATTTTTGACGCCTTTGGAATTGCATCTCCCTGGAGTTGTACCAAAAGCCGCTCAACATGCCCATTTTCAATTTCTAATGCCAAACCGGTGGAAGAATGAAAAATTTAAACCAGTTTGTATTCATTTAGCTGGAACTGGAGATCACGTGAGTTATTCGTTAAGACAATAAAGTACCCGGAATTTGTCATTTAAAATACCTGCGTTAAGTATTTTTTAGGTTTTTTTTTTATGTTAGTAGGACGTCCTTAATTACTTTGCCAAAAATGAGCGCGATCTGTCAACCAGTTTGTTTACAGCAGCTGGTTTAATCAGTCCACCTCAGTAGCTCTCGGCGAATTTTGTTTGATGGAGTCTATGGAGTCATGCCGGGTTCCCCGAAGCAGCAATTTGAGTTTGTGAACAGGAAAAAGCGATAGACAAAGAGAGAGGGAGAGGTTTTAAAAAATGAAGACGTATGGTACGCTATTGTTGTTTTCTTATTTTTTGAAATAATTTTGTGCTATGCAACTGCTCTCCTTGCCCCGCTCGTTCAGTGTACTGCGTTCATTTCGACGCGACATCAACCACGTTTTTACTTTTAGAGTAGATTCAAAAGCCTACAGATTATGCATTACCTTAATTTTCTGAATATACATATCTGAACAATTACACTGACTTCGTCTGTGCCAGTATGTATGATGGTTCAGGGTCAAGTGGGGACACTTAACTTCTCCCCGCTTTGACAAAGGATACTCCTGGATCCTTTCATTTTCTATATTATTCATTCGAGTATTCAAAATAATTTTCTTTTTCTTAAGTTTTATGCTATTACAATTAATGCCAATATTATAATAATAATTATTGTTGACAAGTTTGATATAACAGTTTTCATTTTTTATCCTTAATTTCTTCTATGTGCTTAAATTGTGAAATCGCTAGATCTTTAAATGACAATTTGTTTGTGAAGTTATAATGGTTTTCTTTTTCGTTTATTACAAAGACTTCTTTAAACATTGTACATTATGATTGTACAATTAGACATTTTTTTTAGTACGTTATTATTTATTTTTATTTGTTCTCCTACATTATTACAATTCTGTTTCATTATTAATTTGTTTTTTGTTTGAACTACAATATTAAAATTTCGTTATTTATTCGATACATAAAAGAAATGATTTTACGGTGCCATACATTTTACAACTTTTGTGTTGATAAGGTATTCATGTAATGTTAAAAAGAAAACTAATTTCACAAACTTCTAAATACAACTTATAACCAAAATCTATTTATTTTAGATTATTTGAGTTCCGTAAAATTATTTCACGCCGAGAATCTTGTTATAAACTTGTATCCGATGATTACCCTGTTGACATAACAAGAACTGAAAAATACTCTGACAGTACATTGCTTGAAGGTCGATTTTTGACGCCTTTGGAATTGCATCTCCCTGGAGTTGTACCAAAAGCCGCTCAACATGCCCATTTGCTATTTCGTTATCGTATCTTAGTTTACAACTATTCGTGAAAACACAATGTTTACTTTGTTTTAACGATTTGCCTTCTTCATATGTATATGAAATCTATATACTGTGGCTCAAAGCTTAAATGGGACACTGCATTAATTCAAATTCAAACCACTATAACTTTTTAACTAAGAATGATTTTGATATAGTTTAAACGTAGATTTTTAGGAAAATATTTAATTTAATTTATTTCATTAAAAAATTACTTAAAAATCAACTATGTAATCAACGAAACAAAAACAATTAAATACATGACCGAAAATAAGATCAAAGATTATTTGGGACAGTGACCTTTAGTTGTGAACATTTGGATATTTTAATTTTTTTTTGTTTAATGTTTAGTGTAATATCCTTTGGCTTTAATCACCGATTTCAATCTCTGTTGCATGGAGTTGACCAACTTTTGTATGGTGGCAGATGGTATTTCACTCCATTCTTCGTGCAACGTGCTTTTAAGCTCATTTTTGTTGGAAAAAGTTCGTTTCTTCAGGTTTGCTTTCAGCACTGTCCACGGGTTCTCAATCACATTTAAGTCTGGTGATTGAGCTGGTGGTTGCATTACGTGGGGGCAGTTGTATAATAAATCAGCCAGGTCTGTACAATTCCGCTTTGTATTTATGGTCGTTATCTTGGTATTGGCGAAATGTATCTGCTATTCCCAATTTCTCGGCCCAGTTCAGCCGCTTTTTTTTTATTGGTTTTTGTTTATGAACAGCTTTTTGCGTGCAACTCTTCCATTTAAACCATGTTGGTGAAGCACATTTCGAATTGTTTCTGCACAACATTCTTTCCCAATACCTTGACGAGCTTCATCAACTAATTTTGATGCTGACAATCGGGGGTTGTTGTTCACCTTTCTTACAATCCATCGCTCGTCCTCTTGATTAAAAACTTTATTTGGGGCTTGTCTACCTTTATCTAGCACTCTTTTCTCCCTACGACATCTTCGGACAATGTTATTTATAGTCAATCGACTGAATAAACAAATGTCTGATATTTGTCTTATAGATTTTTCAACTTTATAATGATGCAAAACCAATTTGCTGCTCAACTGTAGTTCTGCGTCCCATTTTTTAAATATTGCCTTTAACTCTTCTCAAACTAATGTCAAATTACAAATTGCTGGCATTCGAACAGTGAAGACGTGTTTCTTTCTTCCGCTCCTAAGCTCAGCATCGAAAAAAAAATTTTTTTAATCTATTGATTGGAATTTCTTGTTTTAATTTTTAGTTCCCTTTTCTATGCAAATCATTGCATTAGTGAAGTAAAATTTAAAACATACAAAGAAATCAATAGGAACCTATAACAAAATCGTTAAGATGCTCATCAAAAAAACAGTTCAACAACAAAGACGACAACGAATGCATATTTCTCGTTTGTCTCTTCCTGTCCTAAAAACAAAAATGAATCCTCATTTTTAACCATCAAGTCGCCTGAGCGCAGGGCAAGTTCTTGTTCTACAGTTCTTTGCTCAGACAGCGCGAACACCAGGTGCTCCTTACCATGGAGCACCCAATGCCCATCCCCTCAACCGCCCCTGTACTCTACCCAAGCTGCAACTGTATCAGGAACTACGACAACTATAACACTGCACTGCTTGTACATCAGCAGCTTCATTGGTTGCATCAACAACAACAGTTTTCTCAACAACTGCTTCGATCGCGTCATCGTATGCAGTTACCGCAACAACAACTAATACTAAAACTCATATCCACAATAACAACAACGATTCGATCGCTTCTTTGCCTACACCAACAATTATCACAAAAGTACAAAACTCAAATAATAAAACTGGATCTGAACAGTTAGCTTCAAATAAAAGAAATAGAAAAACGCAATCACCAGCCATACCGACTGATCAATCACCAAACATTAACAAAAAGCCCAAAACAACCAAAGCGTCACCTACCATATCTTCTAATAAACCTAAACAAAAAAAAAGCAGACCACACTTAACTACTGGCTTGGCAAGCCATCTTCCAATTATTTTGGCATCTTAGATGTCGACGATGACAATTTAGAAGAAGCGAAGAATACTATGGACAATGGTTCCAAGCGACCTCCAAAAGCTAATAAGCCACCACCTATTTATGTGCAGGGGGTAGAAGAAATCTCCATTCTTAATAATGCTCTGTATGAAATTGTAGATCATAACTACGTACTTAAAACATTGCCCAATGAGGAAGTACGTATCCAACCGGCAGAGCCCCTACATTATAAAAAAATCATTGAATTACTAAAAACCAAAGAAACGAAATATTACACTTTCAAGCCCAAAGATGAACGAGGTTTTAAAGTTATGTTGAGACACCTTCATCAATCAACAGACACCGACGACATAAAACGCGAACTGAAGATATTAGGCCACGAAGTTATAAATATACATAATATCCTACAAAGAACAACCAATAAACCACTCCCTTTGTTCTCAATTGAACTTAAAAGTAGTTCAACTAATAAAAATATTTATAATATTACGACATTACTACATACCAAAATTAAATTTGAGGCCCCCCACAACAAGAGAATGATAGTGCAATGCAGCAACTGCCAAAAATACGGGCACACCCGAAACTATTGTACCAGGGATCCAGTATGCGTCAAATGTGCTGGTAAGCACAAAACAATCGACTGTTGTATGGAGTCAACTACTAAAATAAAATGTGCTCTATGTGGTGGAGCTCATACAGCCAACTACAAGGGTTGTGAAATATACAAAACCCTTAAAATCCAACGGTTTCCTGCCCTTCGACCCAAAATATTGACGGATCTCACAAAAGTTCAGCAAATGCCCATAACGTCCAGTAAAATGATGGTAAAGAATGGTATAAGCTATGCGCCAATTACAGCTGCGACCAACCCCAGCCAATCAACCGACCAACCCAAAAATCTAAAGTCATCTCAACTGAGAATCCGACCATAGAAAGTAATTCCTCCCATCAAAATAACAATAATATTATGCCAAATGACGATTCAGCTGAACTTAAAATCATGACGAAGCAATTGATTCAACAGGTGACTAACATGATGAATATAATCACCATCCAAACCAAACTTGACAAACAAAATGGACAATAAATTAAGAATTATTGCGTGGAATGCCAATGGTTTGCACAAACATATCCTTGAACACCAACTATTTCTAAATGACAATATGATTGACGTAGCTCTAATCTCTGAAACCCATTGCACAAGTAATCACTACTTGAGCATTCCCGGATATAAAATATATAAAACAAATCACCGGGATGGTTCAGGACATGGTGGCACTGCTATCATTCTTAAAAACAATACTAGACACGTTGAACTAGAAAATTATCAACACGCTCACATTCAGTCGACCAAATTGCTATTAGAAGACAATTATGGACCTTTCACAATAGCAGCGATTTATTGCCCACCTAGACACTCAATCTCAACAGCTCAATTTAAGGACTACTTTAAAGAGCTTGGTCCAAGGTTCTTCGTAGCAGGTGATTACAACGCGAAACATGTAAACTGGGGTTCAAGGCTGACAAACACCAAAGGGAAAAACTTGCTAAGTGCAATTCAAACGATTGAGGGGATGCACTTGAGTACAGGTGAACCCACATATTGGCCAATAGATCGGACTAAAATACCAGATTTAATAGACTCCTGTGTATTAAAAAACATGAATATAACACATTTCAAAATTGATTCCCGACTTGAACTTTCTTCCGATCATTCACCAATACAAGTTGAATATAGTTGCGCAATAAAAAAAGATCAACCCGCGTGCAAACTGTATAATTTCAGAACTGACTGGGAGGCGTACAGAGAATTTATTGACAATAGCCTCACAATAAATGTACCTCTTAAAGAACCTGACGATATTGAAAAGTCAGTGATATACTTGAATGACATTATAAACGAAGCAGCTAATAGAGCAACGCCTGATCTTAATCCAAAAGAGGACAACTATATTTTCCCCCGCTCAATAAAAATTCAAGTCGCGAACAAAAACAAACAGCTTAAGATCTGGCAAAGGACGAGAGATCCAAATGACAAAGCTAAACTTAACAAAGGAATCAAAGATTTGAAAAACAGTCTAAGGAATTTTAAAAATGAACAATTTGTAAATTATAATATATTATACAAAAACATTATCGCCGACATCTGACACTAACTACTCATTATGAAAGTCTGCTAAGCACTTCACAAATCGCACCTTCCACCAGCCGCCACTTTTAAAATCGGATGGGACTTGGGCTAGAACCAACTATGACAAAGCTTCACTACTGGCAGACTATTATTAAAGGGCTTTTACTACCAATCAATCTAATAGTAACACCAATTTGTACAACAAGACTCCATCTCCACAATACTGTACAAAAATGATTTCAACCAATGAAGTTAGGCACTGTATTGGAAAGCGCACTAGTCAGAGAAAAACGCCAGGTTATGACCAAATAACTGGAAAGTTACTCAAAGAATTCCCTGCGAAGGCAATCGTATTTATTAGGAATTTGTTCAATGCGATATTAAGACTAAAGCACTACCCATCTTTATGGAAGGTTGCTGAAATAATAGCCATACCCAAACTGGGCAAAGATCCAACCAAGGCGTCCTCGTACAGACCAATCAGCCTATTGCCCTTACTTTCTTAAGTATTTGAACGTCTCCTACTTGACCGAATACAACCAATACTAGACGTGAACAGAATCATACCTGACCACCAATTCGGGTTTAGACAAAGTCACTCCACAATTCAGCAAGTCCACAGAGTAACTCACAAAATTTTAAAGGACCTTGATGAAAAAAAGTTCTGTGTTGGTGTTTTTCTGGACATAGAAAAGGCCTTCGACAAAGTCTGGCACGACGGCCTACTGAGTAAAATTAGGACCGTATTTCCAACTGATCTATTTGAAATCATTAAAAGCTACCTTGACTCTGGCTATTTCTACGTTAAATGTAAGGATGAATCTTCTACGCTAAGACAGATAAGAGCAGGAGTCCCTCAAGGAAGCGTGCTTGGTCCTATGTTGTATACTTTATACACATCAGACATCCTAACTCCAGGAGATAGCTCGGCAATGGTGGCTACCTTCGCTGACGATACAGTACTAATGTACTCCCATAAAAATTTAGTTGTAGCAACAACTAAGCTTGCAATTGGTTTGATAAATGGAAAATAAAAGTGAATGAACTAAAAACGACGCATGATATACACAACACGGACAGCTTATCAGCCAAGACAATTAAAAATTAAAGGTACTGACATTCCATTAAGCAATGTGGCAAAGTACCTGGGCATGCATATTGATAGTAAACTGACGTGGAAACATCATATCCAAAAAAAGAGAGATCAACTCATATTAAAATTTAAGCAGCTATACCCGCTTCTTAACAGTAGATCTAAGTTAACAACCAATGGGAAATTGGTAATATACAATAGTGTAATTAAGCCTATATGGACGTGCGGCACGCAATTATGGGGTACAGCCAAGAAAACTAACATTAACATTATTCAGCGTCAACAATCGAAAATACTTCGATCAATAGTTAATGCGGACTGGTTTATATCTAACTATGAAATTCACAAAGACCTCGGCATAACTATGATTCAGGAAGAAATCATTAATGCTAGCAGGAGGTACCACAAAACATTAGAGCGACATACCAATCTAGAAATAACAGACCTTCCATCTAACGAATTGTCTAGACGTAGACGCTTAAAACGAAGCAGACCAGTCGATCTGACCTAACTTAGGTTACGGGTGGCTCTGAGAGTCATCTTGCGGTTGTTGGCCTACCGCAAGTAGCTCTCAAAAATGAGGCCTAAGACACCCAGTAATCTATACCATTATGCAAGAGACCATTCGAAAATGTTCGATATTGTCCACTGCCTTTTCACCTCTTATTGTTAAAAATGTGCTTAGTGTTTTCTTTTATATTTAAGATATAAGATGTAGGAAAACAATAGTACATATCCAATCGGGAAAAAAAAAAAAAAAATTTTTTATTAGCCCGCGACGTGAAAATGAGGTTAGAACGCACGGTTCAATTTCATTTTAAAAATGAATTTTCGCGTTTCATTTTCAGAAACTCGGACGATTGTAAAGTTCGAATCTTTAACAATGACAGTGTAAATAAACGAAATGTGTAGTTGTTGTTGTTGTATAGAAATTCGAGCATGGTCGGAGTCCCTGCAGAAATGCAATGGCCACCATGCGAAATATACAAATTGTGTGATGGTTACTCCATGTAGTGTTGGGAAAAGAAAATTTTATCGTCATTTAATAATAATTTTTTGTTAAAATTTGAAGAATATATATAGCAAGAATGAGCCTCTGTCGCTATTGCTCATATTAAATACTAGGTTATTGTTTGTAATTATAATGTTAGTTCTAATAAATAAATAAATAATAGTGTAATTAAGCCTATATGGACGTACGGCATGCAATTATGGGGTACAGCCAAGAAAACTAACATTAACATCATTCAGCGTCAACAATCAAAAATACTTCGATCAATAGTTAATGCGGACTGGTTTATATCTTACTATGAAATTCACAAAGACCTCAGCGTAACTATGATTCAGGAAGAAATCATTAATGCTAGCAGGAGGTACCACAAAACATTAGAGCGACATACTAATCTAGAAATAACAGACCTTCCATCTCACGAATTGTCTAGACGTAGACGCTTAAAACGAAGCAGACCAGTCGATCTGACCTAACTTAGGTTACGGGTGGCGCTGAGAGGCATCTTGCGGTTGTTGGCCTGCCGCAAGTAGCTCTTAAAAATGAGGCCGAAGACACCCAGTATCATTATTCAAGAGACAATTCGAAAATGTTCGATATTGTCCACTGCCTTTTCCCCTCTTATTGTTAAAAATGTACTTAGTGTTTTCTTTTATATTTAAGATATAAGATGTAGGAAAACAATAGTACATATCCAATCGCGAACAACAAAAAAAAAAAAACATTATGCTACCCATTTTTCATCGCTAGTTAACAATTTGGATAGAAAAGGTTGCAAATCATTCCGTTTCAGTAACATTTCGCAAATTGAAATGCGATCAATAAGATTTTTTTCTGTTTGCATAGCCCGCCTTTTTTAAATGGTCTGTCGTATGGTGGATATCAAGATTCTTAGCGATGTCACGAGTCCTTATGTGCCGGTCATTCCCCACCTTTTCAATAGGTTGGTCAACTTTTTCGGTGCAAGGCCGACCAGAACGAGGCGCGTCATTCACATCGAAATTTCCACAAATTTTTGTATATGCTTTCGCTGCGGAATAACTCTTTTCATAGAAATACAATATATTGTAACGAATTTTCTCTGTTTCTGCACTCATTTCCTTTACGCAAAAACAGCAGATTTAATAATCACTTGTTCATTGTTTTACCAAGGTTGCCACCTTTTCATTGTTGTATAGCACTCCCAGATCGGATTAATAATTATCTTCTACTATTGTTTCTTTAAGAAGGTTTAATAGACTTATCAAAATGATTGTTAATTTCTACTTGTTTGCTAATCGTTTCTATAATTTGTTGGTCATTTTCGTGGTTATTATAAATATGTTCTAAAATATTTTGTCTGTCATTATCGTCCATTACGCCAAATAGTCATTTTGTAGTGATCCTATAGCGTTTATCTGTCCCCGTTTTGGTCTGTTCGAAGGTATAGAGGATAATTTTCGAATACCATCTCTAAAAAATGAGTCCTCTTTGGCCTCGATCTAATCAATGAGCCATTTTTCGATTTCTTCAAAAGACCCGAACCAGTGACCCCCAAATCGTTTTGCATCTGTCGTACTGTCCTAAATTTTGGTTGTTCCTTGTGTCTTAGGTTTTTATAGTTTTTTATAAAACTTTCCTGCCTATTCTCCAGATAAGCTTCCCTGTTTTGGTTTGCATTTTCAATTGCTTTTGGTTTTTGTTTTTCTATTCTATTGAATACCTCTGTATGATCCACTTTGTTGTTCTGTACTTCGAATGGTGTACACTGCACTGCACGATGGTAAGACTCTTTTGTATTAGCATCGCCATCGGGCGGTGAGCCTAAGTACTTCTTGATGACCCTCGTACGTATGTATCTATATGAACTATTTCATTTATCAACTTAGGTGTTTCTGTTGAGAAAATTTTGTTTTTTATTGGATTGCAGTCGTATTTTCCTCCTGAACATACGTCGCAATTATTTATAACAATATTTATGTTTTGTTTTAATTTCGAATTATATATTCTTGCCCTTAGTTTTTCACAAGTTGCTGTCATTCCGCAATGTCCACTTTCGTGTTTGTGAAATAATGCATACCCGTGAATGGTTGGCGTGTGCATAATGCAAATTGGCCACTGCATGGTGTACT
The DNA here is from genome assembly GCA_037043295.1 of Amiota minor. Classification (NCBI taxonomy): domain Eukaryota; kingdom Metazoa; phylum Arthropoda; class Insecta; order Diptera; family Drosophilidae; genus Amiota; species Amiota minor. Next base: position 196,171 of record JBAMAW010002228.1, read on the forward strand.
TGAGAGAAGCAGCAACGGAGGTTCCGTTGTCCCACTTCTCTGGAATGAATGTTGATGAGCAATTTGAGTGCGTGGAAAGGTGGGTGTGTGGTGTGAATGATTGTATGTTTCCAAGATGCCGTAGGGGCAATCTTGGTAGAGTGAAGTGGTGGACGAATGAGCTTAGCATGAAGCGGAGGCTGGTTCGTAGACTTCGGAAGAGATTCCAGAGTGCCAGATCTGCTAATGCTTCGAATGTAGACCAACTTAGATCTGAGTATAGTCGTGTTTTGAAAGAATATAAGCATATGCTTATAAAAGTGAAAGGTGATGATGTTAAAGTCGAGAAAGTCACCTGGTATGGATGGATTGACCGGAGAGATATGCAAAAGCATCTTTAAGGCCATTCCTGAGTACATGAATGCGTTATATGGGAAGTGTGTATCGGTTGGGTATTTTCCCAAGGCGTGGAAGTGTGCTAAGGTGATAGTGCTTCTGAAGTCGCCTGATAGAATTAGGAGTAATCCTCGTTCTTTTCGGGGCATCAGTCTCTTGCCGGTACTTGGTAAAGTGCTGGAAAGAGTTCTGGTAGAAAGGCTTCAGGAGAGAGTGAATGAGCAAATGTCTGATTTGCAATTTGGGTTTAAAAAGGGTAAATGCGTCGAGGACGCTTGGGGCTATGTGTCTGACTGTGTTCAGGCAAGTAGCTCCAAGTATGTGCTAGGTGTGTTTGTGGACTTTATGGGTGCGTTCGACTATCTAAGTTGGGATTGTGCGCTGAGGAAATTGAGAGATTGTGAAAGTCGGGAAATGGCCCTTTGGAAGAGTTATTTCTCTAACAGGCGTGCTTGTGCGGTTGGATTGAATGAGTGTGTCAGTGTGGATGTGGTTCGTGGTTGCCCACAGGGTTCTATCTGTGGTCCATTTATTTGGAACCTCATGATGGATTCCTTGTTAAGGCAGCTCGGACAAGAATATAAGTGCTGTGCGTATGCGGATGGCCTGCTGATCTTGATTGAGGGACAATCGCGTTTGGAAATTGAGCGCAAGGGCCAGGAGTCCATGCGTTTTGTTTCTGAATGGAGCAGTAGTGTTGGTGCCAGTGTGGCGGTGGATAAGACTGTGACAATGTTGCTTAAGGGCAAATTGGCACCAAAACGGAGTCCTATCGTCAGGCTTGATTCCGGCAGCCTTCGGTATGTAACTGAGGTTAAATACATTGTTATAACCGTGGGTGAGAGAATGAATTTCATTCCTCATATTGCTCGTCTCAGAGACCCGTTGTTTTGTGTGGTTGGTAAAGTGCGCCGTATTTTGCGGAGTGAATGGGGTCTCGGCAGGCGTACTGTACGTACCATTTATGGAGGTCTATTTGCTGCTTGTGCAGCATATGGATTTCGGTGTGGTACAAAACGGCATCGTCTGTTGTAGGCAGGAAGAAAGTGCTATCATGCCAGAGGGCTTTGCTCATCAAAAAAACAGTTCAAAAACAAAGACGACGAGAAATGCATATTTCTCGTTTGTCTCTTCCTGTCCTAAAAACAAAAATGAATCCTCATTTTTAACCACCAAGTCGCCTGAGCGCAGGGCAAGTTCTTGTTCTCCAGTTCTTTGCTCAGACAGCGCGAACACCAGGTGCTCCTTACCATGGAGCACCCAATGCCCTTCCCCACAACCGCCCCTGTACTCTACCCCACAACCGCCCCTGTATTCTACCCAAGCTGCAACTGTATCAGCAACTACAACAACTATAACACAAAGCACTGCTTGTACATCTACAGCTTCATTGGTTGCATCAACAACAACAGTTTTCTCAACAACTGCTTCGATCGCGTCATCGTATGCAGTTACCGCAACAACAACTAATCCCAAAACTCATATCCACAACAACAACAACGATTCGATCGCTTCTTTGCCTACACCAACAATTATCACAAAAGTACAAAACTCAAATAATAAAACTGGATCTGAACAGTTAGCTTCAAATAAAAGAAATAGAAAAACGCAATCACCAGCCATACCGACTGATCAATCACCAAACATTAACAAAAAGCCCAAAACAACCAAAGCGTCACCTACCATATCTTCTAATAAACCTAAACAAAAAAAAAGCAGACCACACTTAACTACTGGCTTGGCAAGCCATCTTCCAATTATTTTGGCATCTTAGATGTCGACGATGACAATTTAGAAGAAGCGAAGAATACTATGGACAATGGTTCCAAGCGACCTCCAAAAGCTAATAAGCCACCACCTATTTATGTGCAGGGGGTAGAAGAAATCTCCATTCTTAATAATGCTCTGTATGAAATTGTAGATCATAACTACGTACTTAAAACATTGCCCAATGATGAAGTACGTATCCAACCGGCAGAGCCCCTACATTATAAAAAAATCATTGAATTACTAAAAACCAAAGAAACGAAATATTACACTTTCAAGCCCAAAGATGAACGAGGTTTTAAAGTTATGTTGAGACACCTTCATCAATCAACAGACACCGACGACATAAAACGCGAACTGAAGATATTAGGCCACGAAGTTATAAATATACATAATATCCTACAAAGAACAACCAATAAACCACTCCCTTTGTTCTCAATTGAACTTAAAAGTAGTTCAACTAATAAAAATATTTATAATATTACGACATTACTACATACCAAAATTAAATTTGAGGCCCCCCACAACAAGAGAATGATAGTGCAATGCAGCAACTGCCAAAAATACGGGCACACCCGAAACTATTGTACCAGGGATCCAGTATGCGTCAAATGTGCTGGTAAGCACAAAACAATCGACTGTTGTATGGAGTCAACTACTAAAATAAAATGTGCTCTATGTGGTGGAGCTCATACAGCCAACTACAAGGGCTGTGAAATATGCAAAACCCTTAAAATCCAACGGTTTCCTGCCCTTCGACCCAAAATATTGACGGATCTCACAAAAGTTCAGCAAATGCCCATAACGTCCAGTAAAATGATGGTAAAGAATGGTATAAGCTACGCGCAAATTACAGCTGCGATTCCCCAACCCCAGCCAATCAACCGACCAACCCAAAAATCTAAAGTCATCTCAACTGAGAATCCGACCTTAGAAAGTAATTCCTCCCATCAAAACAACAATAATATTATGCCAAATGACGATTCAGCTGAACTTAAAATCTTGATGAAGCAATTGATTCAACAGGTGACTAACATGATGAATATAATCACCATCCTGATAACCAAACTTGACAAACAAAATGGACAATAAATTAAGAATTATTGCGTGGAATGCCAATGGTTTGCACAAACATATCCTTGAACTCCAACTATTTCTAAATGACAATATGATTGACGTAGCTCTAATCTCTGAAACCCATTGCACAAGTAATCACTACTTGAGCATTCCCGGATATAAAATATATAAAACAAATCACCCGGATGGTTCAGGACATGGTGGCACTGCTATCATTCTTAAAAACAATACTAGACACGTTGAACTAGAAAATTATCAACACGCTCACATTCAGTCGATTAGAAGACAATTATGGACCTTTCACAATAGCAGCGATTTGCCCACCTAGACACTCAATCTCAACAGCTCAATTTAAGGACTACTTTAAAGAGCTTGGTCCAAGGTTCTTCGTAGCAGGTGATTACAACGCGAAACATGTAAACTGGGGTTCAAGGCTGACAAACACCAAAGGGAAAAACTTGCTAAGTGCAATTCAAACGATTGGGGGGATGCACTTGAGTACAGGTGAACCCACATATTGGCCAATAGATCGGACTAAAATACCAGATTTAATAGACTTCTGTGTATTAAAAAACATGAATATAACACATTTCAAAATTGATTCCCGACTTGAACTTTCTTCCGATCATTCACCAATACAAGTTGAATATAGTTGCGCAATAAAAAAAGATCAACCCGCGTGCAAACTGTATAATTTCAGAACTGACTGGGAGGCGTACAGAGAATTTATTGACAATAGCCTCACAATAAATGTACCTCTTAAAGAACCTGACGATATTGAAAAGTCAGTGATATACTTGAATGACATTATAAACGAAGCAGCTAATAGAGCAACGCCTGATCTTAATCCAAAAGAGGACAACTATATTTTCCCCCGCTCAATAAAAATTCAAGTCGCGAACAAAAACAAACAGCGTTAGATCTGGCAAAGGACGAGAGATCCAAATGACAAAGCTAAACTTAACAAAGGAATCAAAGATTTGAAAAACAGTCTAAGGAATTTTAAAAATGAACAATTTGTAAATTATATTATACAAAAACATTATCGCCGACATCTGACACTAACTACTCATTATGAAAGTCTGCTAAGCACTTCACAAATCGCACCTTCCACCAGCCGCCACTTTTAAAATCGGATGGGACTTGGGCTAGAACCAACTATGACAAAGCTTCACTACTGGCTGACTATTATGAAAGGGCTTTTACTACCAATCAATCTAATAGTAACACCAATTTGTACAACAGGACTCCATCTCCACAATACTGTACAAAAATGATTTCAACCAATGAAGTTAGGCACTGTATTGAAAAGCGCACTAGTCAGAGAAAAACGCCAGGTTATGACCAAATAACTGGAAAGTTACTCAAAGAGTTCCATGCGAAGGCAATCGTATTTATTAGGAAATTTGTTCAATGCGATATTAAGACTAAAGCACTACCCATCTTTATGGAAGGTTGCTGAAATAATAGCCATACCCAAACTGGGCAAAGATCCAACCAAGGCGTCCTCGTATAGACCAATCAGCCTATTGCCCTTACTTTCTAAAGTATTTGAACGTCTCCTACTTGACCGAATACAACCAATACTAGATGTGAACAGAATCATACCTGACCACCAATTCGGGTTTAGACAAAGTCACTCCACAATTCAGCAAGTCCACAGAGTAACTCACAAAATTTTAAAGGACCTTGATGAAAAAAAGTTCTGTGTTGGTGTTTTTCTGGACATAGAAAAGGCCTTCGACAAAGTCTGGCACGACGGCCTACTGAGTAAAATTAGGACCGTATTTCCAACTGATCTATTTGAAATCATTAAAAGCTACCTTGACTCTGGCTATTTCTACGTTAAATGTAAGGATGAATCTTCTACGCTAAGACAGATAAGAGCAGGAGTCCCTCAAGGAAGCGTGCTTGGTCCTATGTTGTATACTTTATACACATCAGACATCCTAACTCCAGGAGATAGCTCGGCAATGGTGGCTACCTTCGCTGACGATACAGTACTAATGTACTCCCATAAAAATTTAGTTGTAGCAACAACTAAGCTTGCAATTGGTTTGATAAATGGAAAATAAAAGTGAATGAACTAAAAACGACGCATGATATACACAACACGGACAGCTTATCAGCCAAGACAATTAAAAATTAAAGGTACTGACATTCCATTAAGCAATGTGGCAAAGTACCTGGGGATGCATATTGATAGTAAACTGACGTGGAAACATCATATCCAAAAAAAAAGAGATCAACTAATAATAAAATTTAAGCAGCTAAGCTTAACTGTAGATCTAAGTTATCAACCAATGGGAAATTGGTAATATACAATAGTGTAATTAAGCCTATATGGACGTACGGCATGCAATTATGGGGTACAGCCAAGAAAACTAACATTAACATTATTCAGCGTCAACAATCGAAAATACTTCGATCAATAGTTAATGCGGACTGGTTTATATCTAACTATGAAATTCACAAAGACCTCGGCGTAACTATGATTCAGGAAGAAATCATTAATGCTAGCAGGAGGTACCACAAAACATTAGAGCGACATACTAATCTAGAAATAACAGACCTTCCATCTCACGAATTGTCTAGACGTAGACGCTTAAAACGAAGCAGACCAGTCGATCTGACCTAACTTAGGTTACGGGTGGCGCTGAGAGGCATCTTGCGGTTGTTGGCCTGCCGCAAGTAGCTCTCAAAAATGAGGCCTAAGACACCCAGTATCATTATTCAAGAGACAATTCGAAAATGTTCGATATTGTCCACTGCCTTTTCCCCTCTTATTGTTAAAAATGTACTTAGTGTTTTCTTTTATATTTAAGATATAAGATGTAGGAAAACAATAGTACATATCCAATCGGGAAAAAAAAAAAAAAAAAAAAAAAATGCCAGAGGGTTATGATATTGGAATGTTTGCCGGTATGTCGCACTGTCTCCTCTGAGGCTTTGCAGATTTTTCTTTGTGTGGTTCCTCTTGATCTTGAGGTCAGGCGAAGAGCCATTGACTTCAAGATCAGGAGAGGATTACCATTGCTGCAGGATGAATGGTTGTATGGGATGGATGTGGAGAGCTTAAGGGCGAAACGTGTGTAAGAGAATGTTGAATGAGTTGTGTCCTGTCTGACTGGCAAATCAGATGGGACAGTTCTGTGTGTGGGCGGGTAACATACAGGTTCATTCAGGATGTCACATTTGTTGGCAGTCGACCGGACTTTGGTTTTAACCTTTGGTTCGGATTCCTGTTGACTGGTCATGGTTCCCTTTTTTGCATTCAAGGGGCCTTAATGACAGTGCGGAATGCCATTGTGGCTCGACGGACGAGACATGGCAACATGTTCTCTGTGAATGTTCTCTGTATGATGATTTAAGGGACATGAATGAGTTTGGTATTTTGAGTGTTAATGGGGGTTTTGATTTTAGTGAGGTGCTCTCCAATAGGGACAGAGTTAGGAGATTAAATGGGTTTGCACGTGCAGTATTTTTGAGACGTCGTCCGATTGTAGCCTGAGACTGTCCGATATGTGTGTGTGTGAATGTGGTTGGTTAGTGTTCCCCCGGGGTAACCAGTCCCTGAGCTTCATGGAGCTCTACTGGTAGTAACTTGGTTACGCTGCCTGACCAGAGGTATTTTCTGGTACCACGGGCGTCTGGCTTGTAGCGGTCTCAGCCTACTACCCATTCGCTTAAAGTCCTTGTGACAGTGGGGACATATGCTCGCCTGATTTTTATCAAATAAATGATGCCAAATTGGCGGAAGAGGTAGGAATAGACCTCACTCCCAACAGTGAGGAAGCTGTACCCATGAGTATAGCTTTATACTGTGCCATCTGTGGGCTACCAACCTGCATGCTTATCCAGAGAGCTATGTTCAAATTTGGGCCGCCAACCCATGAACTTTTTGGAGTTCGAATTTGGTAGTACCTCGGGTACGAAGTCTGACCAGAGGCTATTTTCTGGTACCACGGGCGGTCAGGAACCCACGGAACTTGTTTCCGTCCTGGCCAGCGGGTACGGCCCCCTTGTGGGAGTATCGTGGTGGCTGTGGTTTAATACCCAAACGCGGGTAGAGTAATAACTCGACGTGGAGTTGCGTTATACAACCGGGTGCTGTGACCCAGAGAGCAGCAGAGGTTTAAGATGGGCCTCGCTGCCCATCAAGGAGAGTCATATTTACCAAAATAAATATGACTTAAATTTGGGACCTGCGGATATATATCCAAGGGGACGTTGATTGACGTTTATCAATCCATGTGCTTGGCACCGTGTTCTTAAGTCTTCACAGACAGGTGAACATGTAAAACACTGGTACTTCATTGTCTGCAGACGACAATTTATCACCATCTTTAAAAAAACAGTCATCAAATTTAAGTAAAAGGTTTGTTTGTCGAATTCTTCCTAATTCAGATGGTTAAAATCAAATTCGTATTTGTTTTCGTCACCTTGTAAGGTGCTTATGTTTTCTATAAAACTTGGATAGTTGAAATCATCGAAGAGCAATTTAGTTCCGAAGATTTCAATATATCCTAGTCTACTATTTATTTCCTTCTCTAGCGGTATTAGTAAAATTTGGCCGATTATGGCAGAAAATCTGTCATTCTCTAAATCAATTAATTTCCAATTGAGTGTTCCCTCCCGTTTAGTCTAATAGTTTCTTTCTTGGATAAACTGAAAATATTTCGTTTAATTGCATTGCATCATTAATAAATGCTTTAGTGTTTCCGTTAGTATTTTTTTGTATTAATATACCCAGTAGATCTCTATTTACACAACATGGAGAAATACAATGGTGTTTTCCTATCCTCTAATTTATATAATGAGTTAAACGCATATTTTGCTTTTTCAATAATATTAAATAACTCTCTTAAGTTACTTACTTTTACTCCTCAACACATGTTGAAAACATCCGAGAAGCCTGAGGCCTGAAGTAGTGGCATTTGAGTTTCATCTTCACCTCTGTCCAAGTTGCGTTGTCTGGCAGTCCACTAGTGATGAAGGCAGCGTTTCCTCAAAGTTTCTCGTTCAATATGATGTTGAGCTTAAAGCGTTGTAACTCGATGTTTTCTCCACATTGCCGATTTTAAAAACAAGACCAAGTAGCAGGCTACTGCGTTGTTCAATGGTTGAATTTATTTGAAGTAGCCTAGAGGGTTGAACTCTTGGTGTCGAATATCCAATGTCTCTTGTTTCTGGATTAAATGAATCTAGTGGCCCTGCAGGTTGATAGTGTCCGCCTAGCCCTAAGTACTGCTCTTTTTGATTAATTTGCGATTGAAGAGCTTCTATTTTATTTTTTAAGGTTTCTTCTTTCTTCTGGAGCTGTCACTGCTTCCGTTGTCTCCTCCTAATACTTGAATTTTGTCAAGTAACATTTTGTCATTTACTTGAAGATTCAAATGTTCCTCCTGTTTCTTAATTGTTTCCTCCAGCATATCGTTCTTTTCCTATAGTTTTTCCATTTCAGTTTTATTATTTTATTATATCTTTACATGTAATATTTTGTTTTGTTTAATGTAACGCTTTTTTTTCCATATTTAATAAATATTTTTTTGTAGTTTTTATACTCTTCACGCAGTGAATAGTATTATAAGTTTGTCATGAAGTTTGTAACAGGTAGAAGGAGGCAAAAGAGACCACATAAAGTATATGTATTCTTGATCAGCTCGATTAGAGTAATTGCTTAAGCCATACCCGTCTGTATGTATGCAAACTAGTCCCTCAGTTTTTGAGCTAGTGAGCTGGAATTTTCAGCGAACCTTTCTTTTTACTATACGTAGTTCATTTGTGGGAACCAGCCGAATCAGACCACTAAGAGGGGTAACTCCCATACAAGCCATCCATTTAAATTCATGATCTTTTTTTGTCCTATTCAACTAAAGTTTAGTTACTATAAGTTTCTAATCAATGTCCATAAAGTGCGTAAATTTCAAAACCATAGAGTTAGTTTAGGGATCGTATAGCTCCCATACCAACCCAAACCCAAATTTAAGTTTTTATTAGAAAAACTGTTTTGTTTGTTGTTTTACCGAACTGAAAGTTGAACTGTACACAAGTGTCTGATCCATATTCAACAAAATCAAAATCCTTGTTGCACACCCAGACCTCCTCGTCCTTTTTTAAAACCCGAGATTATGGATCTGATGAGCCTCAAGAGAGATCAAGCACACTACCGACGTGATGAAAATGAATTGTCCAAACTGCTCTATGACACCAAGAGTGAATACTTTAATACGTTGCTCCGCAATGCAAAACACAATAATCATGAGTTTAACCTACACGCCGAGTTAAAAGGCAGCCAAACAGGAGGGTCCAAATTAAACGAGAGGATAACACGTGCAGGACCGTTTTAAGCCCTTTGAGCTCGCTAGCTCAGTTGTCGTCCGTGCTACTGAAACATTTTTGAACTCTGAACTTTCAGACATTCAGCCCATCCATCCTATCACGCCTGATGAAGTGCGTCTGCAGATCAGCAAGTTGAAGCCCACGAAAGCTCCTGGTTACGTTGGGATTGACCGAAGAGTTGCAAAGGCCCTCCCTGAAAAGGGAGTGTTGTTCTTGATGATGCTGCTTAACACTATGGCTCGCATTCACCACTTTCCCTAGCAATGGAAGTGTGCTGTGATTGTTATGATTCCGTAACATGGTAAGCGGGAGAGCATTGTTGCGTCATATCGACTAGAGAGCTGCATTGAGTGAAAAAACAGCGTTTGAGTTACTCTTGCCAAAATTAAATTAGTGAGTTTTGTAACCAGTTGTGCAAGGAACTCACATAGTTAAAACCAAAACCAAACGATCTGGTTTTTGCTATGCGACGCACTCATATAACCAGACACTCTTGTTATTGATATGCGACGCACTCATAGCACCAAACTCTATTTCGTCGTAAAAAGAAAGAAAGAGAGAAGAAGACATGAATAAATAATGAATGAGCATGTACACGCTCATATCCTCATAAATGTTTGCAATATCAAGATTAGTAGTAAAACTTACATTTGAGTAATAAATTTAAACTGTATGAAACTACTTAGTTAAAAAAATTTAAATATATATATATATAAATATAATAGTGTTTTTCTAATAATTTTTAATATACATTGATAAAAAACAAAATTATCGCATTGGAAGTACGCGTATAAATATTGTATTGTAGTAAAAAATTTTAGGGATTGTTTTGACTTTGCAAATAAATATGCAAACATGTATACATGAGACGATGACGCGGAATACAATGAATTAAAAAGGTTATGTGGTTTCTAAACACGCTTCCTAAACGGTCAAAGTAAGAAATAAGACAAAACGAATTTATTACTTTGTATTATTTATTTTATTTTCTGAATTTTATTACATACATTTTACGGTATATGTATATAATATATACTTATTTATAAACTAGAGTATATACTTAAAAACTAGTCTATATATTTATACTTATAAACTAGAGTAAATATATATATATATATTATACACTATACCTATACTCGTAAAACAGATTATTTTCTATGTTTGCATGTAAAAACATGATTCTACTTACATTTTCAGAATTTTTTGCCAAAAGACACCTCTTCTCTGTAATGAGGTTTCTCGCATTCGAAAATACCCTTTCAGAAGCAGCGCTGCTTGTAGATATTAAAACAATTTTGCAGCTCGTTTCAAAAAGTAGGGGAAATTGGATCTTAGGCATTTCCCACCATTCGATGCAATCGAAGTCATCGCTACATTCCATATTAATATTTGAATACGTTTGCATTTCCGTTTCAACATTATTTAATTTATTAATTTCACTTGGCATACTTAGAAAACCTGCTAACGTCTATTTGTTGTAGGAGCCCTTTGCTGAAGTAGTTTATTATTATGGCTACTTAAATACTTGCCCATCATTTCTTTAGATTTTTCAAAAATTTGTTTTTTATCTACTTCAGATATTTGTAGGAGTTTATTAGTTGGTGGAAAAAGGAAGAGGACAACTTTATGGTAAATTATTAAATTTTCCAAAAGGGTGGTTTCTAAAAGGTTTCCTAGTACACCTTTTAATTCTATGATCGTTTTTGTATGAGTTGAATAGGAAACTCAATCTTTTTTCAGTTTATATACATATGGAATTGTTAGAGGAATAGTTGATTTTTTACTACCTCAAATTTCGCCAAAATCTTTACAAGCGAACCTACTTGGTTAAAATTAATTTTTTTCCGTAAGTATTTTCAAGATTTCAGCCGAATTGAATACAATAGATTTTAATGCATTCCATCGTGTAGGGCAATGACATTTTAAACTGATAGACAATTTACTGTTTTCACCAGACTTCTTGAAATATTTTACAAGCCTGCTATATTTCATTACCAATTCGCTAATTTCCGGCACAGATTTGATGGCCTTTTCATTGATATTGTTGAGCAAATTGTCGAAGCAGTAGATGTGAAGGTCTTTTGAAAACGCTGCTAGCATGTTGGATTCTTCATTCGTGACTACAATTGGCTTGTCAACTTGCAGATCGCATCCAAATTGAAATAAAATTTGGGAAACTTTTTCCTTTGGAAAAAAAAAATTAGTTTTGACTCGGTAAAGTGAAATGAAAACTAATTAAAATAACAATTACCAGTGCATTTTTCGTTCTCCATGGATTTTATTGGTAGAAGGCGATTCTTAAGAACGCATCCCACAACGTACAGGACACATACAATGGTTTTAGGAAGTTATCAGTACATATGTTACTGGTTATGGCGTATCCAAAGCCTTTAATTTTTTGAATTTCTTCCTTAATGGGACCAAAGTGGGTTTCATATAGCCCTTTTATGTTCCTTGAAATTATTGTTGAATGCGATAGTAAGTTCTCAACGTTAACATGCGACCGAAACTTAGCACCCACTTTTATCTGAAACTTCGCAAGGTTTCTGAGACCTGAATCATCAACTATTTTGAAGGAACGACAATTTTTAAGGCTCCACTCTGACACCAATTTGGTGCCCTCTTGCTTCGTGCCGATATCGACGTCTATTTGCGCAATATCTCTAGATTTCCAAGTTATATTGACGTAGCATTTATGCTTCGTCAAGTTTGACGTGTTACCTGTAAACTTGTAAACAGTGTAACTGTTTTTGCAGGCGACAGTATCCTTTATCTCCTGTCCACTCACATTTTTTATTTTGGAGAACACATCCCATACTTTGCTGTGACCCCTTTTCTAACTAAATTGACATTCGTCATTAATAAACCTCATTTTAAAGAAATGTTTTGTGTATCTCTAGTTTGCCATGAATGTGAAGATGAAATCTACATTTTGGAAAATTGAATTGAACTTTATAGGAAATGTTTCCCACTTTACATGAAACATTGACGGACGCACTCACAGATCACAAGAACTACAACGCTTATAATATAGACAAACAAACAGAACACTTTTAACTAACAACCACATAATTAACAAACATAAACTTTTTATATACTTACATTTTCACTTGTTATATTCGAACACACTGTAATTTTTTTATTTTAAATAATCAATAATAATTAAACAACATTTAATGAGACAAAGAAGTAAGAAATTCATCAAAAAAGCAATAAATTCATCAGCACATAGAATGAAAAATGAATAAATGAACGAATGCGTGAGTTTTAGCAGTGGCACACGAGTTATCTGCTTAACCAAAATTTTTTTGATGTTTCTTATTCTTTCTTTTCACTCATCTATTCGAATATTAGCTTAATTTGAATGATCGCACATCCCGTTAAATTTTTACTCAAACTCAAAAATCTGGATTTTGCTCTTTGTCGCACTTGAGTTTTTGAGTGTCACTCAGTGTGCCTGTTAGTTTGAGTGTGCAGAAGCAGCTCTCCAGTTTGGCTTTCGTCATCTTCATGGTGCACCAGAATAAGTTCATTGAGTTGAGCAGCATCTCCTCGATGCCTTTGAAAACAAAAAGTATAGCTCTGTCATATTTCTGGGCATTCAGCAAACGTTTGATCGCATCTTTAAGGTAAAGTCTCTCCTTCCAATCGCCCGGCATCTTCTTATATCATATTCATGGTTGAGGTCCGGGATGAACGATCGAGTATCAGCAGGATTTGTGCCGGTGTACCCCAGGGCAGTGTCCTTGAGTCTGTTTTATACACACTCTACGCTGCCGATTTACTAGTACCAGTTGCTGATAATACTTTGCTAGCCACTTATGCCGATGACACTGCTTTCATCGCTAGATCTTCTAGTGCCAGCGAGGCTTCTGAGATTATTCAGGTATTTCTAGATGGCTTCAGCAGGAGAGAACATCGCGATTAACAGCTCAAAAGCTCAAGTATAATACTTTTGCTTTTAGGAGAGACTCCTGCCCAAGGAGAGAGTCATATTTACCAAAATAAATATGACTTAAATTTGGGACCTGCGGATATATATCCAAGGGGACGTTGATTGACGTTTATCAATCCATGTGCTTGGCACCGTGTTCTTAAGTTTGCACAGATAGGTGAGCACGTCAAACACTGGTACTTCATTGTCCATGAGTATAGCTTTATACTGTGCCATCTGTAAGTTACTAAACCTGCATTCTATTGCAGAGAGCTATGTTCAAATTTGGGTCACCCACCCATGAACTTTTTGGTTCGAATTAGTAGTACCTCGTATACGAAGTCTGACCAGAGGCTTTTTTCTGGTACCACGAGTGGTTAGGAGCCCACGGAACTTGTTTCCATTGTGGGAGTATCGTGGTGGCTGTGGATTAATACCCAAATGCGGGTAGAGTAATTACTCGACGTGGAGTTGCTTTATACAACCGGGTGCTGTGACCCAGAGAGCAGCAGAGGTTTAAGGTGGGCCTCGCTCCCCACCAAGGAGGAAGTCATATTTACTAAAATAAATATCACTCAAATTTGGTACCTGCGGATATATACCCAAGGGGACGTTGATTGATGTTTATCAATTCATGTGCTTGACACCGTGTTCTTAAGTCTTCACAGACAGGCGAGCACGTTAACCAATGGTACTTCATTGTCCAACCATTTTGCTGCACACCTCGGATACTTACCTGGCGCAAACACATTGTCAAAACTGCTGCAACTTGTCATCAAAAACTTAAGAAGCTTTTTCGGCCCAGTAGTCAAGTTAGCTTAAGTAACAAAATTATAATCTATAATGCAATAGTTGTCCCATCCTGGACATATGGTATTCACTTATGGAGCAGTGCTGCCGAGTCAAACGTCTATCTCATCTAGAAGATGCAGAACTCTGCCCTCCGTCATATAGTAAAAGCTCCTGAGAATCCTCTCAGTCTGTGAGCAGATGAACCTTCACACTAGCCGGTATAATGACCGTCTGAAATCGCATGTTAACAGATTAGCATCTGCTCTTGCTATAAACACCGCCAGGAGGAGGCTCAAACGTCTCCACCCTGATGACCTTTCGGTTCACGGACGCAAAAGAAGTCGTCGCCTCGGTTTCTAAATGTCAAATTTTTGTTTTCTTTGACACATTTTTTATGTAAATTACCAACTGTCATTTTTGTCTTATTGTGACATCAATTTTTATAACCGTTAAGTTAAAATGGATCAATGAATTTTTTTGTGAAATATAAAATAAAGAGCTCCAAAGCACTACAATATTGTCTGTGGTATTTTCCGAGTTTACCTTGAGCAAACAAATAAATTTATAAGTGGTACAAACTGTTCAGAGAAGGCCGAGAAGATGATGACTAGGACGGACCTGGACGATAACAACCGATGAAAACTTTGGAAACAATGAAGAAAATTGTTATGCAGAATCGTCAAATTACTATTAGGGAAGTTGTTTACGATGTGTGCTTATCGAGTGGCATGCAATTTTTCAGAAGTTTTGGGAATGAAACGTGTGCCAGCGAAGTTTGATACGAAATTGTTAAATTTTGAGCAAAAGAAACGTCGCAGGAGCATCGCTCAGGAGCTGTTGATTGACGTTAACGAGGTTCCAAAATTATTGAAAAGAGTCATAACTGGTGACGGAACATGGGTACATGGGTTATGACATCGGAAAAAAATTTAATACATATTCTTTGATCCTTTTTTTTTTTTAAATAGTCAAAAATCGAAGACTAGCCGAAACACGTTCCAATTTTTATCTATAAAAAAAAAACTAACAATGCAAAATAGCTGATAATAACAACATATGTTGGGATATATGTACTAACATAGCAAAAAGAAAAAATCGGAAATTGCTAAAACATGCACCGCGAAAAATAAAAAGTCGCGATACTTTTTGAACAAACCTCGTACCCTAAACATAAGTCAAATCAATATTTCTGAATGCTTTTCCACACAGTGGAGGCTAAAACTTTTCTAAGGGGTGCGTGAAGAGTATATCAACTTCGGCATAGTCGAAGTTAATCTTCTTACTTGTTTTTCCTACAAATATTTAGGTGTTTACACTGTGATAGTGATAGTTGAGCGCTTGAATACTCACACCAGTTGAGAATATCATTGAGGAGATCATCAATAACAAGTGCTGATTTTTTATTGATTTTTTGGAAAATGTGACAATCATCTGCATATGCTGAGAAATTAAATTAGTTTTGTGATGTGGGGTGGCAATAATTCTATTGAGTTTGTTGTAAGCTATTAAGAAGAGGATGACTGTGAGGGGAGAACCTTGGGGTGTTGTGGGAGAGAAGTTGTTATCAATGGCCACTGTCATGTAATATTGGACATGAAGTTGAAAATGTAGTTGATAATGTTGGTGCCGACTTTCCATTTGTGAAGCTAATCGATGACTGAATGGATACCAATTCTATCGAAGGCCTTACTGAAATCTAATCTCTTTAGATGTGTTTTTTTGTGGACAGGGCTGAGGATATGTGATAGTCTATAGTATAGAATCAGATATCGACTTCCCTTTTCAAAAGCCGTATTGACGACTATAGATAGATTTAGTCCGAGACACAAACCACCATAGCACAGTGGTTGGGCTTGTATGGAGCCGCGGTCAGAAATACTTCTAGTGGTGATATCGCTATGAAATTTTTACCAAAAATCTAGAAAAATATTTTAAATATAATATATAATGAAAAATTTGGCCTAATCGTATAGCTCCCATAGGAACGATCGAGACAAATTTAAATAACTTTGTTATTTTCCAAGATAATTGATTCTCTTCAATATTTGATTTCAATATTTCAATTTGATTTTTTTTCTTTTTTATTATATCTACATTACAGTAATATTTTAAGAAAAAATGGGCGTGATCTTACTTAAACATATCATCAAAAATACAAAACATTAGGGTAGCGGCTTCTTTGTTTATGTTACTTGTGGTCCTATTGTGGTGGTTGATGTATGTGGCTTCGGAGAATTGCGACCAAAGTTCATTCATTTCATTTTTGCAATATTTATGCGTGTGTCAGTATAGTTTTAAAGCCTATGAAAATGTGTTCCGGAAGAGTTAGTGAGGCAAAGGTCAATATGATAAGTCCAGAGGCAGTGAGGTTCTCACCGTTTTTCTTTTTTATTTTCCGTATTTCACATACGGACTGGTCCTTTAATTCTTTAAGGGTTTAATCTTCGGTTACCGATCTGATTTCATTAGAGTAAATGACTCCTTTGCTATAATGGTGGTGTGTTCCGTAACTTCCACGGGTATAGTTTCCGTTAGTGAAGTTAACTTTAGCACCTTGGCCGCCTGTCGTGTGTATTTTGTTTTTATCGACAAAGTGCCGTTGCGTGTTTTTTTGCACTGATCAACTACACCATCGCAGGTATGGTCTATTACCTATGAGGAATGGCGAGACATCAGTTAAATTTTCGTTTTTAGTGCTTACGCCTTTTACTATTGACTTACTTATAATGTTATTAATACAGGTACTGATCGGCTTAGCTGATCGAGTTTTTTGTTTATTTTAAATTATTTGTTTTTTCTTTTAATTATTTGTGTTATGATTTATATGTGCGATGGGTTGTTCAATTTATTCTTTTTTTATTTTTATTACGTTTATGTTCACAAGCGTTTTCAAAAATAACTGTTTTTGTTTTGATTATGATTTTCACTATATACAGTGGTGTTACTCCACGAAGTTTCAAATGAGACTGTGAGTTTTCTTTTTAGTTATTCTTTTTTACACTTTACTTTTATTTATTTTCTCTTGAAGAAAGGAAAAAAAATGGTACATGTCACTTGCTTTTTGTATTTGCGAATACAAAAAAAAAAAAAACGATTTGGAAGTTAATATATAAAGATATTAACTTTCACGACTGCGTCAGTTATAAATATAACAATAATATATCATTTATTTTAAAATACAATAAATACTAAACACAATTAATTTTTATTTAAGTATTTATTAAATAAATGTCAATGAACTTCACGTTCAGACGTAGGTTTACAAACTGAAACTTACAAAAGTTACTCACGGCACATGCAAGTGCGCAAAATGTGGCGATCGAGGAGGTATAAGTTTTCAAACTAGATAATCGTTGACGCAAAATTCATGAACAGCATGTTGATGATCCTGCCTCAATATAAGTTGTCGCAAACCAGAAAGTTCATTCTTAACCCCCATGTTGGTTGCATAATCAGACCATATGCAATTCGGTTTGCCACGAGTTGAAATAAACCTTTTTAGGACAGCAATGAAGGCCGAAGTAGTGAGGTCCTTAGGAAGATTGAGCAGACAATACTGAATGATTTATCTTTTGATTTGCTCCTCCAGACACAACACAACCAAAACGTGTTTTTTGTAGCAAAGGCAATCCTGGAACAAGTCTGATTTGGCCAACACACACCAAATCAAACAATAAGCTTGCTCCAAATCAATGGGTTGTGGTTTATGGTAATGTCGATCTGCCAAACAAATATTTGATGGAATGTTCCAGTTCGTAGTATCGACGATGGTGATGGGTTGGCTATCAGTAAAAGTGGGCGTCACAGTTGCAATAATGCTCGTACTGTAGTCTGACTATTGTGATTTCAGACAAACTTGAAGTGAGAATTCAGTTGTTAATACATTGGAATGACCGATGCCAGAAACAGTTGAAATAGATTTGTTTTTTTTAAGTTTTAGTTGATCAGCTTATTTATGAAATGAAGTTGAGATCCTGAGTCAAGCAACACTCGACATGGTACGAGTATGCCAGAGCGATTCTTAACAAAAATAACTGCAGTTGCGAGCTGGACAATATCGGAAAGACCCTGTGCTGGTTGTTTGGGATGCGCAGACACTGTCATTGAGACGTTTGAGTCATGTTTGACATTAAATCAATTGGTACAGTAGCGTTCTGAGCATATGCAACAAAGTGTGGTGCTTGGAGTTGCCTCTTCTGCATGACCGCGTATTATGGCCCTTTTTAAAGCAGTTTAAACAAAGCGCAAGTGTTTTAATTTCTTTTTGTCGAAAAATGGGTGACAAATTGCTTGACCTTGAACAACTATATATAAGATGATTTGGATCGTCACAAAAAATACTTCCAGTTTGATGAACTGTATTTGCAAAAAATGCTCCTTTGCTTGGAGCTCTAGATTTCAATTCACTCACCTGTTGACAAGGAATTACCATTGCATGCTGGACATTCTCAAGCATCTGACAACGCCTTTCCAAAAATGATGATAAACTTTGCCATGAAATAATCTCTGTTAGAGGCGCATCGAGTTTCTGCTTCAAATGCTTCCAATGCTCGCATATTATCGTCTGCGATTTCCAATCAGTGAATTGTATCAAGCGTGGCACCCTTTAAACATGAGCGCAGATGTTGGAATCGTTCAACCTTGGTCAACTCGGCTTCTTTATCGTTGACAGTAGAAAATACGGATATAAAATCCATCCACTCTATATATGATCCACTGAACGTAGGTAATTTTAACTCAGGCAAGCGATATTTTGCCTGCGACACGATCATAACAGAGGGAGGCTCATTAGCTGAAATGTTTTGAATATGTGTTCATGATTGCGGTAGTATAATTTATGCCAACATGTAATCAAACTTTTCCCTTAGGTCACTACCAATCTCTTCATAATCGACTGATTCTAACTCACCGTGAGTTAGTTCAAATGTTTTTCTAATGCGGTCGAATATGACTTTCACTAAATTCGCGTATTGCTTTTATACTCTCATCAACTCGTTCCATCTAGTTGACTTGCAACGGACTTGTACTTGAGTCTTGAAAATTCAAGTTTTTCTTTAACTGCTGATAACTGTGCATAGTTGATTACAATAAAATTGTACAAACGAAATCACAAGAGAGAGAACAGAAACTAAAAGCAAATGTTAAATTTTATTTACAAACGACACTTTTATTGCGGTAGGCACCATATTCACAATAGTATGGTGAGAGCTTAATTTTTAATCATGGTGAGAATCCCAATTTGGAGTTGCCACATGCACATAAGTATATGACAAAAGGTTATTGCACTTATATCACAATGCTACGTAGCAATTTAATATAAATGATAATATGTATGTGGCAGCGTTAGTTAGAATTAGGATATTTGATAGCTTTCTGAGCATTGCAAGATGAGAGCGTATTGCGCTCTTAACTCTTTCTTTGAGTGTATGTGCTTTTGTTGCTTCCCTGTAGTATATGGGACTAGCACAGGAGCGCTCACACAAACTCAAAAAACTGGTTTTTGCAGTAAGTCGCACTCGACTTTTTGAGTGTCACTCAGTGTGCCTGTTAGTTTGAGTGCGCAGAAACAGCTCTCTAGTATGTATCTTTATTTCGCGCACGGCACGATCAAGGATTTGAGTAAGACCAACTTAAGAAATTACAAACGGTATATAAGCAAACAAACATGACAAGAACTTATGTACATAGTGAGAGCATGAATGTAAGAGAACATAATTGAAACTCTGTTACAACACTGCTGCGATGAACATGACGGCTGCTGCGCTGAACAGATACTATACAATAAAAAACCTTCATTTACATTAAATTCACATATTGAAGAAATTACTATATTTTGACTTGTCAATATAAATCTTTAATGATCGCGTTCCTCTAATTCTAGTATCGGGAAAGTGCCTTAGATTATGAATTAGCGATACTTCAAATTCCATCCAGCCGCTTTATTATGATTGTTGTGTTTGGTTGTAATCAGAATCGGTACATGGTCAGAACTTAACGCAATATTAACACAACACACAAAATATGTGAAAGCAGTGCACTGAAGATGGGAATGGGATGCTAAATATCCCTGTTTCATTCATACTACCACTATATTAAAAAAGACAGACTTCGGTTACTATAAGTTCTGATCTCAGAGAAAAATTCTCTAGTCCAATGTCATAGTTGCGATTCTGCAATAAAGTTTTTAAATGTGTAAAGTGTGGTGATGGACACATGTCCAGTGAGTGTACCAAGCCGAAAGATGACCCAGCAAAATGCGCACATTTTGGCGAAAATAATTTATTTCGAGGAAAACATCATCCAGTCTAACTGATCAATCAAATATGCGTACTGACGGATTCAGTTATTCTAAAGTGCTCAACACAACAACTTGGGAATCATCACAGAGACATCAACAAATTTCATTGAGAACTTTATGAAAAATATTGATCACCCTCACCAATCAACTCAATCAAATGGTTACCAGTTTGTTTGCATACTTATTCAAATAAATCTCCGGTATCACTTGAGGGCATGCTAACGTCCTACCTTCTGACAATAAAGTACCCGGAATTTGTCAATAAAACGCAAAATTTTTAATTATCATCAAAAAAGTTCAAAATAAGCTCCATTTGAAGCGATACACTTACACCAACGATTTTTCCAATCTTGAAAACATTTTTTATAGGCGCTCTCCGGTATAGCTTTCAGCTCCTTCAGTGAGTTTTGTTTGCTTGAGTCGGGTTCCTCGAAGCGGCAATTTAAGATTGGAGCACAGGAAAAAATCAAACGGAGCTAAGTCATGTGAATAGGGGGGCTAGTCGATGGTATTTATCGGGATTTGGCCTTATAATCGTTGGTAATCGTGGCCCGATGAGCGCTATCATGCAAAATCCACAAATTATCGGCCCACAATTCCGGCCGTTTACAACGGATAAATAAACAACCTCAAAACGGTTAAATAGAAATCCTTATTGAACATCTGGTCTTCCGGAACGAATTCACTCCACGGATATCGAAGAAAACAATCAGCATCACCTTCATTTTTGAACGACTTTTTCGAGGTTTTTTCGGTTTCGGTTCATTTATTTCCAACCATTCCGATGATTGTTGGCTCGTTAGCGGGTCGTACTCATAGACCCATGTCTCGTTACCAGTTATGATGCGTCCCATGAACGTGGGATCAGAATTAGCCCGATCCAGCATGTCTTCAGCGACCTTCTGCTGATACTCATTTTGGTGAAAATTCATCTCAATCGGAACGAGCCGAGCGGCGACGCGCTGCATGTCGAAATGGTTGACTAAAATTAAACAAGCTGTTTCACGATTGATGTTGAGTTCACGTGCCATCTCTCTAACACTAAAATGATGATTTTCGAGCACGATTTCTTTAACTTTTTTGACGTTATCGTCAGTACCAGAGGTCGATGGCCGTCCGGAACGAGGCACGTCTTCGACGATCTGAGTTTTCGATAAAACAGACTCACTGTAAGCCTTCTCCAACATTCGAATCGATTCGGCACACGAAATTTCGTTTAAAATATAATATTTGAAACAAACTCTTTGTTCAATATTTTTTCCATTTTAAAATTCGCCGAAAATTGCTGAGGTGGACTGATTTAAACCAGCTGCAGTAAACAAACTGGTTGATAGATCGCGCTCATTTTTGGCATGGTAATTAAAGATAGTCTTACCAACATACAGAAAAAAATCTAAAAAATACTGAACGCGGGCAATTTAAATGACAAATTGACTTTATTGTCAGAAGGTATGTTCAAATAGGCCTGCTGTTGATCTATATCAAAGCCAACAATATCCTATTTGTGTCCGAAACCCACTTAACGATCTATCTTACTTAAAAGTAATGGCTAAGATCTAATACACGCAAACCACCCGAGCGGGAGAGCTCAAGGTGCTGCCGTCATTTTAATCAAATCTCGTATCAGCTTTTCAGAACAATCACTAATCTCACTTTAATGGGTACAAACAGCAGTAATAAAGATACGCAGCCCACTTAGTGATCTAACCCTTGCTGAAACCTATGTTCCGACTTGTAAGACGGTGACAAATATTTGAACAACTTTTAGGTGGGTTCGGACACAGATTCTTAGTAGCTGGCGATTTCAATGCTAAACCCTTGGAGGGGATCTCGCCTTTGCAATCCGAAAGGAATCAATCTATATACAATAGGTGCATGCTAAAACTGAAACTAAATAGCCAATCCTCAGGCGAGTCAACCTACTGGCCAACTGATACTCGCAAGATTCCGGATGTATTAGATATTGCTATATCTAAGGGGATTGAGCCAAGCAAAATCGTAACTGCAAACTGTCTGGATCTCTGCTCGGATCACTGTGCTGTATGAATTTTCATCAATGTGCCAGTTGATATATAACTAAGAGGTATACTAAGATAGTAAGGGAAAATTCAAACTTGATTCGATATCGTAACTGCTCGGAACGTACAGTCGACCAAAACATTCTCTAATTTCTTCCAATGATGTAGACAATGCCGTTGATCTGTTTGCACGAAACACTCATGAAGCAGCAAGTCTCTCTACACCGCCCGCCCCCCATAGAAAGGTCACGCATACCTAAGTGTGATATAATACATTTATGGTCTGCAGAGATTGTTAATAAAGTTCGCCTGAAAAAAGGCCTTAGAAGAATTTGGTATACCTCTAGAAATCCACGGGATAAGAGTTCTCTTAATAAAACCACAATAGAACTAAAGGAATAGCTTGTGGAGTCGAAAAATAAAGCTATTGGTAAATTCCTAGAGGAAGCAGAACCTGGAAACGTTGAGCATAATCTTTCGTGTGCGACAAGGTACCGCAAAAGACCAATAAATAGGAAGACACCCATTCAGCGAACAAGCGGAACCTGGTGCAGGACTCAGCGGCAGGATTTGCCAATCATTTAGAACCCACTTTCACTCCTTGTGACTTTTGCCCGCCCGCAGATAAAATAAAGACACTAGAGTATGTCGATGCCGCTTGTCAAATGGACTTACCGATCAGACCTGTTAATGTTCTTGAGGTCATTGAAGTAGTTCAAAGCCATAAAAAGACTAAATCTCGCGGCTATAACAAAATATACACGTGCGCTTTAAAAGCATTATCCCATAATGATCTACTGCACCTTACAGCGATATTCAATGCCTTATTGAGGCTCATCCATTTCCCCTCTCAGTGGAAGTATGCTGAGATTATGATGATCACCAAACCTGTGAAACCCTATCACAAATCGTGCAATCAGCCTGCTGGCAGTATTCTATAAAATTTTCGAAACAATATTCTTGGCCCGATTATTACCACTGCTGGGCGAAAGGTGCATGCTCTCAGATCACCAATTTGGGTTTAGGAGCCACGGGACCCTTGTTCAAACTCAAAACATTGTTACCGGCACCTTTCTACATAATATTGAAGTTCTTCCTTCATAGAAGAACTTTTTACGTTAGACATGAAGATAAAGAATCAGATAGCTCGCTGGAGACCATAGTGTGCTGCAACCATTCTCTACACGCTCTTCAATGCTGATCTATTTCAAAAGATGAAAGAATTTTGGTTGCAGCATATGCAGATGATACCGCTTTCTTGGCTACTGATAGCGATCCTGGGACAGCCCCCACAATTTTGTAGAACCAGATAAATCTGCTAGAACCGTGGCTCAAAAGATGGAACATTGCTGTGAACACAGAGAAATACATTCACATAACTTTTACCATGAATCGCAACAGCTGTCCTCCATTACAGCTACACAAAATACCTTAGATTAACACTAGATAGAAGGCTAACTTGGCAGCCCCACACAAAAAAGAAAAGGAAACACCTAGACCTAAAACTGTTAAAAATGATCTGGCTCTTTAAATCAAACTCGTGTTAAGCCTGAAAAATAAGTTGATGGTATATAAATCCATACTCAAACCGGTGTGGACCGATCCGTGAATAGAATGCAAAAATAAGCTCCAAAAACATCTCCAGGCTTGAATGCCACGAAAACACCTTGCAGTCAATTTGCTGGACAACAGCCAGCACACTCGAAGGTTGAATCGCCTAAACCCACTGACTGGATTTACCGTTCAGAGTTCCTATTTAGAGTTTCCATTTAAATTATATACCAAATTCGTCACTATAAATAGAGATTTTGAAAAAGTTTTGTTTACTTTGCGACAGACCTTGTATATATTGTACTTTCTTTTTTTTTTAACATAATTATTTGCAATACGAGGTCTGTTCAAATCATATCGGGAATTTTGAATTTACGCGGGCAACGTAATATTCCATTTTCGTTTTTTTTTTATGGCGTTATGTTGGTACTCGTCACTTATGCTTTCAAGGTCGGCCATTTTCAATAACTAGCTTATTTTTCTTTCACAGATGTTTTGCTTGCACGTGTTTTGACTCGTCTTCGATTTTTGTCTACTTCAAAAAATGGATCAAAGAATTTGTATTTAATTTTTTGTGAAATATAAAATTAAGAGCACTTTAAATGTTGTCTGTGGTGTTTTCCGAGTCTACCTTGAGCAAAAAAAAAGTGGTACAATCTCTTCACAGAAAGTCGAGAAGCAAGCAAAACAGCTGTGAAAAATGAACTAAACATTGAAAATGGCCGACCTTGAAAGCATAAGTGACTAGTACCAACATAAATCATAAAAAAAAAAAACGAAAATGGAATATTACGTTGCCCGCGTAAATTCAAAATACCCGATACTTTTTGAACAGACCTCGTATGTACATTAGAAAATATAACTGCATTTTTCTTTTGTTCAAATACATATCCATTACATATGGCAGTGAAAATGTCGTTTGATTAAATGTAAATAAAAACAAGTAAAACGAGGGTTAACTTTGGCTATGACGAAGTTGATATATTCTTAACGCTCCCTTACCAACCGTTTTTGCCTACGCCCTTGTGATTGATCATTCAGAAATATTTGATTATTGATTTGACTTATGTTTAGGGTATAATCAGTACACGTACAGCATTTCAACACTGCGACCGAAATATTTGTTTGGGAGCTATGCCATCCAGTAATCAATCCTAGGGTCTTGAAAATTTCACGGTTTTAAATATGGGTCAACACAAAAAATAAAACAAAAAATTGTTATAGGACCACAAATTTTAATTTGGGTTTATATGGAAGCTATACGGTCCAGTAACTCTAAGGTCTTGAAAATAACACGGTTGGATATTAAAAACTTATAATGTCCAAATTTCAGTTTGATAGTGCAAAATACAAAAGTTTTTCTAAAAAGAACCTTAATTTTAATGGGTGGTTGGCATGGGTACTGGTTCCGATAAATGTTCGTCTCATCGAGCTGATCAAGAATATATATAGCTGTGTGGTCTCTTATGTCTCCTTGTGTTTGTTATAAACATATAAAACTATTCACTGCGTGAAGAGTGTAAAAAATGATTGTAACGTGATAGAAAGAAAACATCTGCACTGCATACATTTCGGACCACCAAAATAAACATTTTATTTATTTATTTGACCCATGAATCCATATTTAATTATGCATACAGTTAACAAATTTTTTAGAGTTTTAGCTATGTTAATAACTTTACTACGAAGCAAAAAAAAGAAGAGATTATAATTTACAGTGATTTTACAAAAAAAGAAATATTTTAAGATTGTAAGGAAAATGGGAACAACCTTACATTTGATAATTTTTCTAAAAAATAACTTAACGACTAAGACTAAACACTAAGGGTCGATACTTAAGACGAAGTAAATTTTGAATTAGCTCGAATAGTACGACTCAGCACTGGAATGGTGCATCATTTGATTTCTTATATTAAAATTGTTTTTAGATTGAGAGATTTTTGCATCTATCATGCAGATACCTGCCTTTACAAGAAGAAGATAGGTAGGGTAGAAAAAGGGTACATTAAAAATCAGTTTTAATAATTTATTTTGAGTTCTCTGTAACTTGCGGTTGTGAATAGCTGCACAATCGCCCCAAACTTCCGAACCATATAGCATAATTGGAATAAATATCATTTTTACTAACAAGAGTTTATTTTTTATAGAAAGAAATGACTTCCTGCTTATAAAGGGATATAATATTCTAATTGTTCTGTTGACTTTATCTATTGTCTTGCTAATATGCAAGCTGTATGTTAGTCTGTTATAATCTATATATAATCTGAGATATTTGATGCTATTTCCCCATACTACAGATTGGGTACCAACCTGCAAGTTTGAGTTTGGCAGATAGCAGGATTTTCTTCTTCGGGTGAAGTAAATTGCATTTGTTTTGTGCGCATTAAGTTTTATCTTCCACTTATGAAAATATGTTGCGAAAGTATGTAAAGATTCTTCGAGGATCTTTTTCACCTCGCAATAATCTTTACCAGAGCAATAAACGGCAGTGTCATCAGCAAATATTAAAGTGTTACAGTAATCAAAGGTGGGTTCATCGTATGTATAAATATTATAGAGAATAGGACCTAAAACTGAACCTTGAGGAGCACCAGCGCTAATCAACTTTTTCTTAGATTTGACTCCATCCAAAATCACAGAAAAATATCTATCAGATAAAAAGCTGCGTATGGTGTTGATAAGGTACATGGGTAAACCATTGCTAATTAGTTTATGAATGAGACCTTTGTGCCACACAGTGTCAAAGGCCGCTTCCACATCTAAGGTAACAACACCGACGGAGTTTTTCAAGTTAAGTTTGTTGTTAACGAATAATTTAAGCTTGTTGAGAGAGTGCACGACGCAGCTATAGTTAGCTCGAAAGCCATATTGAACTGATGGAAGAACATTATTTCCATCGATGTGCGAATTTATTCTTGATTTTAAAATTCGATCAAAGATTTTAGAGAAGCCTGTGTGGTTGATTGGTCCAAAATTATTATTATTATTTATTATATTATATTAGCTACCTTCCATCTAAGTAGAGCATCTTTTGAGGTTTTTTTTTAGACTTTTGGTGCAGACTGGTCAACTTCGCTTGCAGCAACAGTATTACTTAATGGTTTGGAGGGGCCGGAAGTAATTAAATTGCTGGGACTGACCCTTGACGTTGCTTTTGTGCAACCGTGGCATCTTTTGGCTTTCTAGTGCGCCAGGAGCGCTAGACTTATAGGAAGAAGGACTTATGCGTCGCTTAATTTCTGCTGATTAGTCGTCCTCAGGTACAATATTAGTGTGGGTAATGTGGCTTTAAAATTTAGGGTTGTTTTATAACTCGCGATTTAAAAATGAAAACGACAAGTGTTGCCAGTGTTAACTAGTGTTACATATGTATTATACTTGTGCGTCAACGCGTTCAAAACAACTTTTGAATCATTCACTTCAAAGGGAGTCTTTTTGTCGAACCCATTTAAAGTGAATGAGAATGCATGTTGAATTTCATTTCTGTGATGTGAATGTTGTTCTCATTCACATCTTCCTAGTACATATATGAAAACAGCAAAACTCCTCAAGTGATACTGACAAAATAAGTAAGAAATGTTTAATATATAATATACTTATGTTAATATTTAATATAAAATAACATACTTTAACCAACTTCTTCTTCATAGTTTTTCTGGCGTCGAAGAAATTTTATTGCAAAGCCATTGCTCAAAGATGCAAATATCGGATCAATTATTCTAGAAAACCCATTTTATGGATTGAGGAAACCTGATGACCAAGTGTAAGTTTAATATCAATAATTCAAACAAATCAAAACAGAGCATTAACTTTGGTTTGTACCTTTTACCCTAGTTCTTGCAATAACTTTAAATTGATTCGTAAAATTTGGTTTAAATGTTTTAGGAAATGCAAATAGCTCAAAAACTAAAAACATGCCAATACAACATAAAGCCTTAATTACTTCGAAGCATAAATATAAAAAATTAGTTAGGAAAGGAAACGTTGTGCTAAGTTCAAACGTAAAATTTGTGCAAAAACAATATTTATGAAAATTTGCAATGTATGAATGTGAATGTGTTTAACGAAAATTTTACAATTTTAAAGTTATTTAAAATCATCAACGCTGCTTGGACGCTGTTTTTAGGTTTCCGAACCCAAAGGGAACCCTATTGTAGAGACTTCGTTGTCTGTCCGTCCGTCCGTCCAGGTCATATCTCATAAACCATAATAGCTAGAAAACCGTAATTTACAGAAAATGTAGTTCTATTTGGGCATCAGCAACAAATACTAAAACTAAAATATTTTAAAAAGCTTAAAGGGGTCCCCATACAAGAAACATTTTGGTCTGCATGGCAGATATACGATCCAGTAAACCAAGGGTTTGAAATTTGGATGGTTGGTGGCTATACATCAGAAAGTTACATTGTCGAAATTTCAGTTTGATCGGATAACTTCGGAGGGTACCTCCCATACAAACCCACCATTAAAATTTAGGTTCTTATTGAAAAAACTTTTTTATTTTTTTCACTATTGAACAGAATAAGTTTTTAATATATGCGCGGAACATTTGTTGGAATAAGTAAAATCGGACCACTCCTATTCCAACCCCAATCTTGTACGGAACCCTCCCTGTACGAGTCTGACTACCACTTTGCCGATTTGTTTTTTTTTACAACAAATTTCCCGATGTTGTTATAGAAAAGTAGCAGCGTTGAACGCGAACTCCGCATTCGTTGACTGTGAGCTCCCTATGACTTAAAATATTTTCTTATATTACGTGGCGGGCAAGTTAAGTCTTTTGGAGGTTATATAGATCATATTCATTAAATATTTTAAGTGTTAATTTCATGCGTGAATTATATCCTATATATAAATTGAATAAAGACCAAAAAAATCATTCCTAAGATTATTTTTATATTGTACTATGTTACGAAAGCTTAGAGATGTGTATGTATTCTTGATCAGATTGAATAATATCAATTCTTTTATTTTAGAAGATCAAATTTACACAATGTATCGGACATTTTTGTTATGGGTGGTTGCCTTATATTAGAATGTCTTGTGCTATTGCATTGGTGTGAGAGAAACGCGCTTGGTCCATTGGGCATAACTGGCCTATCAATGGGTGGTCATGTAAGTAAATATTGCCTAAATCAGTACATATTACAAAAAGTATTTTTTTAATTTTTATACTCTTCACGGAAGTGAATAGTATTATAAGTTTGTCATGAAGTTTGTAACAGGCAGAAGGAGACAAAAAAAAATACATAAAGTGTATATATTCTTGATCAGCTCGATCAGACGAATTGATTAAGCCATGTCCGTCCGTCTGTATATATGCAAACTAGTCCCTCAGTTTTTGAGCTAGAGAGAATTTTGCACGAACCTCTCTTTTTACCATATGCAGTACATTTGTCGGAACCACCCGAATCGGACAACTAGTGGGGGTACCTCCCATACAAACAAGCCACTTGAATTCATGTTCTTATTAGAAAAACTTTTTTATTTTCTGTCCTATCGAACTGAAACTTGGACACTATCAGTTTCCAATACATGCGCAGGACATTTGTCGGAACCACCCGAATCGGACCATACAAACCACCCATTTGAATTCATGTTCTTATTAGAAAAACTTTTTTATTTTTCGTCCTATCGAACTGATTTTGGACACTATCAGTTTCCGATACATGCGCAGGACATTTGTCGGAACCACCCGAATCGGATCACTAGGAGGGTACCTCCCGTAAAAACCACCCATTTAAACTCATGTTCTTATTAGAAAAACTTTTTTGTTTTTTGTCCTATCGAACTGAAACTTGGACACCATCAGTTTTCAAGATAGGCCCAGGACATTTGTCAGAACCAGCCGAATCGGACCCCTAGGGGGGTACCTCCCATACAAACCACCCATTTGAATACTGCAATGAAACATTCACTGCGTCCCGTGAAGCGTATTTCATCTTCGGCATAGTCGACGATAACCTTCTTTCTAGTTACTATTACAATTAAAAAGTAGGATAAATTATTCTACTTAAAATTAAGAGCACTAGCTGCCATGACTTGCAGCTTTTATGTTAATGAAAAGTGAATTAATGCTATTTAAATAAGATTTGCCAATTTAACGCACATATATAAAAAAAATTGTAAATCAAGTTTATGTTGCTAAGATTTGGGATGCTCGGAGCTCTATAATGTTGATATTGGCTTGCTCTCGAGGACGCATTGCATCTTGAAAGCAGGTGCTGCACAATGAAGTACCAGTGTTTTACGTGCTCGCCTGTCTGTGAAGACTTAAGAACACGGTGCCAAGCACATGGATTGATAAACGTCAATCAACGTCCCCTTGGATATATATCCGCAGGTCCCAAATTTAAGTCATATTTATTTTGGTAAATATGACTCTCTCCTTGGTGGGGAGCGAGGCCTATCTTAAACCTCTGCTGCTCTCTAGGTCACAGCACCCGGTTGTATAACGCAACTCCACGTCGAGTTATTACTCTACCCGCATTTGGGTATTAAACCACAACCACCACGATACTCCCACAAGGGGGCCGTACCCGCTGGCCAGGACGGAAACAAGTTCCGTGGGCTCCTGACCACCCGTGGTACCAGAAAATAGCCTCTGGTCAGACTTCGTACCCGAGGTACTACCAATTCGAACTCCAAAACGTTCATGGGTTGGTGGCCCAAATTTGAACATAGCTCTCTGGAATAGCATGCGGGTTGGTAGCCCACAGATGGCACAGTATAAAGCTATACTCATGGGTACAACTTCCTCACTGTTGGGAGCGAGGTCTATTCCTACCTCTTCCGCCAATTTGGCAGCATTTATTTGATTAAAAATCAGGCGAGCATATGTCCCCACTGTCACAAGGACTTTAGGCGAAAGGGTAGTAGGCTGAGACCGCTACAAGCCAGACGCCCGTGGTACCAGAAAATACCTCTGGTCAGGCAGCGTAACCAAGTTACTACCAGTAGAGCTCCATGAAGCTCAGGGACTGGTTACCCCGGGGGGAACACTAACCAACCACATTCACACACACACATATCGGACAGTCTCAGGCTAACATCGGACGACGTCTCAAAAATACTGCACGTGCAAACCCATTTAATCTCCTAACTCTGTCCCTATTGGAGAGCACCTCACTAAAATCAAAACCCCCATTAACGCTCAAAATACCAAACTCATTCAAATCCCTTAAATCGTCATACAGAGAACATTCACAGAGAACATGTTGCCATGTCTCGTCCGTCGAGCCACAATGGCATTCCGCACTGTCATTTAGGCCCCTTGAATGCAAAAAAGCATTAAGGGAACCATGACCAGTCAACAGGAATCCGAGCCAAAGGTTAAAACCAAAGTCCGGTCGACTGCCAACAAATGTGACATCCTGAATGAACCTGTATGTCACCCGCCCACACACAGAACTGTCCCATCTGATTTGCCAGTCAGACAAGACACACTCATTCAACATTCTCTTACACACATTTCGCCCTAAGCTCTCCACATCCATACCATACAACCATTCATCCTGCAGCAATGGTAATCCTCTCCTGATCTTGAAATCAATGGCTCTTCGCCTGACCTCAAGATCAAGAGGAACCACACCAAGCAAGATCTGCAAAGCCTCAGTGGAGACAGTGCGACATACCGGCAAACATCCCAATATCATGACCCTCTGGCATGATAACACTTTCTTTCTGCCTACAACAGATGATGCCGTTTTGTACCACACCGAAGATCCATATGCTGCACAAGCAACAAATAGACCTCCATAAATGGTACGAACAGCACGCCTGCTGAGACCCCATTCACTCCGCAAAATACGGCGCACTTTACCAACCACACCAAACAATCGGTCTCTGAGACGAGCAATATGAGGAATGAAATTCATTCTCTCTACCACGGTTATACCAAGGTATTTAACCTCAGTTACATACCGAAGGCTGCCGGAATCAAGCCTGACGATAGGACTCCGTTTTGGTGCCAATTTGCCCTTAAGCAACATTGTCACAGTCTTATCCACCGCCACACTGGCACCAACACTACTGCTCCATTCAGAAACAAAACGCATGGACTCCTGGCCCTTGCGCTCAATTTCCAAACGCGATTGTCCCTCAATCAAGATCAGCAGGCCATCCGCATACGCACAGCACTTATATTCTTGTCCGAGCTGCCTTAACAAGGAATCCATCATGAGGTTCCAAATAAATGGACCACAGATAGAACCCTGTGGGCAACCACGAACCACATCCACACTGACACACTCATTCAATCCAACCGCACAAGCACGCCTGTTAGAGAAATAACTCTTCCAAAGGGCCATTTCCCGACTTTCACAATCTCTCAATTTCCTCAGCGCACAATCCCAACTTAGATAGTCGAACGCACCCATAAAGTCCACAAACACACCTAGCACATACTTGGAGCTACTTGCCTGAACACAGTCAGACACATAGCCCCAAGCGTCCTCGACGCATTTACCCTTTTTAAACCCAAATTGCAAATCAGACATTTGCTCATTCACTCTCTCCTGAAGCCTTTCTACCAGAACTCTTTCCAGCACTTTACCAAGTACCGGCAAGAGACTGATGCCCCGAAAAGAACGAGGATTACTCCTAATTCTATCAGGCGACTTCAGAAGCACTATCACCTTAGCACACTTCCACGCCTTGGGAAAATACCCAACCGATACACACTTCCCATATAACGCATTCATGTACTCAGGAATGGCCTTAAAGATGCTTTTACACATCTCTCCGGTCAATCCATCCATACCAGGTGACTTTCTCGACTTTAACATCGAAAAAGCCACCTCCAATTCACCAGCCTCGAGCGGATCACAAGGATCCTCCACCAAAGGTAGAGTTTCCCCAGGATCCGCCCGAGGGAAAAATGCACACAACAAAGCATTCATACAATCTCTCCATGTTGTCAACTGAGTGTCGCCAACACGAAGAGCACACACATTTGTCTGCCCACCCTTACCCCTACAAATTCTATAAGCATGACCCCAAGGATCATGCTCATTGCGTCGAAGAAAAGCTCTCCATTCATCCTCTTTCACTCTTATAAGCATACGCTTATACTCTTTCAACACACGACTATACTCTGATCTAAGTTGGCCTACATTCAAAGCATCAGCAGATCTGGCCCTTTGGAATCTCTTCCGAAGTCTACGAACCAGCCTCCGCTTCATGCTAAGCTCATTCGTCCACCACTTCACTCTACCAAGGATCGTAATTCATAGCAAAATTTTCTTTATTTACCCATGAATTAGTAACTCGTGCTGATGATTCTCTCTCTCTCTCTCAGCCTCTCTTGCTGAATGTACTCTTTTGGCATTCACTGTACTACGACCTATGTTCGAACGACGACGTCTTCCAGACATGACTTTATAATTTCTTGATAGTAATAATCAGACTTAAATAAAAAAATCTAAAATCACATTTGAAGAAACTTTGCGACTTTGTTTTATAATATGTAGTGATTATTATTATAGAATTAAATATTTAATGTGTTAATGTGTTCATTGTTTGTATAATTTCATTCATGGGGTTTATTTTTTATTAGATTTGAAATACAATTATCATTTGAAATTTTTACAATATCTGTGTTTAAGCAAATTTATACGTTATTTAATGTTGTTTTACAATCCTTTTTTATTCCATATATTTCTTTTTGGCAAATTATAATTTTATCATAGTTTAATTTTTACAATTCTTTTCCCCATTTTTAATGGTTTTATCATAATTTTTTACAATTTTCATGTAAAGTTTCCAGTACTGATATTACATAGATTATTAAATTCTTACTATGGGCAATTTTTACGTTTTCAATTTTTAATGCCTCTTCAATATTATTATTCGGTAATTCATCATCTTTTAGTATATTTTTTATAATTTTAATATCTGATGATGAGAATAAAAAGGTATTTATAACATTTACTTTTGATAGATGTAAAGCCACTTTTAAATTATTTATGTCTTCTTTTAATAAATCAATTTTAATTTTGCAATATCAAATTAATACCGTTTAAAAATTTTCGTTATGTTATTTTTTCGTTCTATAAGATTCTTATTTATTACTAATTGTTGGTTATTATTACTTATTACTTTATTGACAGTATTAGTAAGGATTTCTAAGTCGCCATGATCAGGATTACCAGCAATCCATTTCCAAGCCGAATCTATTGCATTTATGGATCTTTATATTTAATAGTAGGAGTTGGGTTATCTATGGAATCATGTAAGGACTGGATTTCTTGAATAAGGAAAGGACGTAAGGTGTGGGAGTTACTTATATTATTAATCAAGTTCGTTTCGATGTCGTTGAGTATTATAATATACTCCGTCATAGTTATTATGTGAAGGATTTTGAAATTTCCGGTTTGAATTTTTGTAAGTCCATTTTCCATAGTAACGACTTCTGATTGAGTGTAGTTGATTACCTCTACGGAAGCGTGTCCGAGTTGAATGAGGTTTATTAAGAGGATAAACCTAAGAGAGTAATAGAGGAAAGTTAATTTCTTATATTGCTTGTATGTACTTGTTTACCTATCATAGTGGTAACTGTTGTATTTTGGTTTGTTTTTTGACTTTTTCTTGATATCTTTTGGATAATTTGTTTCCTAAACGTTTGTTTTGTTTTACAAATATTTTGTCGCCGGGGTTGTTACGGGTTCTTTCCTGTTAGTATTGTGGTAATTAATGTCTTTTCTGTTTTAATTTTTCGTAATTTTCTTGTCTAGTTTTTTTCGTATTCTACTACCAGGAGGGTAAGGTCGTCCAAAAAAAAAAATCAATCGGTTTCTTTTGTGTAGTGGATTGAATTGAGTGATTGTACTCATTAACTGCTGTTTCTATTGGTTCATGTAGGTTTGTAGTGAGATATTCTTGTTTAATACATCGGACTATTTCAGCTTATGTAGAATGGAATCTTTCGATCTGGCCATTTACGTCGCTTTTGTAAGGAGGTGCAGTGAAAATTTGGATATTTAACTCGTTTTCGAGCAAAAATTTAAGTGATTGTGAATTAAAAGATTTTTCATTGTCGAAAACTATGGATTTGGGTACGCCGAATTAAATATGATTTCTCTTAGGGGTTTGCGGATATTTTCTATACTATTCCCATCTATGGGTTTTACGACTGCGAGTTTAGTAAATTTATCTATTGAAGTCAGGAATTTACAATTTCCTGTTGAGAATATATCGATACAGACCTGGATATATGGGAATTGGAGTCTTTGCAAGATTTGGTTTATTGGGTTGACGGTCGTATTCGCATTCTTTACAGATTTTGCATATATTTACAATATTGTTAATTTTTTTGGTCATTCCAGGAAAATAGTAGTGGGTTAAAATTTGTTTTTTGTTTTCTTGGGCATTCCTATGGGCTCTATTAAGTGTGTTTATTATTAAATTTGTTTGTTGATCCTCATTTTTTATATCTTTAGTCTGAATTTGTGTGAAGAGAATTTTGTAATTGATTGTGTTGCTAACATTATGGATTCTTCGGTTTTGATACAATCAGTGACAGAGGACTTCAGTTGAATATCTAGGTTGGATGATGGTGTGACGGTGATAGGTTGGAAATACTATCTCGAACTGATAGTGCGGAGTTTCGCCGATTTGTAAAAATATTTGGTTTTTAAAGACGTTTATGGGTAATTCACTACAGGATATTAAATTTCCTGGCGAACTGTTACTACTGTGGACGGTGACTGTTAGGGAATTAATATTGGCTATCGGAGGTCGTGAAAGAAAATCTGCTACGACATTTGTGTTTATAAATCAACTCATGATTGTATTCTTCGAGTTGAGCTTTCCAACGTTTCATTTTTGCATCAGTAATTTTATTACTAAGTGCGAAAATATTTTAACCTTTTTTGATGCTTACAGGAAACATCTTAGGGACTGTAAAGCCTAAATGATTGCGAGCATTTCCTTGTCATTTGCTGCAAAATATTCTTCGGACTTGCCAAGTGTCCGTGAAAGGAATGAAATGGGTTTTCCTTCTTGACTGCTCCAAGGGCATAATTAGAAGCGTCCGTTGTTAATTCGAAAGGTTTATCGAAATTGGGATAATGAAGAATAACATCTTCTGAAACTAAGCAACTGCGCAATCGTTTAAATGCATTAATTTGTTGTTCGTTAAGGTTAAGTATTGTTTTTTTTTTTTTTTTTGAAAGTGTTTTAGAAGTGCGACCCATTTCTCCTCGTAATATTTCTGTTAATGGATTTGCAATTTGGGCATAGCCTTGAATAAATTTGCGACAATGCCCTGTTGCTCCTAGGAAAGGGACGAAGATCATGCAATGTTTTAGGTTTAGGAAATTTGGCAATAGCTTCAACTTTTGGGGATTGGTACGTATACTATTTTGATTGACGACGATGCCAAGAAACTCGATTTCTTCTTTGATGAAGTCGCATTTATCAAGTTGTCTTTTAAAATTTGCCTTTTCAAGGGTATTAAAGACGATTAGTAAATTTTCCAAATGTTCTTGGAGTATTTTTGCGAATATGATGATATCGTCGATGAAAACGTAACATCTTATGCCGATATGTTCGCGAAGTATATCGTCTAACGCACGCTGGAAAATTGAAGGTGCGTTTCTAAGACCGAAAGGGAGTCGTGTAAACTCATATTTTCCGTTATTCACAGAGAATGCTGTCTTTTCAATATCTGATTCTGCGATGGATATTTGATGGAAACCGCTCTTCAGATCGATAGTAGAGAAATATTTATTTGACCCTAAGTTAGTCAAAATTGTATTCATATATGGTATCTTCATTAAGTTTCCTATAGTCGATGACCATACGGAATTTTTTTTTGTTCCTGAAGGATCTGCTTTTTTGGACATACTGGACAATTATATGGTGATTTATAAGGACGTAAGATACCGTCTTGAAGTAATTCTTCCACTTGTTTATCTATTTCGGATTTAAGCGCCATTGGATATGGGTATGACCGACAATAGATTGGTCTGGTCGTTCTCTTTTAGTTATTTATTGTTCCTGATTTGGTTTAGGATGGAAAGTTTGCTGAGTAAGTTCAGGATAGAAAGGGCGAGACAATTTGTTTGAAAAGTGGCCTTTTGTATTTGCGTTTGCATAGTTAACTCGATAATTTAAATTACCTAAACCTAAACTTATAAACGCCAATTTTTTGAGTTGTCGGTTGGTTTCACTTTCGCCCAAAAAATCCGTAGCCTTGCCAGCAGTTTGGGCATTAACTTCGCTGCCTCGTTGATTTGTTTTTGCTTTAAATAGAATCCTATTGGGCGAATAATAAAAAAAAATGCATCGGAATGTAATTTCAAACGATGCAAAATGGGCGAATGCAACGTTTTCGGAGCTATCGCTACTTGACACTATGGCAGCAAATCGGGATGTAGATAAGAAGATCACAAAAAGACTGGAAGATTTGGCGACGAAGTAGAATATTCAAGGCTAAAGTAATCCCTTAAAGGTCAAATTAAGACATTGAAAGCGGAAAACGAGTTGCTAAGGAAGGAATTGGAGGAGTTAAAGAAAAACAGCGAAACAGATAAAAATTAACTGAACCGTCTGGTGAATCGCAGAAAGGAAAACAACATTATAGTCAAGGGGATGGCTAAGAACGATTCACCAAAATTGGTTGAATTGAAGTTGTGCCAAGAGAAACAGGAATAGCAAAATATTAAGGTGCGTGAGGCAAGGTTGCTATATAAAAGAAATAACAAAATGGGAGTGGTAGTCGAACTGGAGTCAGCAGAGATGGCATGTGAGGTGCTTAACAGCACAAAAAAGCTGGCAGGCACCTCTATTTACATAAAAAGAGATCTCAATGCTGAAAGGCATCAGCATAAAAAAGTACTGTTGCAATTGAAAAATTACCTCCTGCAGCCAAGGACCTAACAAAATAATGGTGAGAAACGATCGAATGAGCGTCGGAAATAAATGTATTGCATTGGATAGTAAGAAAACCCTGGTGTCCTAAGGTCAACCGGCCGAGAGAGAGAGTTTGGCGCCAGATAGAGTGCACACAAAAAACTAATAAAAGCTCGCAAGGAATGTGCAGATAATGAAGCAAGTAGTTGTGTAAGTCGAATTCAAATAGTTCATTGTAGATATATAAAAATACTTTCCTATAATATTCATAGTTTTACAAATAAGTTACTATATCCAGACTTCCTTGCTTATTTTATCCACGCTTTTCTTGCTTTTTGAAACCCACACAAGCGAGGAGGCAGATTCTTTTAATAATTATTTTACCGGTTGGAAGAGCAATGGGGGGCGGTGTTTATAGGGGCTAAAAACGGAATTAGCTTCCACTGCACAAGTCAATTTTATTTGTGAAGATGGTGTGGTTGCATTCAATTATTACAAAAAAAGAAAGGTACCAATGGTTGAAAAATACTTGGCAACCTACAACAGACTTTAAGTTTCCACTGGTGCCTGAAGGCAAAAAAAACGGTATTTACAAATAAGTTGGTTACAGAGGCATTAGCCATTCATGCATATAGCAAAATGGTGGTGGCTTGAGCAAAATGTGCATTCTATTTGGTCGACGTGAAGCGGGTACAAGTGATGTGAAGTTGGGAATGTTTGTGTCAGAACCACTGGACCATGTTGTTCAAATAAGATCTCAAGAGATGGAAATTATTGAAGAGAATCGTAAAAAACTGATACCCATTATCAAAACAGTTATATTATGTGGGTCACAAAGATGACGGTAATTTGGAACCGGAAAGCTCTTACGGAGAAGAAACTTTAGAGCATTATTAAACTTCCGAATAGATGCTGGGGATGAGATATTACTTAACCACGTAAAAACGTATGCTACTAATGCTTCCTATATTAGCAAGTCTACACAAAATGCATTAATTGGGTGGGATTTCATCACAAAACAAATAGTAAGCAAATCATGTCGAACACACATGAAGCCACCGACTCAACTTTGCTATCAGTGCAGCCCCCACCGTATCCAGCATAAAAAATGCTGTTGGGGTAATCTTAAGTGTAGCAACATTCTTTTGTTAGTCAGCCCAACGAATACAATTTCTTAGAGAAGAAATGCAAGCTAGTCTGCCAAAAGAAAAACAAAATATATTTAAAAAAATGTGTGAGACTAGATGAGTAGAAATTCATAAAGCGGTATTGACATTTTCAGCGGTTTTGCCATATCTTCCTGGAATTTTACAAAAAGTGGCTGATCAAGGGACAGATAGTAGGGGGTAAAAACGGAATTAGCTTGCACTGCACAAGTCAACTTTATTTGTGAAGATGTTGTGGTTGCGATAAGAATTATAAGAAATGAAATAACTTTTACCTTAATATTGGCATACCGGCTGCAAACTGACATGACGAGTTTCACGCTGTTGAAAGCTATGAATCCAATATTAATGGGGGATTTGAACGTAAGAATAGGGCAAGCACAATAAAACATGCAGGAGATAACTAAGCGTTCTTTTATAGCAGGTAGTGAGTAAGAAAGTCGAGAGATTGCCTAGTAAATGGGAAAGGAAGCGACTTTGTAATGAGTCATTAATGTTAAATGGATTGGCAAAAGGTGATGAGGACAAAGCTTTTACATTTATTAGTGCAGTTGGAGCTACTGCCGAAGTTGCGATGGAGGGAAAGTGAAAAGCCAAAGTACCAGGAGATTTTAGGCGAATATAGGCAGAATGAAAGGGAAACTCAATTGTCGGATTTGACCTATATAATCAAAAAGTCTGTGCCTGATGTTAAGAAAGGAAAAATTGTATTTATAAACTTTCCTTTAAACTATTAGTAGCCTACAGAAAAAGTCCAAGTATAGAGAATATAGAAAACTGCTTAGTTGCAATCCAGGGGTTTAAACAAATATATAGTGAAAAAATAAAGGAGTAATTTAGAAATGTGGATATCCAAATAAATATGGTAAGGGATGGGAAAGTTTGGTAGAGACTAATTAATCAGTTGAGAAATACAAAATTGCAAATACATACGGAAAGAAAATGAGCCGATTTTAGTGATTATTTCAATCTCATTCTAAATGTCCCGCAAATATCAGAAGATGCTGAGAGTTTTAATGATAATGCAGCATTATTTTATCAAAAATTTTTGAAATTGCCGAGTTTTACACCAACGTATGCAATAATGCTAGAAACAGGCATGCAAAATAACCACTTTTATACGCTAGATCTGCACCTGCAGTGTTTAACGAAGACATTATTCAGTTGCTCTAACCAAAGATTGCCACATAGATTATCAAAAAAAAAAAACTATGAGAAGAGAATACTGCGTGGATAAAAGAGGTAAACTTAGGTAAACTGAATAGGTCGACGTTATGAATTTAGCTTTAGAGAGGAGGATGATTGGCAACTTTGGAACAATAACAGAATGCTGCTTTTGGAAAATCTTAATTATGAATAACGTATGTAGATCAGGCTATTTAGTCAAGTAGATTCTATAAGAAATCACGAGCGGTACCCCACAATTCACAACCATAAGTCCAAATTGGTTTACAGAGTTAACAGAGTTATACAGCATCACCTTGTACTCAAGTCTCAGTCCAGATGTAGAATTGATTAGCTAGTGAAGACTTTGAGCCCTTAGTTTCATATATATCTTATTAGCTTCTATATGCTTCCGCCAGGTGAGCCGTCTGTCCAGATCAACGCCACGATATTTTGGGGTAGCAAACATTTACTTTTGTCAATCAAACACTCATGCCAAACATATGTGTGGATCAAACGCTTGTGATACATCAAGGAATACTGTTGAGCAATATTCTCGCTGTTCAAATGCAGTTCTTATTTCCGAAGTAACTCTGTTGACTGGCTCAATCGTTCCATATTTTGCTCGAAAACCAAATTGATGATCTGGAATTGTACTATTTGTTTATAAATGGTGATTGAGTTTGGCTTTAAGAACCTTCTCAAATAGCTTAGAAAGACATGGAAGCAGACTTATAGGTCTGGATGAGAAAGGACATGTCCTATCCTTCCATTGTTTTGGAAAGTATCCAATTCAAAAGATAGCATTGAAAACACACGAGAGAAATACTATTGCTGCGTTTGTAAGTTCAGTTATCATTTTTAGCACGATTCCATCATAACCAGCAGATTTTTTGGGGTCGAGTTGAGTCCTTCTAATAGATTCAATTTCACTTGAGCTTGTTTTTAATGGAGACATATTTACTGAATTTGTGATTGTCTGGTGAGGAAGCACAAATTTGTTAGTAGGTAGATTAGGTTCAAACATGTGCTCCAGATGGTTGGCAAATACATTAGCCTTCTCTTCATCAGACCGTGCTCTACTTCCGGTTCTGTCTCTAATAGGTGAATCCGATTCCACAGAAGTTTTTAGCGATTTTTGTGCTTTCCAAAGTGACAATCTAGTGTTTGTGGGTGATAGGTTATAGATATAGCGCCTTTGTGCCTCGAGCTTGTCGCTTAAAAGTGCTTTGGCTAGTTTTTTGTTGCATTTTTTAATCTTTGTGTAGCAGGAGATCTGTGCTGTTGCCATTCTCTTCTCAATCGTCGTTTAGAAGCCAGTTCGTTAATTTCCCTATTTGTTTTTACAATTTACAAGAGTGCTGTAAAGTTGCCGACCTTTTGGATTTACCAAACGATAACCCCAATAAGTGTATTTAGCATTGTAGTCACCGTCCGCCAAAAATCGTTCTCCAAGGCTATCAAAGAAATATTTAAACACATCTGCAGATATTGGAACTCGTGGAGGACAATATACAGCAGATAAGGTCAGATTACCATGAGGCACTTACATCCGAACCGTAGTTGCTTGTAAATGATTAGATGAGTAGGGCTCTAGAGTCTGGTGTTTAATACGCTTTCTTATAATAATGCATGTACCACCATGAGCTCTTCAATCCGGATAATTAGTTGTGTAAACTAAGTAGTCTGGTATGAAGAAGTTGTTTTTGCTAGTCAAATGAGAAACAAAGATGAACATCCTTGTTCACAATCCAAAAATAAGAACAAAATATAGAAATGATTTTTAAGAGAATTTTATATGGAGGCTATCTTTTCCAGTAATCTGTGAACTCTAGTTTTGTCATATTGCCTGTGTATAGGAAATTTCATCACTCTAATTTGAAAACTAGTTATTTAGTATTATTTTAAAACAACGTAATATATAATGCAATATAATTACACACCTCTTTTTTTTATTGTAGATGGCATCCCTTGCCGCAACCAATTGGCCGAAGCCTCTTGTGTTGGTACCTTGCTTATCGTGGTCTACAGCATCCGCTGTATTTACAACTGTAAGTATTGCAATAATGTCGTTATGATTAAATGCGCATTGAGATATAATTTATTTGTTTAATTACAATATGATCTAGCAATTTTAGAAAAAAAATTTAATGCAGTTTTAATCATTGCTTTATTGCCTTTCCAATGAAACAAAAATGTCCCTTCATGTTGCACACAACAGGAGCTATAAAGAAAATTAAAATAGAAACCAAGAAAAGATGCTGAAAAAGTTTGGACACACCTGGTACTTGATTCCCGTTATACTAAAATAACAGTAATCACTTTGCTTCTTTTGCTATGGTTTGTTTTCCTACTTGTAATTATTGCATAGGATCATAGTTTGCAAAGGTTTTAAGTTACTTTCTATTGTGAATTTGTGAAGGAATCATCAAAATGTGCAGTGGCAAAGAAATACCAATGGAAATCCGTAAATTGATAATTAATCTTCACAGTGAGCAAAACTCTTATCACGACATTGGCCCTATAGTTCAGAGGTCATATTCAAGTGTTCGAAACATTATAAAACACAACATAAATACTGAGCAATTAGAGTGAGCCTAAAGGCAGATTTGGTTGCCCAAAAAATTTTACACCACGTCAGTAGCGCATTGTAGTAGCTGCAGTCGATCAAAATCCAAAAACCTCGGTTGTACAATTAAGTAATGAAATGGAGGAAAGGTTTGAAGAAAACATCCATCCACAAACCGTTCGAAATACGCTACAGAAAACTGGTTACAATGGCCGTACTCCTTGGCTCAAACCTTTCATTTCAAAGGCTAACAAAAAAAAAGGATGTCGTTTGCCAATTTCCATGTTAACCAGGCGGATTCTTTTTGGAACAACCTTATATACAGTGATGAATCCAAGTTCAACCTGTTTGGGTCAGATGGCGCTCAAAAAGTTTGGAGGAAACCAAATGATAGCTTCTGGTGTTGGAAATCTCACCTTAATAGATGGGACCAATGGAGAAGCTTTTATACCTGAATGTTTTAAGAAATAACTTAGTTCCAAGTGTCACAAAGTTAGGGTTGGATGAGAAAACATTTATGTTTTACAATTATTACCCCAAACATTCATCGTATCTTGAGTGGCTTATATACCACTGCAAACAATTTAAAACAGCACCACAATCACCGGATCTTAATCCTTTAGAGAATATTTGGC
The DNA here is from genome assembly GCA_037043295.1 of Amiota minor. Taxonomy (NCBI): domain Eukaryota; kingdom Metazoa; phylum Arthropoda; class Insecta; order Diptera; family Drosophilidae; genus Amiota; species Amiota minor. Next base: position 239,713 of record JBAMAW010002228.1, read on the forward strand.
ATTTGCTTGAAGGTATGATTAGACATCACACCATTACATCAAAGGATTCTCTGAAAGATGCCCTACGTACGGAATGTGCGAAAAGTATGGCCAGGCGACTAAAAGCCGTTATTAAGGCAAAAGGTGGCAAAACAAAGTATTAGATGTTAAAAAAAAACAAGAAACAACGTTATCTTCGACTATGCCGAAGATAAAATACTCTTCACGGATGCAGTGAATTTTTCATTGTAGTAATCAAAAGGGTTATTTGTATGTGAGGTACCCCCCGCGCTTGTCATTTTGTCTCCTTCTACCTGTTACAAACTCCATGACAAACTCGTAATACTATTCACTTCCGTGAAGAGTATAATAATAAAAATGCCCATTTCGCACAAGTGTGCCTAAACTTTTTCAGAGTGCTTTCGTGGCTTTTATTTTAATTTTCTTTTTAGCTCCTGTTGGCTGCAACATAACGGAACATATTTAATTGTATTGGAAAGGCAATAAAGCACTGATTAAATTAAATTTGTTTTCTAAAATTGCTAGAATAAGACTTTTTAAGACGCATTTTCCAAATTTTTTGTCGGTGCCCAAACTTTTTTGATACACAGTACATAGTATCAATTAAAGGGTGTCCAAAAATGTACTCAAGCCTTAAAATTTTCCTTCATTTGTGCGGTTAACTATTGCTGTGAAATGCGGAACTCCGTGCTACGCATTTTAGGCTATTTGGAGTTATGCGCATCGAAGCGTCAGAGAAAAACGAGGAAAGGAGCTTAACTAGCATCTGTTGAATATTTAGAATGAATACATTCAACTTTTTACTTACCTCGTTGGCACTTAACAACTGGCTATAAACAATACAGGAATTGAACACGTTCCAATTTTTAGCGAGTTGTTTTTTGTTTTTCTAGTTGGTGTTTCCATTTTTTAAGTCGGTTTCTATAATGCAATTTACAAAATACACATGCGCAAAGGTTTAAAATAGATGTTGGACCGAAGTTAATTTACTGTCTTGTTCGATTGACAACAGACCTCCTTTTTAGGGTTAGAAAAGGAATAGAGTGGTAATTAGCTTGCCACCACCGTTTATCAAAAAATATCAATATACTTAACCGATCAAACCATATTGTACAGTTCGTAGTAATATAATATTATCTAATATACCATAATATATTTCTTTTACCGATAGGGTGTTATGAGCCAATCTATAAATTGGGACATGCTTGAAACTCAATATCATTCAGATGGACAATATCGTGAACGCTTATCGAAAATGGTGACTGTTATAGATGATGCATTTACTGCGGGACAACGGTTTATTAAAAATTTTAATCAGTCCTTACATGAACTAAAGGAAGATATTAAAGAAACTCGACATATTCAGCAGCTACCTTATTCAAATGACCAAAAAAATTCAGAAAATAATTCAATTTTCTTGCATAAATCTGAGCTAAATATGAATAAAACTATAGGCAAATTAGCATTACCGCGAAAGGACCACAATAATGCTAAAGAATTTCTTAATGATAATTTCAATATCACTACAGACCAATCCTCACCTTCTGTAGAATTATCTACATTGACAAAGCTTATGAAATTTATTCTTCCAAAAGCAGCGCAAATAAATAATGATAAAATAGATATTACGAAAACAAACTGGTGGGAGAGAGAAGCCCTGCAATTTATGCGTGGTATGATGGACGAGTGCACACACCTGAAAAACTTTTCCGTACCATTTGATACGTCTCTAATTATTGCTGTTTGTGCAAAGGAAGACGCTTACGTTCCCAGAGAAGGTTGCAGCAGCCTAGAAGATATTTGGCCTGGAGTTGAAGTAAGATATCTTGACGCTGGCCATGTGAGTGCATATGTTTTGCATCAGAAACTGTTTAGGTAAGATATAAGCAAAAAGTACAATAAAAAAATGGGTGTGGCTGTGTCATGAACACGGTCGTCTCTTTTGCGTGGAAACGTCTATGTGTTATAATCATTTTTTTAACTAAAAAGTCCTTCGGATTTTCATGTTTTTTTGTGTGGGAGCTATGCTATCCAATGATGATCTTGAAATTTACATGGTTGATGAATATGGGTCAGACATGTATGTAAGAATATGTTCATTATCCAATGTTTATTAAATCACAAACTATTTTTATTATTATTATTATTTAATATGAATAGTGTATTATTATTATTCTTTAATATGAGTAGTGTGTTATTGTTATTATCCAAGTTTTTTTTAAGAACTATTTTATTTAAGCTTATTTCGACTTTCAATGCTTGTACACCTGCGACTCTCTTCTTGGTTTCACAGCTCTGACTCCACTGACTGCACTTCTGCATCCCAAAGACGGGTCGTTGCCCTTACAAGGCCCCCTTACATGTATTTATAGCATCCAAATTTTGATAGCAACAAAAAAGTTTTGGTAATAATAAGAATATAAATTTGAATTTGAGTTTATATGGGAGGTATTCCCCTAGGAGTCCGATTTGGTTGATCCCGAAAAAAGAAAACTATGTGCAAAATTTCAGCTCTATAGGTCAAAAACTGAGGGACTAGTTTACAAACAGGTGGACAGACGGGCATGGGTAAATCATCTCTTCTTGTCGAGCTGGTCAAGAATAAAAATACTTTATGAGGTCTCCGAGGTCTCCAAACTTCTTGAGAAACTTATAATGATATTCACTGCGTGAAGAGTATAAAAATATGTAATAAAATGAGCACGCGTAACCATAGTTAAAAGTTAAAAGAAGAAACACATTGTTGCTGCATATACAATACATACATTAGATCTCTATTACCAACTCTCTTAATTTCAAACATGATGATGATAATGATCAACAACAACAAAAAGTAAAGCAACAAAAAAAAAAAAACAAAGCAAACAGCAAGAACAAAAGAGAATGTGCATAAAGCAATAAGAAAAAAAAATAAGTAGTGTGCGTCGCCCTTAAGAAGTGAAACTTGTTTAGCGAAGGGCGGTAAATACAAAAATTAGAAATTGAAATGTGACGAAAAGCAAAATGCGATGATGCTTCAGAATCGTACTTTGCATAAGATTAAGAAAAGGATTTTTCTTTTTTTTTTTTTTTTTTGGGTTCTCCATGGAGGTGTAGATCTTCAAAGATCCCAATAGACCGATCTATTAGAGTACACGATTCACCGGACAAACAGCCCTCTATGGTGCTTACGTACTTAAACCACCCCGGACCACACTGGCTCTTTTTTCAACCCTGGCGGAACTAGCAACTGAGGTAATTCTTCGCCAGAAATGGATAAATTGTTGTATAATTGTAATATCTTTGTTGAGACCCGGTGAATTTTCCAAAAATTTTATTTTTTGTTGGGGAGATGGCAATAGAAATACACATTCTGCGAAAATTTCAAATTTCTTATTCACCTGGGGGTGCTTGTAGATGGGAGCTTTTGGAGGTTCAAGCCCCCTGCGTACGCCCGCCCCTGCTATACAAAGTACTAAACGAAATATTTTGCACATGAAGAAGAAAAGAATGCCAGAAGGAAATTGTCAAAGCTGACATGTGTATGTGTATGGGCAAACATCGTGTGCCTGTGAAGATGGAGAACAAGTGAAGAATGAAATAGTCAAAGCAGATATAAGTTAAGACGTATGTGTGAGTGTGTGTATGGGCATGATCGCGTCGTTTAAGAGTTTCGTTGACTGTTAATTTTTTGTTTTGTTTTTGTTCCAGCAAAGGTTTATATGTTTTGTCTTAACATTTACCGAGTGTTTTGTGACTGGTTTGCGAAAATGTTAGCGGCTTTTATTTTTTTTTTTATAATTTTAACATTGCTATTATTTCAATATGCCTTCCTGATCTACTTTAACTGGTAGAAATCAGCGTACACGTCACAGAAATTACATGAGATCAGTTAGAAATGTTATCGCAAGTACTTCAAATGATCAAGATATTGATTTATTGGATGGAAGTTATAAAAGTTCATTGAATTTAATTTCCCGTAATGTCGAATCTTTTCGCTGTGGGTCTTTAATATTACGTTGTGATTTCTGTTCAGCAAAACATTTTCATTCTGAAAGGGAGGGAAAGGTTGCATTTCCATCCCTCATTCAGAATGTTCTTTTTATGAATTTAGTTCAAGGTTTGAACTCAAATGACAACGTCATTAAACAACGCTCCAAGAATTACTTTAATAATATCCGTTCTTATAATGCTTCAATTGGAATGAAAAATTTTGAATTTGAATTAGGTGACAGCGTTTTGAATTTTGGAATTTATCATTTTAAGATTCATGACGTATTACCACCGATCTGCTTCAATTACTCCTGGTTACGGTAGTGATGCGGCATATGCACAGCTTTATTTTTACGACGTTGAAACTGCTGGATATCCTAGAATAATGAATGTAAACGCCTATTATGTGTGAATTAGCTAATGAGTTAGATCGTGTAAATGTGTTTGTACGTTCTTTTAGGTCAATGGTTGAATATTTTCACCGTCCTGAAAACACAACTGCTAATGTTTGTATTATGATTAAGTGAATAAAGAGTGTTATCTTCGCCGATATAACGATGCTATTCAGGCTGATGTTGTAGCTATTTTTAGAAGCCATGACGGTGAACCGCCTTTTGAGAGAGGTATGGTTGTTTTTCCGAAATTTTCACGAGAACTTCATAATGTTTCTGTTTTGGACTCTTTTAGGTCCGTTGGCATATCCTTTGTTGATTCCTAATGGTGATATCGGCTGGAATGTAAATATGTCACATAACATTGCTTCTATTACTAATTCTCATGCTCCTCAAAATAAAGTTACTATGTTACAGTATGCATGTTATCGTCTTGCTATTCGTGATGATTTTAGTCTTCTGCGTTCTCCACGACATATGTATCAGAATTACTTAGATGCTATGAGTATTGTACAGCGAAAGGGAAAACCTTCTTTATTCATAACTATGACATGTAATCCAAATTGGCTCGAAATTGTCGAAACCTTAAATGGGGCTAAGCCTCACATTCGACCTGATATTGTTGTTCGCGTTTTCAAAATTAAATAGAATGAACTGATCAACTTGATAGTTAAAAACCAGATATTCGGTAAAGTTAATGCTATTATTCACACAATTGAATTTCACAAACGTGGTCCCTCATCATTGACTTTGGAAAATGATGGTAGAGTTGATAGTAGTGAAATTATTCGTAAAATTGTTTCTTCTGAAATTCATTACCATCAAACTCATCCAAAATTACATAACTTAGTAAAAAGTCATATGATTCATGGTCCCTGTTGTGTTCTTAATGCTAATTCAGTGTGCATGCGAGAAGGAAAATGTTCTAAAAGTTTTCCTAAAGATTTCTCAGAACGTACTCATGATAGTGTGAATGGTTATCCAGTATATAGACGTCGTGATTATTGGGTTTCTGTTGATGTTCGTGGGCACAGTGTTGATATCTATTATCATCCCATACAATCCGTATCTTTTAGCTATGTTCAATTGTCATTTGAATGTTGAAGTTTGCACGACTGTTAAGAGTGTCAAATACATTTACAAGTATATTTATAAAGGGTATGATTGTGCGACTTTAGAATTTGGTGTTGACAATGTTAGGCCGAATGACATCTTGATAGATGAGATTCGAAATTTCTTAAATGGTAGATTTGTTGGTTCCCCTGAGGCTGCTTGGAGGATATTTGATTTCCCAATGCATTATCAATTGTTCGGCTTGATTGCCACCTGCCTGGAATGCAAAATACTTACTTTAGAGAAGGAAATGTGGAACATGCAGTAGCTAATCCTCCAAGAACCAAATTATTAGCATTCTTTGAATTCAATACAAACGTTGCTTCTGCAAATGAATTTTTGTATATTGAAATTCCAGAACATTTCGTGTGGGATGGTAAAGCAAAAAAGTGAATAGTTAGACAACGGTGTTGTATTTCCTAAAGATGTCGAGTTATTTTATTTACGGTTACTTCTATTACACGTTCGTGGTGCCAAGTCTTAGGATTTACGATTCTATAATGGGGTTGTGTATCCTACTTTTGTGGAAGCATGCCACGCGCGGGTGATTGCATCGAATGACCATGAATGACGTGAATGTTTAAATGAAGTAAATCAAACTAATTCTCCAAGACAATTGCGAGTTATTTGGATTTATTTGTGGTTTAAAATGTTCAAACGAATATGTTAGTTTTATGGAATGAATTAAAAGCTGATATGAGTGAAGATTTTCTTATAGATTACAGTCAGGAAATTTCTTATAATCGAACTCTTCTAAGAATCAATGATATTCTTCAGACTTATACTTCATGTCAAGAATTTGGTCTTCCAATCCCTGTTTATTTCCCTGTGGATTCTGTTTTCAGTGAGAGTACTAACCGCGTTGAAGAAGAAAATATTTTTGAATATCATAAATAGTGTTTTACAAGATGTTTTGAATCATGATACTGTATATTGTTTAACGGCTCACGCAGGTTGTGGGAAAACTTATGTCCAAACAGCAATCATTTGTAAATTAAATTCATTAAATCTTCGTTGTATACCACAGCTTTCAGCGGTATCACTTCTACTCTTTTGATCGGTGGGAGGACCTTACAGTCCTAACATAAGTCAAGGTAGATTCCTCAATTCTGCTTCCCTGATTATAATCGACGAAATTTCAATGTGTCCTCTTTATACTATGAAATTGATAGATTGCTGAGAGACTTGAGTTCGGGAGAGAATAGAGACAAATAATTTGGGGGAAAAACAATTTTGTTATGCGGTGATTTTAGACAAAACCTGCCAGTTGTTCCTCATGGTTCAAGTGTAGAAAATTGTATTACATCGTGGTCTGATTTTCGAAACTTTCATCATGTCACTTTATCTCGAAGTATGAATACCCTTCCTCATGAAATTCAATTTGTTCAATCTTATATCATTTGGTAACGGTGAGATGGAAGCTTTTCCTCAGTTCGGTTCGGATATCGTCGAAGTACCGAATAATTTAATTTCTGAACCAGTAAACATCATCAATGATATATTTGGAAATATTTCGGAAATATTAACGAATGCCTGGAAGGAAGCAGGCTTACTACGGCTTCGATAAAATTGTCAGTGATGATGCACGTGAACATAGTAATTTTCCTATTGAGTTTTTGAATACTGTATCAGTTAGTGGTCTGCCTCCACATAAATTTATTTTAAAAGAAAACTGTATTGTATTATTATTACGGAATTTAAATACAGGAAGATCATTCGTTAACGGAACTTGCATGCGTGAAACGAATGCACAGAAATTCAATAGATTGCGAGGTGTTAACAGGTGTAGCGCGTAATACATGAATTTTAATTCCCCATATTCATTTGACTTATTCGGGAACTCTTACCGTTCAAATTTCAAAGAACTCAATTTCCAGTCATTCCAGCTTTTGCAATGGCTATAAATAAATGCCAAGTTCAAACGTTTCAAAAAGTTGGAATTTTGTTGAGACAGCCTGTGTTTAGTTACGGATAATTGTATGTTGCTGCCAGTAGAGTTCGATCATTCAATGAATTGCGATTTTATATTTCTGAGACATCAGATAGGGCCACGTGATAGTAGAGTTTTCAAAAAGAACATTGTTTATAGAAAAGTTATTAGCACTTAGAAAACAAATGTTTTGTTCTAGAATGTGGTTAATTGTGTCGGCCGCGGGTTCCCCTAGAACACATAAAACAAAAACAAAATACACACAAAATAATAAAAGCAAAAACAACAAATTGGACGAAAATTTTTATAGCCAAACAAATCCAACTCCGCCCACCGCAATGTTACACTGTCCTAAGTAAACTTGACCAATTCATTGATCCTATAGCTACCGAGTGGTGTAATTAGATTTTGGATGTAGACAATAGTTTTGCAACTAGAACACCAAACTATATACCCACTTAAAATATAGACGTATCCACGTCAAAAATAATTAAATGAGAAAAAAATATAAATATTGATTACTGAATAGTTCATTGCCTGTTAAATAATCAAGTTTTTTCCATTTTGCCTTTTAAATTTGAAGAATCAATGTATGTGGGAGCTGTAAGTTACTAAAATCAATTTTAAAAAGCTAATCCAACAGATCTAAAAGGTTGTAACATCCAAATCAATGAAAATATGTTAGTAAACTAAACTAATTTCATTTATTCTAGCGTGCAATAGATGTCACTTGGAGAAAAAAAGCACTCGCACTCCAACATTTGAACAGGATTTTTCGCAGCTGTTTTGTATGAATGTAGAATTGGACCTGAGAGTAAAACTTTCAAACATAGGTCCCGATATATCACAAATTTATATTGTATTTCAGAAAAAAAATTTTGTATAAGTTTAATGTATTTATGTCCACAAAAAAAAAGTTGTCATGAGTCGGCGAACTGTATAAGTTTTAGACATGCTGCCTTTATAGTCTTAATTACTTAATTTACATTTTAACCTATCCTTTAAAGTACAGAGTACAAAAAAAAAGCTTCTTAAAGAACTGATAAATAGCATAAAAATAGTAATATTGTTACTGTACCTTATTTAAGAGATCTTGATTAAATTTTTTCTTTTTCAAATAACCTTTTTCTGCGCATTCACGCAGCATAGCAAAATTGGCAAAATGAGGGCTGCCAACTTTGTGAAGTTATTATGAGTTAGTAACTATGCCCAATTATATGGTTATAATGCTTCTTCTCGGCATGTTTAGTTCTTTGTTAACATTCTGGGGTCTTACCATTTAAACAAACTGGCACTAGTGTTTGTGCGATCAGCTGATTTGCCAAGTACAAACACAATTGGTCATTTACACATTTCACCTCGTCAAATTTGCTATTTTAGCCGACTTGTCGCTTTGTGTGAATGCCCCTTCAATTTTTCACCATGGTATTTAAAGCGGTATATATATACATTTTATCAGAACTTGAATCATCTCAAATCATTAGTAACAATCACTTATACATATGTATAGTTTACTCTGTATTTTTATTTTACAGATCTTGTATTATCGAAGCTTTTGAACGAGCAAAAAATAGTTACCATATGGACAAAGGCGAGAATTTGAAATGCGATATTACATATCAAGAACTTTTAAATAAGTATGCAAAATTTATGTAGAATTTTAATATTGATTGAATTACTTTTCAAAATTATTAATAGTTGATTTATTTCTTCAAAAAATATTATGTTTAATAAAATATGAACAATAAATAAACCTATTATTTGTTTATTGTTAATCTTATCACTATAAGTAAGACAAACTAATTGGAAGTAGCATTCGATATTTATCAATGCAGTATGCATGTTTAAAGAACTGTCAATGAATTAAATTGTTGTTACAATGTGGCCAAGACACGATACAACGGCTGTAATAGGCCTTAGACACGATACATCCGCATGACTCTGAATTATAATAGTGTTTGTGAGATATCAATCGATTTAGATATTTCAGCATGCTTGTTATTCTCTCAACGCTCTCTTTCACCACCATCATTATGTTGCCTTCACGAAGTAAGTACGTGTGAAAGACGCAAATATAGGCAAGTGCTCACTTTTGTGAAATATTTGGAACAGACGTCCGGTAAGAGTGTCTTGTGAAATATTTGCCGAGTGCCGACGGCATGTTAAAATGAATTTAATTGTTATTTATTTCCAGTTAAATTCAAACATTTAACATACAAAAAGAAACAAATGACAAAAACTTATAATGCGTCAATTATTCATTATATTTTTTATAGGGGAAATTTTAAACAGAGAAGATACAAATCCTTCGGTACAATTTAATTTATTTCTTTGGTTATATACAATAATTGTTATAATTGTTTTTTACATACTTATAGCATTTGTATACACATACATACAGTAACGTGCAAAACTGAGCAAATGTTTACAAATTTAACTTTAAGGCGCTGTAAAAATATTAATACCCAATCAAATTCACCAAAAGTAATTTTATTTTATTCAATTCTTAAACGAAATAGCTTAGAAAATAACTTAAGGGACTAATTTAACAAAGAGAAAAATTTAAAAACTTAAGAGAACTGCTATGTGCTTAGTTTCGCACGTTCCCCACTTATGAAGCTTAAAGCGCCGTTAGATTAAACAAATGCAAAAATATTAACCGACATAATGCAGAGAAGAAACGAAATAGAAAAAATGTTTACTTGTTGTCTGTATTATAGCTGCGTGCAATGTACTTACACAGAATGCTCGTGCTAAGAATTTTACAAAAACAAATGAGCAAGATGAGTAAATGGCTTTGGCACCTTTGGTCTCTGTATGTGAACATTGCACGCTTGAAATATATAATTTGTAATGCACTTACTGAAATCTCTATCATTGACTTTCTGTCATCAAACTGCTGATTAATGTATTATCAATTGTAACAGCGCTGACAGCATATAAGCAAAATAAAGTAAAATTCAGGTAATATTAATTCTATTCCAAACTCAAAATTCAATAATATTAAAACATAAATTAAAACTAATGCTATAGAAAACATTAGAAGAAAGAAAGGCCAAAAACGTTGCATATCAACGGACCTATAGTGCGAGAAGGCGCCAAAATTTATTGGATGGAATGCTTGCACAACAACAGCAACAACAGTCACTACGAAACGAGCAACAACAACAACAGGGTGGAGATTTTAATACAAACTTTTCAAACCCACAGTCGCAAGCCCTATCGAAATTTTTATTTGATATTTTCCATTTAAATATGAGCAATTCTCCACAAACCCCAACAACTAATAATTCCACTACTATAGATGCAGTTTTTCATAGATTTATATTTCTTATTTTAGTTACCATAAGCCAATACTAACCATTGTTAATTAATACATTTACAAACACAACTTTAATAAAATAAAACAATTAAAACCCCGTTATTCCATTCTATTTATCCAATACTGAAAGTTAAGATACTTTAAATTGACAAAAAATATACTGAACGCATAACTACTTGCAACTTACACATCTCCTGTGTGATCCGACTCACATTGGTTTTTTCTTCATTTTTATGCTTACAACAGAAAGTTTTATCCGTCATCGACATTTACGTCTACTCACTGCAGAAGAGAACAACAGTACTCACCTTCAATCACTTCAATCCACACACACAACTGCATGATGATGCGAAGCAGTATCGTGTCTAGCCCGTTTAAGGCAATTTTGATGAAAATTTATCATAGTGTTAGTGCAGCATGTACAGGAGAGTCTCACGTACGCGGCTGTATGAAATAGCCAATGCTTTTGAATATTTCGTGCAACGAGAGAGTTTTTTGTTGCTCTCTTTGATTATGTAGTGCACAGTTGTTTTATTTACGCTTCCATAAGGTGAGTGTGTATGAAAGAGACAAAAAGGTACGTGGTCATTTCTTCATGTTTGGACGCGTGAAATATTAAGTGACTAAGACACGATACAACGGCTGTAGTACAACATTTACATCAAAATTTATTAAACGAGTTGAGATTATCCTCGCTAATTGATTTCAAAATTTTTTTGAGAATGGATACCACAACTTATGAGAAATTATTAGGCATGGTTGGGCCAATAATTACAAAAGATCACACAATTATGCCTGATGCCATTCCTGCTGATATGCAGTTGTCAACAACTTTGAAATTTCTTGCCATTGGAAATAATTTTGAATATTTGAAGTTTTCCAGTGCGATATCCAGCAGTGCAGTGTCCAAAATAACATTTGAAACATGTGAAGCAATTATCACATGCTTAAAGGATTACATAAAGGCAAGACATTTTGTGCTTTCATTATTGCTTTGTATGTAAATCAGTTTATTAAAAGTAATATGTAAAGTAATATATAAGGTTCTGTTAACTTCTAGTTTTAACTTTAAGTTAGCATTATATAAATAAATAAATATATAAGGTAAGTATAACTAAAAGTAAAGCAAATATATTTAAGTATCTTATATAAAAGTTTCGTAAAGTTCATTAAGACTTCCTTCATTATTACCACGAGCCTCATGCGACATTTCGTTGCTGTTAATATTTACGGTAGAATTATGATACATACATTGATGGACTTGGTGTTGATGGTGGCATATAATGTTCTCTACTTGAACTCGATTCCCAAGAAGAAATCGATTTACTTTCGTAGTTCGGCGTTGATGAGCGACTAGGTACCATGCTTATGGGGTTGACATTCAGATTGGCTATTTGCGTATTCATATTCAACAGCCCCATACGTCTATTGCAAATAACTTCAGTCCTTAGTTTTTGCGCTGTCACAGATTGTTACTCCGGCACTTCGTGGAGCTGTTGGCCCCATACGTTGCCAACTGGTGATAAGTTACATTCTCCCTTTTTCTTATCTGGCTAGTTGTTAAAATCACGAGGTCGTCAGTTGGTGATTTTTTTTCTTTTTTATTTTTTGGCGGTTCATCATTTTTCTTGAAAAATAAAAGATATAACTATAATTATTGATGTGAAATATTTTTGGTTTCGGTAGAGTATAATTTGAAATCGTCATAGGCAATTTTGGTTAACGCTTTTCTTGTCGATCGGAAATTAAGCAACGCGTCGCTTGGGTAGTGCTTAGATGGGGATCTGGTCACAAACCAGATGGCGAAAATGTGATTTTTAAGTTAACAATATTGTTTTTTTTTTTTTTTTTTTTAGTTTTTATATGTTTATACACGTGTATGTTATACAATACAACAAAACTCATTTTAGGTTAATATAAACTTATTAAAGTTTAATAATCTTTATATTTTTACGAAATTTTATAATTATTTTAATATTTGGATTGGGGTTACAATAGTTGGAATAGTTCAATAGTTGGTGTTTGGTCACGAGCTTTTTCGTGCCATTATTTAATTTCAAATTAAAAATTGTGTCATTAGTAAGCGGAAAATATTGCCTTGGGTAGGATTCGAACACACGTGGAGCGCACTACGAGACACCTATGAACTAACTAAAGAGACGCGTCATGTTTAATTGATATGCAAAGCAACATGTATCAAATATTTTTTTTATCATTCTCCACAAATGTGCACCGGCAAAGACACCGTACAGATAATATAAATCATAAAATATTTATGATAAAATCTGGGAAATAAATTTTATTAGTAATTGTAGTACGTATGTTGTATGTAAATGAAATGAAATGAAACATTTATTTAGTACTAAATAAATTGTCAAACCTAATTTCAGGCAACCAGGCGCACAGAAATAGTAGTGAGAAAACTTAAAAAAATATACATATTTGAGTATGCAGTTGCATGCGTGCGAGCGAAAAGTCAATAAAAATGTGTCTAAAAGCACCTAGACACGATCCTACATTGCTTGTCCAACGTGCGTGTACGTATGTTATCGAGTTTTCACAATGAACCAGGTCACGGGCACCACTTTTAAAAGCAATGTAACTATTCTTGTTTCTTATTTTAAACAAATATAATGTAATTTGCTATGTAATGTTATCTATGTTATGTGCTGTTGCTAAGCTGTTAGACATATGAAATGTCGTGTCATGCATTGAGACAAGACCAAAAAGAAACTAAGGTCCAAATTTATACGGAAGCAAACTACAGTTCTGTAACTTATTACCTTAGGGAGAATAAAAGAAACTATTATATAATACCTATCAGTTTAAAAGTAGTAAAGGGCTGATAGTCGTTTTAACCATGAGGCTATCCATACAGAATCAACGACGGTTAAGTGTCCACCACCTAATATTCCTTTAACTTCAAATGTGTCGTATGCACTGCGGTGCACTGCGCTTAGACGCTCAACAACAAACTCCGAAAATGATTGTGAAGCCTAAAGCTCCAATATCTCAACATAATAAACCAGTCTCACAAACTACCCCAACTCTAAATGCGTGTAACGAGCTAGTGTTGCAACCACAAAGTTGTAGTGAATCTATAATATGTTGGTGAATTTATTACAGACCCTGAATCAATCAATCTTAATGGTGCAAAACTGTTTTCACGAGATGATGAAAATCCAAATGAAAATTTTGGATAAGTTGAATTCCCCACAATGGCTCATTTAAAAATAGCTTACTGGAACGCAAATGACGTTTCACAGCACAAACTAGAGCTGATGAAGTATCTAGAGGACAACAATGTAGATGTGATGTTAGTCTATAAGACTCATTTGACTAGCAAAAACAACTTCTTTATACCAGGCTACTTAGTTTATACATCAAATCATCCGGATGGAAAGGCTCATGGTGGTACATGCATTATTATAAGAAAGCATATTAAAACCAGACCCTGAAGTCATACTCATCTAATTATCTACAAGCAACTTCGGTTCGGTTGCAAATGCGTCATAGTAATCTGACGTTATCTGCTGTATATTGGCGTCCACGATTTTCAATATCTGCAGATGTGTTTCAAAATTTCTTTGATAGCCTTGGAGAATGATTTTTGGTGACTACAATGCTAAACACACTTTTTGGGGGTCTCGTTTAGTAAATGCAAAAGATTGGCAACTTTACAGCACTCTTGCAAATTGTAAAAACAATAAAAAAAAAATCCGGGTAGACCTACATACTGCGATCAACTCTGAAAGTGATATCGACAAATTTGTTAATGAGTTAAGTTTTGTATTGGTAGCTGCAGCTGAGGTATGAACACCTGCGATTGTTGCTCACAAGATCAGTAGAAAATTTTTCTTAAATAGGGAAATTAACGAACTGGTTGCTTCTAAACGACGATTGAGAAGAGAATGGCAACAGCACAGATCTCCTACTGTTAAACAAAGGCTAAAAAATGCAACAAGAAAACTAGCCAAAGCACTTTTAAGCGACAAGCTCGAGGCACAAAGGCGCTACATCTATAACCTATCACCCACAAATACTAGATTTTCACTTTGGAAAGCACAAATATCGCTAAAAACTTCTGTGGAACCGGATTCACCTATTAGAGACAGAACCGGAAGTAGAGCACGGCGTGATGAAGAGAAGGCTAATGTATTTGCCAACCATCTGGAGCACATGTTTGAACCTAATCTACCTACTAACAAATTTGTGCTTCCTCACCAGACAATCACAAATCCAGTAAATATGTCTCCATTAAAAACAAGCTCAATTGAAATTGAATCTATTATAAGGACTCAACTGGACCCCAAAAAATCTGCTGGTTATGATGGAATCGTGCTAAAAATGATAACTGAACTTACAAACGCAGCAATAGTATTTCTCTCGTGTGTTTTCAATGCTATCTCTTGAATTGGATACTTTCCAAAGCAATGGAAGAAATCGGTTATCATAATGGTTCCAAAGCTCGGGAAGGATAGGACATGTCCTTCTTTATCCAGACCTATAAGTCTGCTTGCATGTCTTTCTAAGCTATTTGAGAAGGTTCTTAAAGCCAAACTCAATCACCATGTACAAACAAATAGTACAATTCCAGATCATCAATTTGGTTTTCGAGCAAAACATGGAACGATTGAGCCAGTCAACAGAGTTACTTCGGAAATAAGAACTGCATTTGAACAGCGAGAATATTGTTCAGCAGTATTTCTTGATGTAGCACAAGTGTTTCATCGAGTATGGCAAGAGGGTTTGATTTACAAAAGTAAATGTTTGCTACCCCAAAATATGCATAGAGTCCTGCAATCCTACATAGCAAATTGAGTGTATGTAGTACGGCAGAAAAATTTCATTATAAATGAATTTATGATAAAAGCAGGAGTTCTCCAAGGTAGTGTCTTGGGACCAACTCTATACATGTTATTTACTGCCGACATTCCAACAAGTAGTCAAGTTGTTACTTCGACTTTTGCTGATGACACTGCCGTAATCAGCCGCTCTCGTTGTCCAGTTAAAGCTTCTGCAGGCTTGGATGCTCGTCTTAAAAGCCTTTAGGAGTGGTTATCCAACTGGAGGATTTAAGTCAATGAGGGGAAATTAAATAATTAAATTAAATGTAAGCACATTACATTTACATTGAACTGACGGACTTATTCTCCAGTAACGTTAAATGGTGTTACAATTCCTCAAACTCAAGTGGGAACTTATCTTGGCGTTCATCTGGACAGACGGCTCACCTGGCGGAAGCATATAGAAGCTAAAAAGATATATAAAAGTCTCACTGGCTAATCAATTATAAATCTGGACTAAGACTTGAGTACTAGGTGGTGCTGCATAACTCTGTTATTGAACCAATTTAGACTTATGGTTCTGAATTGTGGGGTACCGCTAGCGCGAGTAACGTTGAAGTTATACAAAGAGCTCAATACAAGATACTTAGAACAATCACAGGAGCTTCAAGGTATATCAGACCTGGTACAGTACCACCAGTAAAAGAAGAATGTGCCAAGCGTAAAGCTATCTACATGGACAAACTAGTTCGACACGTTAATCCTCTAGCCAGAGTCCTTGTCCATACAAGGGACTCATCTCGTCTGATTCGTAATGATCGTGCAGCCCTTTTGCTTACTTAGAGGCTCGTACTGCTAAGTGAACCCTTTCCTTGTCGTTGTAGGAAGGACACACGTGTATTAGTTTTTTGTTTTTGTAAAGTTGAAACCTTATTGGTAGTCCTATTCATTTATATTTGAGATGCAATACCCCAAAAAAAAAAAAAAAGAAGAAGGACGTGAGTTCAAATGGGTGGTTTGTATAGGACAAATGTATATATATGATAACCTTTGAAACCGTTGTACAAGGCAACACATGTCAAAAAGATGTGCCTCCTGGTGACAATTAAAATAATAAATCGACCTATTGTTTTAATTGTCACGCACATGACGCTCAACCAATCTGATGAGTTGACATTAACTGTATTCATTTGATTGACAAATCTTTTTGATTGACATAGTATGAATACATGGCGAATTTCGCCTCATTCTACCCATTTTGTTATTCGAATGTCGAGTGCAAGAAATAACAAGCTGTTTTTCTATGTAAAGGCAATATTATCTGGTGTGAATTTGCCCGCCGAACATTATCGCCCTTACCTCCGTCATCACAACATTTTACAATGCCGCATGCTCGCAGCGTCGTGTCAGCTGTTTAATTCTTTAAGGTTCATGCAGTGGAATTACAATTCATAGCTATATGATGCGGAATAAAATTCTGATTACAGCTGTCCTGGAGACTTAACCCATCAATTTATGTAGTCCGACGTCCCTTATGGCCTTTTTCATAGTTAGGCAACACAGATCTCAAAATAAGCACATTGTTCGTCGCATGGTGAATTTTAGGTCTTTTCCCTATCACTGTCGGTCCTTAAGAAACCTTCATAGAGATACAATGCGTGGCAATTAAAATTTCGAATGCTTATATTTCTTTGGTGAACAATCCTAGTCCAGGCTATCATCCAATGCTGGATATGATTACAGTATCATCTTAAGTGTTCTGAATGTACACCACGGTCTTTTGCTTTGTGTAATGAAATTCGTAGTATTTGCATAGCAGGTAAGGTACATCGATTATTGACATATTTACATAGTATAAGGAAAAGTCGAAATTACAAGAAGTTAGAATACTGATTATTTCTAAACCACGCAACGTATTTTGATATGGTTTTCACTGTTAATTAAAGAAATTTCTTAGAAAGGTACCAGGGAGCACCTGTTAAGAAACGAAGTATTTTTGATTGGGCTCTTTGGAAGACTTCAACGTTACTTGGGCTTGCGTTCCCCCAAAGCTGGGAACCGTATGTCCAGATAGGCTTTATTAAGCTGTTATATAGTAGCACCTTTAGATCGAGATTGTATTTTAGATTGTAGGTGTGTCGGCAGTGAAAATGACGTATAAAAGTGGACCGAGAACACTGCCGCCAGAATTAATGTCGTACTCGTTAGAGGTGAAATTTTTGCATCTCACGACGAATAACCTTTTAGTAAGATATGACTCTAGTAGTTGGTGTGAGTTCTGTGGAAGCACGCTTTTTATTTTGTAAATGAGACCAACATGCCATACACAGTCAAAAGCTTGATCAACGTCAATGAATATAGCTGAACAGTATACTCGGTGTTCAAAAACCGTTCTGATACCCATAGTGACACGGTTTACTTGCTCGATTGTACTGTGTTTTGATCTAAACCCGAACTGATGTGTGGGGATAATGTTGTTTGTGTTTATATTTGGTATGAGCTTCTTAATAAAAATTTTTTCAAATAATTTTGATAGCACTTGCAGCAAACTTATAGGCCGATATGAGGACACATTAATTTGTCTTTACCAACTTTAGGGATCATAATTATTACAGACTTCTTCCAAATTGCTGGAAAGTAGCCCACTTTGAGTATTGCGTTAAAGAGCATTGCAATGAATGATATTGCACAGTTTGGTAGCTCAATAATCATCTTTGGGGTGTTGAGATCGAAGCCAGGCGCTTTCTTTGAGATTAAATCTTTATGAATTGCTGCTCTTATCTCATTTGAATTAGTTTTAAGTACGCTGCAATTAGCAAATGAAGCGCATGGCTGGTGGTGAAGCTGAAATCCGTTTCTTGGCAAGTTTGGTTGAAAGACGGATTTGCGGTGGTTAGCAAAAGTGAAAGCCTCATCAAATCGCGCCCAGTTTCCACTTTGATCCCGGATGGGGCTGTCAGCTGTTATTGGTGGATTCATGCGGTCTTGTGCTCTCCAAATCGCAAACTTGGTACTCGTTGATGAAAGGTTTTCAATGTAGTGCCATTGGATTTTGCGATCTTCAATCTTAAAAGCATTTCTCAACTATTTTTAGCAGTTTTGAGTCTTTGTAACAAAGCGGGCGATCGACTGATTTGCCATTCACATCTTAGCCGGCGTTTTACTGAGACTAGCCGCTCAATTTCCGCACTAGTTAATACGACAGAATTCTTGGAGCCAGGTTGTACATTCGGTGTCGTGGCAATAGCAGCGCTCGCAATGGTTATGTTGAAATGTTCCAGAGACTTGCCAATGTCTGTTCCGGTATCAAGTTTTGGCCTCATAAAAATGTGGGTGCTGACGTATTTTTCATACCTAAGCCAATCAGTCTTCCATTAGGTAATTATGAGGGAACGATCGCATTTTGTGGGATGCTCCAGTAAGTGAAAAGTGACTGGAGAATGGTCTGATGATAGCTCGGCATGTGTTTCCGTTGAAATCACACTACGAGAGATATTACGAGTAACTGCAAAGTCGATTAGGTCAGGAATTTTCCTTGGATCCGCTGGCCAATATGTAAGCCTACCCGGAGAAGCAAAGTTGAGTTTGTTGATTGGTTTTATGAATGTGTTGTAGAGCTGTTTTCCTTTAGGATTTGCAAGTCTAGAGCCCCAGTGGGGGTGTTTAGCATTAAAGTCACCTGACGCAAGAAATTTGTACCCTAGGGTGTCGAAGAACTGCTTGAAGCACGATTCGGAAATCGAAAATCGGGGTGAACAGTAGACTGATGAAAGCGTCAGATTTCCATTTGAAGTTTCGAGGACAATCAACTTTGTAGCTTTGCTAGTATGATACCAACTTACAGTGTTTTAGTCGCCTTCTGATGAGTATACCCGTTCCGCCATGTGCTTTGCTTATGCTTGGTACTACCTGTTACTTTCTCTGGCACTACGGTGGATATTTGTTGTGAACCAGGTCACAGTGCGGATGCGTATGTAATGTTGGGAGTGCATGGGTCTTGCATCGTGGCTTTTGTCTCGGGTCGGTTATGGGCAGTTGCAGTTACTTTGCGCTGATTCATCCGGGTTTTCAGTTCTTTAAAAACTGCACAGCCTCTATAATTAGCAGTGTGATTACCCCAGCAGTTACTACATTTTGAGGTTGTGTCTGTTTTGTTTACAGAGCATCTTGAAGACTCGTGAAGGTGACGTGATACACTGACAGAAGGTAGGGTACAATACGATTTCGTGTGCCCGAATTCCTGACAGTTTGTACAGTGCACAGGGTCTGTGCGATTGTGAGGTTCCTCTACAGTGATTCTGCGGTGAAGCAAGTATTGTAAGTTGTATATTGGGGGATATTGTTCCTTTTCTCTGGTTTATTCACATGAGAGAGCTCGACCTTGAACATTGGCTGGGGAATTTTGCTTCTGTTCAAGTTGTGATAAGTTGGAAACGCACTTTTAATGTTGCTAATGATGCAAATATTGTTGTAGCGGTTGTTGATGCTGTTGTGTGAGGTAGTGTACAGAGCATCACAGCTGAAGCACACAGCGAACTCCATGAGGTTTTATTGTTTGTTTGCTGGACGGAGCTTGCTTCTATTGAATGCGAGCGACTTGTGAAATATCCGCAGTTGGAGAGCCTACGCTCAAACTGAGGAGCGTTAGTTCCACTCATTAGTGATATTGCACACGCTTACTTGTTGTTGTTCCACTTATTAATTTAATTTAATTTAGTGTAAGTAATAAAATAGAATAGAGTTAACCACGCATGCGACTACACTCGACGACGTTCTCAGACAACATTTTTTTCACTGTTATTAAAGAAATTTCTTGGAAAGGTTAGCATGTACATAAATAATTGATTCAATAATAAAAATATTCATTTTCAGTCACTTATATACCTTAAGACAATAAAGTACCCGGAATTTGTCATTTAAATTGCCTGTTAAGTATTTTTAGGGTTTTTTTTATTCTGTATGTTAGAAGGACTGTCCTTACGGTCGGGAGCTCGTCGAAGACTTGCTGTTTACTTCGGAATAATGAAACGAACAAAGAAAGGGAAACCAGACTGTCCTATGCAAGATCAATGAGTTTCTTTCCTAGAAATAGAGCGAACGTGAAATTCGTTATGGCAGAGATAGACGCAGATCTCAGACAGCCATAGAATTGTCCGAACGCAGGTCGTGAGGACTTCTAATTTGTTGTCAAATCAATTAAATTAAATTACGATCCTTCTATTGAATACAAGAATGATCCTGTCGTTTCAATTGGTACAATGTCGGTTGTCAGCGAACATTGCTCTGCTTTGAAATGGTAAGATAAGTCCAAAAAAAAAAAAATTACATGAAATTGTTCCTCCACCTGAACCACTATACTCCCTTCTTACGGGTGATTATGCTAAATCAAAAACAATCATGCGCAACATACGCCGATACAACAATGCATTCCAAATGACCTATTTTACGAGTGCGCAGGTTGTTGAGCGAGGTTTTATGCCTACATTTAAAATATATCATTTAGCAGGAAGCTTGCTACCATATGGGTGCGACGGTCACAACTTTCTACAGATTTATTTTATATCAAAACAATGGATCAAAGTTTGGTAAGACTTTTACAAGATTTGTAACGTTTCAATAACAGTACCACCAGGAACACCCGACCTTAATATCTTAATCCATGCAAATAAAGTACCTGCTGGAGAACACATTGGCCATTATAATGTCCCATCTACGAGTGAAGTTGTAGTTGTGATAGCTGGACAACAATTTGATAAACGAGTTATTGTATTGCACAATCGTGACGACATTTTGCATAGAATATCCGAGTTGCACTGATCTTTTGACAGCTTACAGTATCCTTTGATGCTATGTCGGAGAGAAGACGGATACCACTATATACCACTATATACCAGCGACCACTAATGAGCCAGGACAGAATCGATGACGATAACCAGGAGTTGGACGTCTTCTTCTCGGTAACCACGGAAAAAGTCTACTTATGAATACGCGTTCAACTATTGGGAAGTGACCAAGATTGGCAGGAAGCGTTCCGGCTCAGACAATGGGCAGGTGGAGACAAAGAATACTGCGTAGTAATCACGCTCGATAAAGAATGTCTTCAACTACAATAAAAAAAACTAGGATAGAATTATGCAGTCACGAACTACCTGCTCAAACTGCTTGAAGCTACTTGTGCCAGCGGGTTCTCCTCTACGACACTTCAGAGGAAGAGACAACATACCATACAACTGGAGGAAAGCCCCTGAGCACTGTATCCAGGTCCCTTCTCTAGAACCTTATGTACGATTTTATTCTTAGGCTCTGGTTCTCAAGCGGTGTAAATATTGTGAGGTTCGCGGACAACATTAAAATCGCAGTCGTCGGAAAACACATCAATGAGTCGGTTGAACGATGCAACACAGCATGCCAACCATCTTAGCATGGCTGCGCCTAGAGGTCACAAGACGGAAGTACTACTCATCATCAATCGCAAGATAGTAAATAGAGCTATTGTCATGGTCGGCAACACGGCCATCACAACAAAATGATCATTGATGTATCTGGGGGTTACCTTATACTATTCAAAGAGCTCTTTTAAACTCACTTAGGCGGCTCCTGAACACAACTAGATCCATTCTGCTTCATGGTGCAGTATTGAGGGCTCTTACGAGCATATACAGACTGGGTACGCTCAGGGCCTTCCGCACAGTATCGGATGATGCAGCACTAGTACTAACCGTTGTGATATCTCGACAAAAAGCGCTAGACGTACAGTTTAATTACCAGCATATCGGAGCGGGTCGGAAGGAAGCATTGCGAGGTAAATTTTTACCTCACTACACAACTGAACGGTCATGAATGCTTCCGTCAAAACCTGTGTCACGTACTGTTCGAATGCAAAAGATTCAATATGGAGTGACAGGTGCTGAGAAATGCCAACCATTATTAAAGCAACTCTTCTAGCATTTACAGCAAGAGCTTTATCTAGGATTTGAGTAAAGCGAAAATGTATGGCATCTCCCACAAAGGGAGTCTCGTTGTAACTGGGTATGACGGACATACGAAGTTATTAAACGCAGGGTGCTTACACAATTATTAGAATAGGAAAATTCGGTGAAAGGAACAGAGGCTAAGGTGGCCTGGTCTGGAATGGTAATGTTCCCCTTTGCACATACAATTTCATTTCTTTCTTAAGCTACTTTTAAATCGCGTGACAACAGTGCATGACAAATGTCAAACTGATATCAACTGGCGGCAAACAAGGAGACAATGAAAAGTAAATTTCGTTGTCGATATGGACAGAAAAGGGTTCGACGATGCCATCGTTGTTGCCTTGCTAGCAGATGAAGAGGATGAAGTGAAACGTAACCCTTCAATTTGTTGTGCAATGTTGCTAGAAAATATTTTAGAGTCGCTACTCTGTTTCGATCAAGAACCAAGCCTGTTCAGTTTGATAACACAAAACAAATTACACGTGTGCAACGCACACGTAATAGAAGTAAAACTTCTTAAAAACAGACAGAGAGAACTCATCTCAAAGTCTGTCTGTCTGTCCGTCTGTATATTGCTTTTGGTTTCTTTGTCGTATCTAATTGATATTGTACAAATTAGATCATCGACGAGCTTGTGTGTATTTCTCGTTCTCTTATCTTTGTACAATTGCTTGTTTTTGTACAGCACACAAGCTGTTTGCTGCAAGTTGTTGTTATAAACGTTTTTATACACACAAACTGCATGTTGTTGTTGTGGAGATGTAATCTCTTTTTTGAGACTTCCGGTAGATTTTCCATAAATTTTATTATTTATTGTTGGGGCTATGGCAATAGAAATACACATTCTGTGAAAATTTTAAGTCTCTACCTAATGCGGTTCATGAGATAGAGAGATACACCAAATTAGTGACGATTTGTATTTTTTCACTCAAATATTTAGTATAAATTTTTGCCCAACAGGCGTTGGGCGTTGAAATTTCACTTCAAACAAAAAAGTTTTTCTAATAAAAACCTAAATTTAGGTTTGGGTTTG
Source organism: Amiota minor (assembly GCA_037043295.1). Classification (NCBI taxonomy): domain Eukaryota; kingdom Metazoa; phylum Arthropoda; class Insecta; order Diptera; family Drosophilidae; genus Amiota; species Amiota minor. The sequence goes on from JBAMAW010002228.1 coordinate 263,236, forward strand.
TATGGGAGCTATACGATCCAGTAGCTCTAGGGTCTTAAAATTACGCATTTCATAGTAACTTAGAGTACCTAAATTTTGGTTCAATAGTACCTCGTATGAGGTACTGTCGGAAATGTTTAAGAATAATTAATTCTTAAATCCATTAATGGGAATTTCAATCAACGGGACAACATCTTTCGATGGTCTACAACTGGAATGGACAGTTGCGGTTAAAGAATTTTAATTAGATTGAGATGATCTTCAAAGCAGATCAGCTGCCACGTTGGTACTGCCTAATTTGTAAAGAAGTCCATAATTATACTCCTCTAAAGGGCCTTCCAACGTTTTAATTATGCATTCGAGTTTTTATTACTGAGTGCATAAGTTTAAGGTTGGTGGTCAGTAGACATTTTCACCTTACTACTGCCGTACTAAAAATTACGAAGGTTTCCCAAATTATGGCCAACATCACTCTTTCGCTCGTGGCATAGTTTTCTTCTTGTTGACTTAATGTCCTTGAAATGAAGGTGATAGGTCGACCTTTCTGAGAAAGAACATCGTCAAGTGAAGTGTTCGTAGTTAAATCAATATGTTTTGTAAAGTGAGGATAGTGAAGTATTACCTCATCCGAAATTAGACAGTTCTTGAGTTTTTGAAATGCTTTCATTTGCTCTGCGTTTAGCTTGATACGGGTGTTCCTTGACTTTAAAAAGCTTCAACTTTTTTTATTCATTTTTATTTCATCCCCACTGACAATAAATCCTAAAAATTCCAACTCTTCCTTAATAAATTCACACTTAATATTGGCTGCTTTAAGTGTCTTAAGTATTACGTGTAGGTTAGCGATATGGTCTTCCTTGGTTTGCCGAATATTGTAATATCGTCGACATAACCGAAACATTTGGTTCCAGTATGTTCCCGTAAGATATCGCAGAGCGCCCGTTGAAAAATTGAAGGAGCGTTTCGAATACCAAAGGGAAGTCGTGTGAATTCATATCTCCCGTTATTAATTGAGAAGGCGGTTTTCTCAATGTCAACTTCTTAAAGATAGAGTCGTAAAGAATTTACAATAATCAAGATTTGCAAGAATAGCATTAATATCTGTCACAGCATAGCAATCAGGTATGGTATTTTCATTTAATTTCCTATAATCTATCACCGTGCGATATTTTAGAAGTGCAACTTCTTTAGCGGAATTGGGCAAAAATTTATACTAAAAATTTGAGTGAGAATATACCAATCGTTACGTTTTATATATCTATTTATTAAAATTAATTATAACACATTTTTAAAATAATACTGTAACTAATAATTGACAAAAGAGCATTAGCTACTCGGCCTTCAACTCTAAGAAATTATAAAATATTATATTAAATTTATAAGGTATAATTTTTTAGGAAGTTGAATATCTTTTCTATATTAGATTTGGAAGCTGTGATGAGGGCAGATGAGGGATTGGAGTTCGGAAAGAGGGCAACTCTGATACTTTGAAGATGAGGGCATTTGTCAAAAAGGTGCACACCCTTAGTTAACAAGAAGGGCGTGCATCCCCGTTAAGTAGATAAGTATGAGTGATGTCACTGTGACTAATGTGAAGCCGAGTGAAAACGGTATATTTTCTTCTGGAACAACTGTCCGAGTAGTGTGGTTTCTCCAGGTGTGGATTAAAGACTTTATACCTGTGTTGAAAGGCCAGCCAGTTTTAACATTGATGAGATTTCAGGATACCTATGATTGACCTGTGCATGTCCTTCTCTACGAAAGGAATTGTGGTTAATGATGGTGACTGCGATACTAGCTTAGCTGCTATGTCACGATTGACTTGAAATTTTCACAGAATGTGTATTTCTATTGCCATATCCCCAACAAATAATAAAATTTCCACCGGAAAAAATCTATAAAATCTTTATATCAACAACATGCAGCAAACAGCTTGTGTGTTGTATAAAAACAAGCGAATGCACGAAGAAAAGAGAACGAGAAACACAGAAGCTCGATGATGATCTAATTTATGTGCAAAAGGGGACAGACGGCAAACGTAAACACAAAAGCAACAATTAGACACGCCAAAGGAACCAAAAGCAATATACAGACGGAAAGACTGACAGACTTTGAGATTATCTCTCTGTCTGATTTTAAGAAGTTTCACTTCTATAACGTGTACGATGGCACACGCGTATTTTTATATTTTTATACCAGAGGCATCTTCTTTTTTTGATACATCCATACCGGAGAGTTGTAAGGGGACCATGATGGCCGCATAATACCATCTATTAACAATTCCTTTATTTGGGCACCTATTTCGGTTTTTAAGGCCATTGGGTAGGGATATGACTTTGAGTAGATCGCTCTGGTATTCCTTGTTCTAATTTCACCTTGAACGTTAGTCATGAAGGTAAGTTTTTTGCTGGGTTCTGCAAAAAGTGAAGGACATTGATCTATTATTGATTATAGAATATTTTTGTCCATTTCGTCTAAATGGTCTAGGCGTAGTTGAATGTTATTTACAGACTCCATTTTTAATTTTTTTATAGGGAACTAGAATTTATTTAATACATAATGTGAAATAGTCTTTTTCAGTGAAGATGACAGCGCCAAGTCCCTTCAAGCTGTCAATACCAATAATTCCGTCGAAGATATGCAGACCAGGGACAAATTGGATTTTACCTATTGTAGGATCGAAGATATCAATATTCGCATGATGGGTGACCTGAATTGTTCCAGCTACTGAGTTTGCATAGAAGGAAGTAAAATTTTCAACAGGATTTCTGATCAATTTTTTTTTTTAACGTAATTCTTAATAGTATATAACAAGAATTTCAACTCATTACCATTTTTTATCTTAAAAGAGAAATATGGTAAGAGGAAGAACCTAATCTTAAACAATTGATGTCACCATTAGTAATAGTTTCTTCTACTGATTACCTATTTTGGTGTGAAATATTTCCTTCTGTACAGAAATCAATTTTGTTGGATATAAGGTTTTCATTATTCAAGTTCCTTTCTTGCTTATTTGGTTGTTGCATACTATTTAACATTGATAGTTTAATTTGATTTGATTGCGTTGCGTTAAAATATGCTTGATTGTTGTATTGAGAACGTGCTACATGATTGCGTCTGGAGTTTGACGTCTCGTTTCTCACATCCCTCAGAAAAGGCTAATACGCAAAAGAAGGCAAAGAAACACATCAACAGAGCTGATTGCTGTGTACAACCAAAGACTATATAAAATAGATGGACTAGACAATTTTCTCTCTCTCTGATAATAAGTTCGTCTCATTAAACTTTCGCAACAACGATTGCACACAAATTGTTCGAAAAAATTGTTTGTTTTCTTTGTTACCCACCTTCGCTAAAATGGCCTCCTTTATAACTCTAATTCGAAACTCATGACTAGAGAATTTACGTAAAATGCTGCATAGAAACATAGTTATACGAGAGGTACTATTTATATGTCGGGAGTAGCAAATAATAACAAATATTCTTAAATGAAAACGGGGTTGTTTTTCAAAATATTCACAATGATGAACAATTTACTTTTGCATTCGTTCAAACCATTTGTCATAGCAGTGTTTCCATTCCTCTTTAGACACTTACAAAACACGGTTTTTGAATGCATCAACTGCTTCTTCGGCGCTCGTAAATTGACCACACAGTTTACCTTGATATTCGGGAACAAGAAGTCATTAGGTTCCAAATTAGGACTGTGCTGAGAATGAGTCATCAATTCGATGTTTAGACTGCTCAAAAATTCACATGTTTGATGAGATTGCTCAAGCGGAACAGTGGCCACATGACCCATTCGGCCGAAGAAACAGGTGACCATTTGCCTCGCATTGCTTCGTTGCATTGGCTCGTCTTGGAACACCCACACGTTCGATTGCTGTTTTGTTTCCGGTTCATGCGCATATATCCATGTTTCGTCACCTGTCACGATTTTATACACGTAATTTGAAGCACCACGGTTGAACTTTTTAAGCATTTTCTTACACCAATCGACGCGAGCCTTTTTTTAAGCTATTGATAAATTATTAAACGACTACAAATTTTTTTTATAACTTAGTGTTCATGCAAAATTGAATGTATTGAAGTGGAACTAATGTGCAAGGATGCCTCTATATCACGATATATCACATGACGATCTTGCATTATCAATTCATGCACTGCATCGATGTTTTGTGGCACAACAATCGGTTGTTGATTGGACGACTATCACGAAATTCGACGCGACCGAACTACGACCACGATTGAAATCACAACACCAGCGATATACTGTGGTTTTTGATGGTGCTTTATCGCCATATGAAGAACTGAGTTCATCGACACATTCGTGTTGAGATAATCCACGTCAAAAGTTGTGAAAAATTATACATCGAAAACCTCTTGAAATTTTCATTTTTTGGCCAAATTGATTTTCTTAACTCACTGTAAACGAAACAAATAGCACTTGTACATCAAAACGTTATGAGCACGTTTATACTAAAAAATGTCAAACTTTATTATGGTGTTGCCAGATTTTAGGCTATTGGCATTTCGACATATAAATAGTACCCCTCGTTTCATTTTATTTTATAACTTAAGTTTTATTTGTCAAAATATCTTAAATGGAGATCGTTTTTGGTGACATATAAGCTTCTTTGACTTATTTCCACAGTTTAATTAATTTTTCTTGTCACATTGATTATTTCCATTTTTTTTTTTTTTAGGCCTATAGTTGAGACTAGATACGCGTCGTTTTCTTGTGAATCAGCTTTTCCCGTTTCGAAGGAGACGAAAAACAAAAGTTGAAATGTATGGAATCATATGAAGCGAACAACATAGACTCTTCGTAAAAGCCAGAACGTATTATTGTTAAATGAAAAAAAACTAAAAACTATTTTGTGAACGGAAAACAGCTCTTTTAGGAAATAAAAAAAAAGGTGGTTTGGTGAATGGCAAATAATGTTTAATAGTTTTTACTGAACGGCAAAGAGGTGTTTGATGCTTATTTAAATTCGTTTATTTTAAATAGTTTGCATGCGGAAATGAAGGAATTTAATATGCAACGAGAAGTTGTTGTGGAATAAATTTACAATATTTTATTCTTAATTAAAATTAACAATAATGCACTTCGTTATTGAAATAATATTACCATTATTTATAACATTTTATAAATCAACTTTTAATAAACTTGTATACAATATTTACTTTCTATTATTATTATTCTATGTTACATACAAATGAAGTCGCTTGTGTTGTTTAAACTTGGACTAGCCCCAGTGTCCACAATACAGCTTATCACGAAGTCGTTTTGTAGTTCCAGTTAATGTTATTTATGATAGATTCTAATACATATTGCTCATTTACTTCAAGACTGTCATAATTCAAAAACATGATTTTTGAGTTTATGATTCGTTATACGATGATTTATATTGTGTAAAAATAATTTACATACTCCACTCGTGAGAAGAGATATTTCTTCTATTATTAGCCAATTTGTGAGTAAATTGAAAACGCTGTTTTTTTAGTTTCGACAGTCTTGAAGTAATTGAGCGATATTACTTATACCATATGTTACACATATATCATTGCTGATACCAATTTTGTATTATCACGAATATATAAAAATTCAACGAAAGCAGCATATAGAACAGTTTTATATTACATATGCATCATGTACATGTGGATATTGGATTTCAGAAGACTTGTTGCTAGGTACCCAAGAAACACACAGGGTGATTCCCAATCAATTCTATAAGTCTACCCTGTTATTTTTTTCGAAGTTTTTGTTTGGCGATACATTAAAGAAATCTACGAAAATTTTAATAGTTTTTATTAAGTATTATGCCACCACCACGGCTCAAAGGGGTAGGGTATACCACAGGAGCCGCTTCAAATAGACCGAGTTCAAACACACCCATGTCAGAAAGGCAACAAATGGCTCTTTTAATTCAAATGACAGCAACATCATCGACAGGTAAACTCTATTCGTTTATCAATTGAAATAAAATTGTCAACAAAAGAAACCACGTAAACGTTGATTGTGGCAACATCTTAAAATATATTTTGTAAAAGATAGGTTTTGATCTAATTGAAATCAGCAAGAAATTAAAATATCACAGCCAATGGACGTAAATATTGCCAAAAATAACGCAGAAACATGTCTAGCAAAACGCGCATAATGTAATGTTCTTTGTTAGGAGCAAAAAACTCACCCCATCTCTTACGGCATGTAGGAGGGTTTTGCTGAAATATGGAACGAAGTTCATCAGCTCGGGAAAGCATATCATTGAGTGGTAATGCATGGTATGGCCACGTACAACCTCAATGATTCTCATTTACATTAAAAAAATTGTTTTTTTATGTAATTGAATGTGCCCCATTTTTCTTTCATAACATTTGTGTTCTGTTTCCCTTTAAATAACATAGTTTCTGTCATCACCAGACTATTGCATACCATGTACCCTCAATTATTTCGAAGCTTAAATACTGACATCTCCATGAAAAATTCCCTATGTTTCCGGATGTATATTTCATTTTCTCTTCCACACCTAAAAACTTATAGTACATACTTTCCATTCTCTTTTCAAGAAACTCGCGGCACACTAAGGTGCTGCTGGTGTTATAATCGGTAGGGTTTAAATCATTTCCTTCTGGGTGTTGCATACATAACATTTTTTCATACGTAAATTTAATTTCATTTATGTATCAAGTTAAGAAACTAAATATTTTTCCAAAAATTTGTGAAAAAATCGAAGTTTACATTCCTTTCTTTTTTTTTTTTTGTTTGTTTTATTATAGATAGTCCAAGACCAACAGTCAAGAAAAACGAGTCTAAGAAAGGGGATACCGATATAGATGAGAATGATTTAAGTGAAAAGCAAACTGAAACAAATGATTCCATGCGCGATAAAACCTTTCTGGATGAACTCAGTACAGATCACAAAAAAGACAGTGTGGATAATAATTCTATTCAAAGTGGTGCGTCAACAAGTAAAAGAAATTATTCAGATATTGATGAAGAAGAACTTACTGACAATGGTGACGATTCGAAAAGGAAGAAGAGGAAAGAGGTCGATACAAAAGAATCAAAAGCTCCTAACAATGTGAAAGTATCATCCAGATTTGATAAGACCGTTAAACAATCTTCTACAAATAAAGGTTCGTCTTTATCGAGCAAGTGTAATGTAAACTCGGATAAAGATCCAGTTGAACAAACAAAAGCAGCTGAAAATGAAACTGAAACAGAACCTGCAGATGATTTTAAAAACAACGATATCTTATTTAACGGTGGCTTAAAGGTGCCACCTTTAAAAATTGTGATTCCACAACAAAATTGTTCTATAGACACTGATGGTAATGTTTTAAGAACAGGAAAAGTTACCACGTCAAGAAATGCAGCTTTACCTTATGTTGTTAGCTCAAGTAATGAATCAAATGAAAAAGAAGGATCGACTCAGTGCAACAGCCCTCATGAATCACCTTTAAAACCTAATTCTGCAGGACTTAATGCGGATGATAAGAATGTAAAATTGATAAATGAAGAGAAGAATTTACGTGTTCTTCGTAGTTCTCATCGAAGTGGAATAACAAATGTCGAAAGAGGTTCAAATAATTCCTCTCCACAAATGCAAAGCAGTTCACCATCTCCTGCTTCAAATGTAAATGAAGCTTCTGATGTAAAAGTGGCTTTTAATATGATGACATCAAGTCCAATGCAGACAAATCAATCGTTTGACCAGGATACAATTGTTAATTTGCCTAGTCCATCAACATCATCTACATCGTCTTCTAAGGATATAAATACATCTTCGAATGTGGAACTTCATCCCCGTAAACGAAAAATAAGGTCAAAGAATGAAAATGACACCAATGTTAAAAGTTCCGTTATTTCGAGCACAAATACGGACTCGTCAGGTGTACCCGGCGAGGCTCATCCGCACGATTTCCCTTTCACAAATGGGTTTCAAATGTACATAAATATTCGTAGACAAATTGAAAAGAAATGGAAGAATTTATATCCTGTTAAGCCGAGGCCCCCACAAGGATACAATGATTACTTACTAACTAAAAGATCATATTACTAAATGGTGATGAAAGCAAGCCTGAAATTAACATTCCTCATTCTGTTTATGGAAATATGCACAACTTGTTTCTGAGTCAAGAAAAAGTACGGCGGGATTTGATACAACGTCATACAGTCGAAAGGGAAAAACTTTGCTTGAATGTAGAGCAAGAAATTATACGAGTTCATTCAAAAGCAGCTAGAAATATGTCTGGACAATCGGCTCCATATTCAGTGTGCACTTTTTTGAAAGATAATGAAGTATATAATATGTTTACTCCAGAACAAGATGAAAAGGAAAAAAGTGCGCGTTGTCGTTTTAACGGACGATTATTACTGAGTTGGTTGCAAGATGTGGATGATAAATGGGAAAAAATAAAAGTAAGTAACTAAAGAACATTATTATTAGTTGATTCATAAAAGTAGAACTTTGTTTAAAGATTAATCCATAAGCATAGCGTATAGAGTAGGCGACTAAAAAAGAAAGCCAAACCTAGGTAATGATACGAAGGAAAAAAGAAATTGCTTCTTAAGAACAAAAATAAAAAAAAGTCTTGTAAATTTTTATGTCTGGGACAATAAGTTAGTTCTGAGAGGTATTAATTACCCTGTGTCGACAGCATATCAAAGTGCTGTAATGAAAACCCACTGCTTACTATTGGGTGTGTGCAAAAGAATCATGTTTCCTCAATTTATAATTTACTACTATTTTATTGACTAATTTCGACTCTTAATCCTGTAAAAAAAAATGTACGTTGCATACGTGGCATGTTTTTTCAAAACATTGCGCAATAACTGTAGTTTTGAAAATATGTATGTAGTATTATTTTTACCCTGTGATAAAGAAAAAGATAGGTGTTCAATATTTATGTAAAGTTTTATAATGTTTGGAACACTTGAATATGGCTTCTAAACTATAGTGCCAATTTCCCGATAAGATTTTTATTGATTGTAAAGATTTATTATCAATTTACGGATTTGTACTGGAATTTCTTTGCTACCGCCACCGATGGGCGATTTTTTCGTCTCTGAATTCTTGCTTTTAAGTACATTGTTGGCCATATTAGGTGGACCCATCTGGCAACACAATAACTGTGACAAGAAAGGTCAGATCGATTAATGACAGCACGAGCTTGTAGCGTCAGTCTTAGGATATATTTTGCTATGGAGCAGTACAAAATAACTTCTCAATTGTGAAAACTAAAAGTGCGAAAGAAGTGTGCCGTCAATGAACACAATAAAGCGTTTGCAAAAAAGATTTTTTTCTTCTGGTATAAAAAGCGGCGGAGACAATCCAAAGAAAATATCGCGGCCGAACAAATCAGTGTTGAAAGGTCTCCGCGAGCACCAGGCTCTCATCGTCCTGCGTAATTACGCAATACTCGGACCAGTGTACGGTGCATAACCCATTCTGATTTAAAGCTATTCTTGTACAAAACTCAATTGACTCAACGACTGTTGCCAACCGATAAGTCTTGTCGCTTGGAGTATGCAAATTTCGTCGTACAAATGACCGAAATGCCAAAAAATCATTATGAGTGATGAGGCGCATTTCACTTTAAACGGAATCGTAAACAAACAAAATTGTCTGCTCTAAACCACCGAAAACCCTCAAATTATTGAAGACATTTGTGACAAAAGTGACTGTGGTGCGGAATTTGTGCGGATATGATCATCGAACCGTCTTTTTCGAAGTCGACACTGGAGCACTAATGGTTTCCAAAATACGGCGCAACACCTCACACTGTTCGTGGCATAATGGATTTTTTAAGGCATTATTCCCCGACCGCTTGATATCAAATAATGGAGATTTTAGCTGTTCTCAGCGTTCGCATCATTTATTCCACTGGGGCTACTTGAAGTCGAAGGTTTACGTCCAAGGCCAACATCCGCCAGAAAATAGTCACCATATCGTCCGAATCATGGAAAGTGCGGAAAAAACGGGCACATTAAGCCATTCGAGCTCAGGGTGACCATTTGCGCGATATCATGTTAAAAAAGTGATGTAAACAAATCTTAAACCAAATTATTTGAACTTTTGTAGAGTGTGGGAACCGGTGCGGGGTGGAATTGAGCGCGAATCTCTCTCCCTCGCTCAAAGAGACGATTGACGATGACGCCGACGATAGTCAGTCGGTAGACATATCTTGTCAGATAAGAGAATTGGAGTCGATCCAGAAAAAATTACGACCATCCTTTCATACCAGATTTGGCAAATTCATACCAGATTTGGCCGACCGCACTGAGCCTTTAAGACATCTACTGAAGAAAGACTGTAGATTTGATTGCGGGGAAACAGAAAAGGAAACTTTCAAGGACCTCAAGCTGCGCTTAACCAAAAAACCAAGCTTGTCATATTTCAACCCCAGTAACAGAACGCAATGGATTGCGGATGCCAGCCCAGTTGCCCTGGGAGCGGTACTGCTGCGATTCACGGAAGGCAGTGAACCCAGCATAATCTCTTTGTCCGTCGTTAAGAAACGGTACTTACAAACCGAAAAAGATAGTTTGGCTTCAGTTTGGGGGGTCGAAAAGTTTTACTTTTAGCAGGACCACAAGCCTCTGGAGACAATCTTCAAGCCAACCTCTAAACCCCCAGCTCGTATTAAATGATGGCTTTTACGCCTGCAATCATTTAAGTTCAAAGTCATCTATAAGGCTGGTAAAGATAACATTTCAGATGCTCTATCCCGACTGTGCGAATTACCACCAACAAATGTTTCCTGGCGTAAGGATGAGTGCAATACCTTTCGGGTTATCGAATGTACAGTTCCTGAATTATTATGTATTTCGGAAATTTCCCGGATAAATGCCTTGATGAGGAAATCATCGACGCAATGACTTGCCTGGACAAGAAATTTTGGGAGTCCTGCACATCAAACAGCTTTTACCCTTTCCGTTGTGAGCTTTCAACGCTTGGGAAAATACTTCTGAAAGGGACGCGTCTGATTTTCCCGACAACATTCCGTCAAAGAGTTCTGAAATTAGCTGACGAAGGTCATTCGGGCGAATCAGCGATGAAACGTCGGTTAAGGGTTTAAGATGTGGTGGCCGCGCATTGATCAGGGTGCTGAAAATTTTGTCAAATCTTGCAAAGACTGCATGCTGGTAGAACAACCTGTGTGCCCAGCTCCATTGCTAAGAACATCTTTTCCAACAAGCCCGTGGAACTCCATAGCTAGCGATTCAATGGGTCCATTCCCAAACGGGATGAAGTACCATTGCTTTACGTGCTCGACCTACCTGAGAAAACTTAAGAACGAGGTGCCAAGCACATGGATTGATAAACGTCAATCAACGTCCATTTGGATATATGTCCGCAAGTACCAAATTTGAGTCATATTTATTTAACGACCACGTTCATCAAGATGGGGGCTAAAATGATTACAAGATAATATAAAAACAGCAGGCTCATAACTTAAACGTGTCATTCTTTGTTCCACCTGGTTAAAGGCAGTACGATCGTGGAAAACAATAAGATACAGTTGCGGGTAATTTTTTTTTAATAACTTCAAAAAAGAGTAAATTTACCAAATCGCACCAAAAAAAAATATTGGGCGATAAAGTGTTTTATGACGGACCGCGAATTGCAATGTGTTGGAATAGGTTGTTTTCGGTTTCTGGAATAACCCCATATTTGTATACATTTTCTAGCCGTTTAACGCTGTAGATGGGATTCCCCAAACTGCAATTTCAATTATCGTTACTCTTATTCTTCTTTAGAGTTGCTTGCTTGTTACTACATTGAATAAAAATTTCCATTAGTCTACACAAACCACGAAATACGTAAAAGGCAAAGAAAAACGACGGCAGAGCCAATTACAGAAAGAGAGCCTTGCAGATTCCTTATGTGCATTTTGTTACGCTTTTGAGAAAAGTGTGAAAACGTATTATTGAATAAAATTATTATTATTTTTTGTTGTTTAAAAAAACACAAATGCCATTTTTTTTTAAGTTTTTGAAGTGAAACTCTGGCGCTGGGCAAAAATTTAGAGTGAAATAATACAATAAGAAATCGTCACTTTTTTCGATCCTGTATTTCATGAACCGCACCATGTAGACACTTAAAATTGTCGCAAAGTGTGTATTTCTATTGCCATATCCATAACAAATAAAAGTCGCAAAATCTCAATAAAGGCGTTGTTACATTTACAATAGCTTATGTTTCAAGCAACTTAATAAAAATAGAATCGTCAGATTTTTTTTCTATTGGTTAGAGTGTCGGGCTAGCAAACCGATGGCTTCGGGTTCGAATCCTGCATTGGAATTTTTTTTGTTTTATTATTATATTGAAAATGATTGTTTTTTTTTTTATTATATTGGAGCTATTGAAGCAAACATGGTTAAAATGTCTGCGTGGCTAGAGAGCTAGAGTGGTTAGAGAATATGACTGGCAAACCGAGGGCCTGCGGTTCGAGTCCTGCCCGGGGATTTTTTTTTTTTAATGTGTTCGGAACATTTTTGGTTTCGGTAGGGTGAAATTTGAAATCAACAAACAGCAAATAAAAGGCAATAAAACAAAACTCATATTGGGCTAATATAAAATTATTAAAGTTTAATAATAAAGATTCATAAATCGAAAAAGTGGGGTGTTTGGCGCTGTTTAAGCGCAATCTGGCGGAGTTCTTGCGTCGTTTGTAAAACTGACCAACACGCTCGCTTCCAAATGTACTGCACGATGGTTATACTCTTTTGTAATAGCAGCGCCATCGGGCGGTGAGGCTAAGTACTTGTTTAATGACCCTCGTATTAAGCATCCAACTATGTGGGACCAACATTCATTTACTAATTTTTTCTTTATCGTTGGACTGTGTGGTTGATGACGGACGACAATTTAAATGCGATTTGCCGTTGGATGCTTGATACAACATACATATACGCAATCTGACAAGATTTGTAGTACCGTGTCTAGGTGACTTTAAGTTAAGATGATGTGTATTACATACATCGTGGTCTGAATTTCGAAACTTTCATCATGTTACTTTAACTCGAAATATGAGGATCTCATGAAATTCAATTTATTCAGTTCAGTTTCTTATGTCACGGTGAGATGAAAGCTTTTCCTCAGTTCGGTTCCGGATATCGTTGAAATACCGAATAATTTAATTTCTGAACCTGTAAACTGATGATGTTTATATTATATATTTGGAAATATTTCGGAAACTATTTTATCTACTGACATTTTGAATTCAGTTATTTTGGTTCCAAAAAATGATTGTTCATTAATAAATTTAGAAACCTTAAAACGAATGCCTGGAAAGGAGCAGGCTTAGTACAGCTTTGATAAAATTGTCAGTGATGATGCACGTGAACATAATAATTTTAATATTAAGTTTTGAATACTGTATCAGTTAGTGGTCTGATTTTGAAAGAACACTGTACTGTATTATTAATACGGAATTTAAATACAGGAAAAGCATTAGTTAACGGAACTCGCATACGCGTAAAACGAATGCACCGAAACTCAATAGATTGCGCGGTGTTAACAGGTGTAGCGCGTAATATTCGAATTTTAGTTCCCCGTATTTATTTGACTTATTCGGGAACTCTTACCGTTCAAATTTCAAAGAACTCAATTTCCAGTCTTTCCAGCTTTTGCAATGGCTATAATTAAATCCCAATGTCAAACGTTTCAAAAAGTTGGAATTTTGTTGAGACAGCCTGTGTTTAGTCACGGACAATTGTATGTTGCCGCCAGAAGAGTTCGATCATTCAATGGATTGCGATATTATATTTCTGAGACATCAAATCAGGGCCATATATCATGTGATAGTAGAGTTTTCACAAAGAACATTGTTTACAGAGAAGTTATTAGGACTTAAAAAACAATTTTTTTTTTTATAGAATGCGGCCGATTGTGTCGTCGCGGGTTGTCCTAGTTTTATTAAAATTTTACTCAAAATTTGAACTTAGATTTTTACTTACAATTGTTTTGAATTGAATGACAAAAAAAAAAAAAAATTCGCAACAAAAATAAATGGAGATACGAGTATGTATGTACATCATACTTATATATTAGTTACCACAAACTAATATCAGTACTTAATACCAATTGAAGCAACCAATGGATGTGCAATACATATAGAATGAACAATATATTATTATTAATGCAAAATTTGTATTGTTATATTTGTTTTGAATTAATCTCTCTCTCTGTCTCTCTGATTCTTTTTTTAACTATCACTTCTATCATGTGTGCGGTGCTATGTAAGTTTCATAATATCCCGCCTCTCCCTGTATAAGCAAACTTAAAGAAAATGAAATTGATCCCCGCGATTCATCCTCTGCTCTGTACTTCTTATGATAGGCAAACTGGAGTATTTCTATTGCCTAGAATGGATGCCTCTCATACATTACTGAAAACACTTTAATTTGTTAACAATTTTAAAAAAATGCTATTAATCATTGGTTTGTTACCTTTCAAATGCAACCAAAAATGTCCCGTTATATTATACACAACAGGAATTATAAGAAAATCGGACTCGTACACGTACCAGATTGGGGTCCCCTACTGGTCCGATTTTACAGATTCCAACAAATGTACCGCGCCTATATTAAACAATTATTGTGTCTAAACTTCTGTTCAATAGAAAAAAACAAAAAAGTTTTTCGAATAAGAACCTGAATTTTAATGGTGGTCCGTTCAAACAGAAATTTCGACAGTATAAGTTTCTCGTGCATACCCACCAACTACCCAAATTTCAAGATCGTGGGATTACTGGATCATATAGCTGCCATACAAACCAATATGTTTCTTATATGGGGATCCCTTTTTGTTTTTTAAAATATTTTAGTTTTAGTGAAAATTTCAAGTCTCTAGCTAGATATGACCCGAGGACGGACAGACGGACAACGAAGTCTCTGCATCTTGGTTTTGATATCCTGTGGGTCAGGAACCCTAAAAAAGTACAAAATATGTGCACTTTTGAGACCCATTGCAATAAAACTACAGTAACCACTTTGTTCTTTTTGCTAGGTTTTGTTTTTCTACTTATAACTATTGCATAGAAATATAGTTTACAAAGTTTTTAAGTTAGTTTTGATTTTGAATTTACGAAGGAATCATCGGTGGCGGTGGTAAAGAAATTCCAGTACAAATCCGTAAATTGATAATAAATCTTTACAATCAATAAAAATCTTATCGGGAAATTGGCACTATAGTTTAGAAGCCATATTCAAGTGTTCTAAACATTATAAAACTTTACATAAATATTGAACACCTAGACTGAAAACACGTCAGGAGCGGAGCTTTTTTGCAGTAAAAAACCGTATCTTTTTCCTTACCTACAGTTATTGCGAAATTAGTCAATAAAACAGTAGTAACTCATAAATCGAGGAAACATGATTCTTTTCAAAGGTTATTATTGTAATAACTATTAGACTGTCTTGCATTATTATCAATAGCAGTTATTCCTTTGGGTGTGTTCAAAAGTCATTTAATTTTTAAAAGTGCGTTGGTTAACCATAAATCGTTACATTGTATTTTGAATTTTTACTTCGGAAAAGGGAAGAATGTAACCCAACTTAAAACAAAAAGTGTGTAAAGTATACGGGAAAGGTGCAATAAGTGAATACCAATATCAGCGCTGGTTTAAAAAATTCCGTACTGGATGTTTTGAGCTTAAAGATGCTGCACGCACTGGTTGTCCATTGAAGGCTGATCAAGACAATGATTGATGAAAACCGTTGTTATTTAACACTAGAAATTGCAAAAAGGTTTAACGAATCACGTACAACAATGGAAAAACTTCTTAAAAAGCTTGAATACGCACACAAGCTCGATGTTTGGGTTTCGCATGAGTTGAAAGAAATTCACCACACTAAGGCGGATCAATAATGTTTGCGTAAAAAATGAAAATGAGTAATTTTTAAAGCGAATCATAACGGGTAATGAAAAATGGGTTGTGTACAATAACGTGAACCGAAAACGATCATGGAGCAAGAATGACACCCGCCTCTGACCACTTCAAAGCCGATATTCACCAGAAGAAAGTTGTGCTGTTCGTTTGGTGGAATTGGGCAAGTATCGTTCATTTTGAGCTGCTGCCACGGAATGAAACCATCAATTTCTCAGCTAACCGAATTGGACAAAAAAGTTAAAAAGAAGCACCCCGGACTAGCCCATCGGAAAGGTGGTTTTTCCACCATCACAACGCTCAACCGCATGCATACATCTTTGGTCACTCAGCAAGCATTATCAAATTTCGTATAGCTGCCATACAAACAAAAATGTTTCTCGTATGGGGATCCCTTTAAGTTTTTGAAAATATTTTAGTTTTAGTATTTGTTGCTGATGCCCGGAAATTTAAACTCTAGTTATTACGATTGATGACATATGACCAGAGGACGGACGGACGGGCGGACAACGAAGTTTCTGCAATGGAGTTCCATTTAGTACCCTTTGGGTCCGGAACCCAAAAAATTAAAAAATATGCATATAATAAATAAACGATAAATATTTGAATTCTTCAAATTTGAACTTACGAGGGGTACTATTTATATGTCGGGAATAGCAAATAATAACAAACATTTTTAAATGAAAACGGCTTTATTGTTTTTCAAAATATTCACCATGATGATCAGTGCAATGTATTCAGCCGAAGAAACAGGCGACCATTTGCCTCGCATTGCTTCGTTGCATTTGGCTCGTCTTGGAACACCCACACGTTCGATTGCTGTTTTGTTTCTGGTTCATGCGCATATATCCGTGTTTCGTCACCTGTCACGATTTTATACACGTATTTTGAAGCACCACGGTTATTACGGGGTATCCAATGACTGCAAATTTTTTTTACAACTAAGTGTTCATGCAAATTCGAATGTATTGAAGTGGAACTAATGTGCAAGGATTGCCTCTATATCACGATATCACATGACGATCTTGCATAATCAATTCATGCACTGCATCGATGTTTTGTGACACTACAACCGATTTTGGACGACCTTCACGGAATCCGACAGCGAGCGAATTACGACCACGATTGAATTCACAATACCATCGATACACTGTGGTTTTGATGGTGCTTTATCGTCATACAAAGAACTGAGTTCATCGACACATTCTTGTTGAGATAATCCACGTCGAAAGTTGTAAGAAATTATCCATCGAAAACCCTATTTAGGCAATCAACTGGACCCAAAAGTCTGGGGATGGAAATTAATAAACAACAGTTTGGAGCCGAATCAAACATTACTCGCATCTTCTCCAGAAAAACTTCTTAACACCATTTTTTGTAATTGTAAGAAGGGTTGCAGTAAAAATTGTGGCTGTAGAAAAATCGGCCTATTTTGTTCACCAGTATGCACCAATTGTCAAGACCAATTTCAGATGAGGATTCTTATGATATAAATGAGGAGGCAGCTGATGCATCTTTCTTCTTAGAGCAATCTATAGATATCCATCAAGAAGAGGGAGAAGAAAGCGAAGAAAAAGACAGAAGTGAATATTATCTGTCCGACAAAAATTTCCCCAAAATTAAGAATAATCCGTTCCACTTTAATTAATATTATTAGTACCATTTTTTGAAGCAATATTGTTTAATAAATCTGAATCAGAAAAATCCGCGGAAACCACGTAAAAAAAAAATGCGCCAAATACATTACGTCATTTGGTGGTGCGGAAATGTGTGCATATTATGTAAATTACGGAATCTTCAACTTTAGACTCCCGATAATTCGAGAATGGTGATTCTTACGAGAAAAAGTTTAATAACAGTTTTTGTAGAGAATTGTATGATCTACAATATTTCGATAACACTTACCTTTTATGAGAAAAATGTGAAAACACCAAAATCTTTGACCTTGAATAACTTTTGTTGCGACCATAGCATAGACTCAAAGCACGTCACGAGCGGAATCTTAAGAGTCGATATTAGTCAATAAAATAATAGTAACTCATAAATCGGGGAAACATGATTTTTTTTCAAATGTTATTGGAACTTTTAGATTGTCTTGTATTCTTTGTCAATAGCAGAGTTATTCTATTATTGCGTTTAAAAATTGTAATATTAGAATATCGAATTCTGTAGCTGTAGGTAGTAGATTTTCTAGACATTCTTAAAAGTGTTATTATCTGAAAAACCAAGATATTCTTCCTGAAATCATATTTAGCTATTCTGGCTAGTTATGAGCTGGTCTATCAGCGCTTCAAGGAGTATTATTTACAACAACAAATCAACAAACAAATTATAAGATTTTTAAAACGAACAAGAATTTTAATGTTCCTCATGTTTACATAATTTCAGGAATCTATGGTTCTTCGCCAACATAATGAGGCCGAAAGTCTTCACGCTACTCAACTAATGGACTGGGAAATTACGTTAAAAAAATTGAACTTATGCGAATACGGATTTGAATCGAACATAGATAAAGATCATGTGCCAATTGTATTTGTTAGCGAAGACTTCGATTTATTACCAGCTTAAAAAAATATGAACATTGCATTATAGTCATTTAAATATTTTTTCTATATTTTTTGTGAATAATATAATGAAATTTGTTGGCTGGGCCCGACTGTATGATACCATGTAACCACAAATTTGTGGGTTGGTTTATGAGAGGTCCTAGAAGTCCGATTCGGATGGTTCCGAAAAATATACTGCGCATATTCTGAAAACTTATAGTGTCTAATTTTCAGTTCCATAGTACAAAAAAAAAGTTTTTCTAAGGTCCTGAATTTCAATGGGTGGTTTGTATGCGAGGTACCCAACCTAGTGGTCTGATTCGCCTGGTTCAGCTCTATAGCTCAAAAACTCTACGC
Organism: Amiota minor; assembly: GCA_037043295.1. Classification (NCBI taxonomy): domain Eukaryota; kingdom Metazoa; phylum Arthropoda; class Insecta; order Diptera; family Drosophilidae; genus Amiota; species Amiota minor. Next base: position 282,018 of record JBAMAW010002228.1, read on the forward strand.
ATTCGTCTTCGAGCAGTCTTACTGATCAGACGTTTACCTCGCAACTAATAAATTTTATTTTTTATTAAAGCCAAACAGTCCCAATAATGACAGCGAAAAATTCTTACTTCTCGTTTGTCGCTAATGATACAAGGAACAAAAACAAAGTTTCCTTATTAACCGCAACGCCGCCTGAAGATAGAGCACAATCTTGCTATCCTGTTCAGTTTTCCATGGAGTGCCCTGTGCCCTTCCCTTCAACCACTTTTTTATTCAAACCTAGAATCAACATTGTTTAATACTGCAACAAACACAACAAAAAGCAAAGCTTTTACTTCAACAGCTAGTGCAGTTTCAGGAACAACAACAACAGTGTTCTCAGCTACTGCATCGATTGCGTCATCACAGGCAGATACTGTAACAACAACAAACATTTAATAATGACATCACCAACCCAATGCCAGAACAAGCAAGCAATAGAAAAAATTCTGTTACGCAAGCAATCAAAAAGACAATTGTATCAACAGCGCATGCAAAACGGACCCTGGAAAATAAAGCGGTAGTACTGACATGCATTGACCGCTACATACAAATCCACAATAAGCTTAAACTAAGCCCGCAAAAAAATAAGAATGCAAAGAAAACGCTTTTGGAAAGTAATAGGTTCCAACTACTTGCTGAAAAGGATGAACCTACTAAAAACGATGACAAAAACGCATCAAAACCTAAAGCTCGAATAGGCTTGTAGATGCTATCCAAAGAATAGTCGGCAACAATAACTTTCATGTTGTCCCTATTTCCAAGGGTACTATTAAGGAAACTGAGGTCGAAATTTATACAAACTACATTTCTGTAACCAATCACCTTAGGGAGACTAAGAGAAACTATTATTCCTATCAGCTCAAAAGCAGTAAAGGGCTGGTAGTTGTAATTAAGGGCATTTAACTCTCTGTTGATTGTAGCAATATTAAGAGTGCTCTGGAAGAAAAAGGGTTTGAGGTCAAAGTAGTGATTATATGTTTAATAAAATAAAAATTCCACAGTCATTGTACAAAATTGAGTTGGACCCAAAGTTACAGCACTTAAAAAAAAATGAAGTGCATCCCATTTACAACATTAAATATTTACTTCATCGTAGGGTAACTGTGGAGGAGCCTTACAAACGAGTAAATCCTGTGTAATGCACAAATTGTCAGGAATTTTGCCACACAAAATCTTATTGCATCCTTCGTTCAGTATGCGTAGCTTGTGGAGCTTGCATGAAACCGCAACCTGTAAACTAAGTCGCGATAATCCCGATCTTAAAAAATGCAGTAACTGTGGGGGCAATCATACAGCCAATTATAGAGGTTGTCCTGTATATAAGGAGTTAAAAAACCGTTTCCTTTAACTTCAAATGTGTCGTATGTACTGCAGTGCACAGCGCTTAGACGCTCAACAACAAAAAATGAAAATGATTGTGAAGCCTAAGGCCCTAATGTCTCAACAGAATGAACCAATTTCACAAACTACCCTAACTCAAATTGCGTATAATGAGCCAGTGTTGCAACCACGAAGTTCTAGTGAAACAATGTTGGTGAATTTATTACAGATCCTGAATCAAACAATCTTAATGATGCGAAACTCTTTTCACGATATGATGAAAATCCAAATAAAATTCCCCATAATGGCTCATATAAAAATAACTCACTGGAAGCAAATGGCGTTTCACAGCACAAACTAGAGTTGATGAAGTATCTAGAGGACAACAATGTAGATGTGATGTTAGTCTGTGAGACTCATTTCACTAGTAAAAACAACTTCTTTATACCAGACAACTAATCATGCGGATTGAAAAGGTCTTGGGGGTACTTGCGTTATAATAAGAAAGCGTATAAAACACCATAGTCTAGAGCCATACTCATCTAATTACAATGGTCGGAAAAAGTATTTTGACAAAACTATGTGCAATGTTTGATTGCTTGTTTCCATAAGTTCTGAGAAGTTACGGTTCTCTAATGATTATCAAAACAAAATAGGTGATAATAACTGTAAATGCGCAAATTATTTTGTTTATAACTTTATCCATTCATATTCTACGACGTGCAATGTTAGAACTGAGCTAAAACTGACTGGAAAAAAGTATTTTGTCATTGCAATTTTTTTAGTTTCTTTCGTTTCGGGTGCGATGAAAGCTGACTTCAGCACATTATAGTCTTAGTTTTAATAAATTATTATGAATTTGAATTACATTCATTAACTTTGAATTGCTAACTATGGGGAAAACGTCAGAAATGAGATGGTGATCAAGTATGATTTAAAGACAATCTGCTAGAAACTCTAATATCTGCAGCAATTGAATTGAATAAGCAGTATAATATTGAAATTTGTGAAAGAACTGTTAGAAATCGTTTAAAAGAAAAAATAAGCTGCAACGTCTGGAATTTGCCAAAATATATGTACACAAGCCTTCATCATTTTGATATCAAGTATTGTGGACTGATGAAAGCTCCTTTCAGTACCATGCGTCAAACAAGAAAATTTTCTGCAGAATGCCTAAGAAAATGAGAAAAAAAGTGGCACCTGTGTGTGAACGAGTCGCCCATGGTGGGAGTTTAATGTTTTGGGGTTGTGTTTGCTTCAATGGCATCGGAGATTTGGTACCAATCGACGAATCAATGAATCAGGGTCAATACTTACATATTTTAAATGATCACGCGTTTACTTCGGGTGATAAACTGATTGGACAGTCATTTATTTTACAAGAAGACAATGCTCCGTGTCACAAAGCCAAGATGTAGGAGTAAAAATATTGGATTGGCCACCACAAAGTCCCGATTTAAATATTATTGAGAATGTGTGGGCTTATATAAAAAGAAAAAGAAGTCCATGTTTAACAAGAATGGGCGAGGAAAAAATCGCTGAGGTCGAAAGCCATTGGAAGGACATTTGTCCGCAAATCCTCCAAAATTTGGTGAAATCAGTACTACGCCGATTGCAAAAAGTTATGAACGCAAAAGGAGAGTTTATTTTTTGTTAAATTGTGCCTTCATATTTGTAAATTTATCTTAATATACACTTTTTTCTGACGAAAAATAATTTGTCAAAATATTTTTTCCACCATACATTTTTTAAAAATAATTTTTCATATCTTCACTAAATATTGAATTAAACTAAGATATGTTTTTTTATAAGCTTAATATTAGACTATTATCATGGTTTTTTTTTTTAATTTTTTCTATCATTAAAAATAAGTATATAAACAAAAATGCACAATTTTTTTTTTGTCAAAATACTTTTTCCGACCATTGTATCTACAAGCAACTTTGGTTCGGATGCAAATGCGTCATGGTAATCTGACGTTATTTCCTACAATTGCCCTCCACGATTTTCAATAACTGCTGATGTGTTTAAAAATTTCTTTGATAACCTTGGAGAACGATTTTTGGCGACCGGTGACTACAATGCTAAACATGCTTATTGGGGTTCTCGTTTAGTAAATCCAAAAGCTCGGCAACATTACAACACTACATACTGGCCGGTGGATCTAAGAATAACTCCCGATATCATCGAGTTTGGTATGACAAAATATATACATAGAAACCTCATATCAGCAGTTACTCATTGTGAACTTTCATCCGATCACCCGTTGATATCGTTTTACTCGATTTTCCAATAGGTGATGATCGCCTTTATAGACTTATATCTAATAAAACTAATTGGTTGCAATATAAAAAATATATTAGTTCTCAAATAGAAATTGCATCTGCGATCAACTCTGAAAGTGCGATTAATGAGTCAAGTGTTATATTGGTAGCTGCAGCTGTAGTAGCAACGACTGCGATTGTTGCTCACAAGATCAGCAGAAAATCTTTCTTAAATAAGGAAATTGAAGAACTGGTTGCTTCTAAACGACGATTGAGAAGAGAATGGCAACAGCACAAATCTCCTACTACTAAACAATCGCTAAAAACTGCAAAAAAAAAAAAAAAAACTACTCAAAGAACTTTTAAGCGACCAGCGCGAGGCACAAAGACGCTATATTTATAACCTATCAACAACAAACACTAGATTTTGACTTTGGAAAGCACAAAAATCGCTAAAAACTCCTGAATTGGATTCACCTATTACAGACAGAGCTGGAAGTTTGGCACGGTGTGATGAAGAAAAGCTAATTTATTTATTTTGGTGTATGGAACACAATCTATCTACAAACAAATTTGTGCTTTCTCACCATACAATCACAAATCCAGTAAATATGTCTCCATTGATTCTATTATATATATATAAGGACTCAACTGAATCCTAAAAAATCTGCTGGTTATGGTTGTATCGTGCCAAAAATAATATTGGGAGTACAAATTAACTCGTTCCGTTTTTTGTGTTCAAAAAACTGTTTTTTTTATTGAAAAAATACATCATTCAGTCCGCCGGAGCGACTACTTTTTCCCCAAGTCTGGTAATTTTCGAATACCATCTCTGAAAAATGAGTCCTCTCTGGCCTCGATCCAATCATTGAGCCATTTTTCGATATCTTCAAAAGACCCGAACCTGTGACCCCCCAAATCGTTTTGCATCCGTCCCGGTGCAGAAATCCCTTCCTTTGATGTCTTTCAAGAAGCAGTTCCGAAACGAAGAATCGCCTTTCGACATCTCTCGGCTTCATCTCGTACGGCACCCAATATCCTTGCTTTTGAATAAATCCCAATTGTTTTAACTGACGGAAATTGCTTGCTGAGTCACTCCCAACGATTCTGCGAGTTCAGCTTGCTTTTGGCACGGATCTTGATCCAGTAAAGCCTCCAATTCCTCATCTTTAAACTTTTTGGGTTGGCTAGGACGCTCTTTGTCTTTGACACTAAAATCACCACTTTTGAAGCGTCGAAACCACTCTCTTCATGACTTATCGGTCGGAGCAGATTCACCATAAACTTCCTCAAGCCTTCGATGGGCTTCAGCTGCACTTTTCTTCCCATTAAAAAAGAAAATCAAAACTTCCCTCAAATGCTGTTTATTTATTACAAATCCGGACATTTTCGAAGAGGCAAAAAACAGTGTTGTTTTCAGAAACAGACGCTGATGCACACTAATTATTGTTGACAGATGTCGTCAAACCTTTCCAATGGAATAGGTAATCGCTTCCAAAATTGGCCACAACTTGCAGGTGGAGCCATCTTTTGAAAATGGACCGACCTAATTTGTACTCCCAATAACTGAACTTCCAATCACCGCAATATTATTTCTCTCGTATCTTTTCAATGCTATCCTTCGAATTAGATACTTTGCAAAGCAATGGAAGAAATCGGTTATCATAATGGTTCCAAAGCTCGGGAAAGATAGGACTTGTCCTTCATACAGACCTACAAGTCTGCTTCCATATCTATTTGAGAAGGTTCTTAAAGCCAAACTCAATCACCATTTACAAACAAATAGTACAATTCCAGATCATCAATTTGGTTTTCGAGCAAAACATGGAACGATTGAGCAAGTCAATAGAGTTACTTTGAAAATAAGAACTGCCTTTGAACAACAAGAATATTGCTCAGCAGTATTTCTTGATCTAGCTCAAGCTTTGATCGAGTATGGCATGAGGGTTTGATTTACAAAATTAAACGTTTGCTACCCCAAAATCTGCAATCCTACATGTTATTCACTGCCGACATTCCAAGAAATTGTTACTTTGACATTTGCTGATGACACTGCCGTTGCCCAGTTAAAGCTTCTGCAGGCTTGGATGCTCACCTTAAAAGCATTCAGGAGTGGTTATCCAACTGGAGAATTAAAGCCAATGAAGGGAAATGAAAGCACATTGCATTTACATTTAACCGACGGACTTGTTCTCCAGTAACGTTAAATGGTGCTACAATTCCCCAAACTAAAGTGGTATGTTGTCTTAGCGTTCATCTGGACAGACGACTTACATGGCGGAAGCGTATGGAAGCTAAAAAGACGTATACGAAGCAAAGAGCTCAAAGTCTTCACTAGCTAGATAATTCTAAATCTTGACTGAGACTTGAGTACAAGGTGATGCTGTATAAGTCTGTTATTAAACCAATTTGGACTTATGGTTCTGAATTGTGGGATACCGCGAGCGCGAGTAACATTGAAGTTATACAAAGAATACAATCCAATATACTTAGAACAATCACGCGAGCTCCATAGTATATCAGGATTGAAGACATTCACAAAGACCTGGAAGTACCACCAGTAAACGAAGAATGTTCCAAGCGTAAAGGTATTTACGTGGACAAACTAGTCCGACACGTTAATCCTCTGGCCAGAGTCCTTGTCCTAGCAAGGATCTCATCTCGTCTGAATCGTAACGATCGTGTAGCCAGTATTAACCAATCAACCAACCAGGAATCCAAGAAATGTGGTTGCACCATCTTCATCTAAGAAAAATCATCATCAATTTAATCATTCATCCAAAGTCAAGTGGCTTAGCTCAATATTTCTTTTATTTTCTTCGTTTTAAGGGAGTAATAAACCAATTTGAACCTATTTCCGTTTAGTTTTATCTATTTTGACTACGATTTCTTCTACTGACATTCTTACTTATGGATGTCATCATCCCTAATTAGATAAATATGTATCGAACTTACCGTTTGATAAAAACTTTGTACCTAAAGCGAAATGAAGCTTATAACCTGAAAAATTAAAATTTACTCAAAAATTATACTTTTGAAAGTTTCGGATTTTAAACTTAAACAAATATATTGTTAAAATTAAACACATTGCAATATGAAATCTTATTTTACTGAAAAAGGTTTACTCTCTTGATGTAAGTAAAATTATTTTGATATTTCTCATTTCCTGACGGGTCGATGACCGTCCGGAACGAGGCAAGTCTTCGGCAATCTCCCGACCGTCTCTAAAGGCTTTGTACCACGCGTAAGCCTGAGTTTTCGATAAAACTCACCGTAAGCCTTCTCCAGCATTCGAATCGATTCTGCACACGAAATTTCGTTCAAAATACAAAATTTGAGACAAACTCTTTGTTCAAAATTTTTTTCCATTGTATAATTCGACGAGAACTACTGAGGTGGACTGGTTAAACCAGCTGCTGTAAACAAACTGGTTGACAGATCGCGCTCATTTTTGGCATAATAATTAAGGACAGTCCTACCAACATACAGAAAAAAAAAACCTAAAAAATATTTAACGCGGGCAATTTAAATGACAAATTCCAGGTACTTTATTGTCTGAAGGTACTTCAATCAAATCAGTACATATGTAATATCAGTCACTGGTTAAGACTTTCATCCATCTGTCAGGCAAAAAACTTATTCCGCGCTCGAAGAAATCCAGATCTTATGTGGCAATCAATTAGACCACCCAATTTTCGACTTTTACGTAAGATTGGAATGGCTGCATTGAACGAAACAAATGGTAGTCTGAATAGTCTAAGTCGAATATCTCATTTCCATTAATAACGAAAATCTTCTTACAAGTTAGTTGATAAAATTATACTTCATGAGACTTAAAACAATTAGTACAATAAATGTTCTAAAATGCCATGTTCTTTGGAAAACCTCCGTAAATGATCAAATTATTAGTTTCATTAAAATCATAAGATTTAAAAGATTTTTCAAGTAATCACAGTTCATCTAATAGATTGAAATTTAAATCTAAGTTTTCAGATTGTATGTGTTTTAGCTTAACGATTTACTACACTGAATTGCACTGTTCTTTATTGATCTGCTGCTAAAAGTGGAAAAGAGTTTAAAAACTGAAGAGTGTACTGACTATTTAGATGAATTATAGCTTCATTTTAGACTTAATCATATCATTGTAAAGAAGGAACTAGTCCTTTAATACAATGTATGGAAATATGTATCTATATATTCACTAGTATCTCATCTCTTTATGATTAATGAATGCAAAAGAATTTAATAAATATGGATTTATGTATGGAAAATATATCTTAACATGAGTTATTTTTTCCTTGAATAACATTGTGTGTTTTGCAATATGTAGGAAAAAAAGTTTGTGCAATCATGATAACCTTACTGATAGGCTGATATCACTGACATCTATAGACATAGAGTCAGAGTACTGAAGTTCGATTTTGTTTTCATAAAATCATAAATTCTTCTTTCCTCTTTGCATCGAATTGCATTAAAAGAAAAAAAAAAAATTTAAGTAGTGTGCCTCGCCCTCATAAGCACAAAATGAAATGTAACGAAAATCAAAATGCGATGATTCTTCAGAAATGTAACGGAGAGACGCACAAAACAATGAGCATTGTCTTGTGCGAGCTCGTCTACAGCGTAGAGAATGAATGCGTAAGAGGGAGATAAAAAATGCTTTACTGACTGTGTTTACTTTACGAAAGAACGTACGAACAAGTGGCCAAATGACCGAAAAATAAAAAACTCTTTTATTTTGAAACAATATAACACTACAATATTTCGAATTATTGCTTGACCATCTACTTTAGAAGTTTCACTTCCATATTGTATTTGCCTAAATAGCTCCAATATAATAATAACATCGTTAAATTTTGATTTTCGTTACATCTAATTTTCATATTTTTTGGATTTGGATTTCGCTAAAGTTTCACTTAAAACAAAAAAAAAAAAAAACTGAGGGTCTAGTTTGCTTACATACAAATGGATATGGCTAAATCAACACATGTCGTCGAGCTGATCAATAATATGTATACTTTAAAGGGTCTCCGATGTCTTCTTCTGTCTGTTACAAACTTCATGACAAACTTTTAGTATCACTGTGTGAAGAGTACAAAAATAATTGCAATCGATACAAATGTGCAGTGTAATGCAGCACTCATCAAGTCAAATGCATACATATAGCATTTCTACGGCATAATTTGTTTTCTGGCGTCAATAGTTCATATGTACAAAAAAAAAAAAAAATTTAAATAAGCATTCACTGATCTTATTTAAAGCTTAGAGTGATGTTCTTAATGCGTCTGATGATTATGAAACACATCACAGAGTACATTACATGAATTTTATTTCTATAGTTTCAGTTACATACCCATCATCAATAAATATGTAGAAAAAATTTTAACAAAATGCATCCATATCACTTTATTGTTTGGTTTTTCTTTACAATTCATACAAAACAAAATACAATACAAACCAGTTGCCTCATAAATGGACTGTAGTTTTCTTAAGATTAGTGATAACTTCATGTGCATACCTCACCATATCCTGAAAAATTTTAAAATATATTGTTTTAAATATCAACTATTAATATAATTTTATATTTTTACATCCTTCCTAAAAACCTAATTGTACAAAATACTTTGGATTGTATATTGACAGTAAACTAACGTTCCGTTGTCATATAAGAAGGACAATTGATAAAATTAATAAAACTATAAGAATTCCTTTATGAATTAGAAATCGAAACTGTCAATTATGTTATATGGCTGGGAGGTTTGAGATGACTGGAGGGTCACCGTAATAAACTTCAGATTTTACAAAATAAATTAAAAATGATTTTTAATCTTCCTTTTTATTACTCCACTTCCCTACTCCACGTAAGAGGAGATAGATATAGCCATGAAGATCAAAAAATCCGTCAGGCTAATATAAGTTTTTGTGTAAAGAAATCAAATATTTCACTTTCCAAGTGTAGATCGGCACTTACCAAGCTAATTAATAATTAGACTTATTAAGTCCTGATCCTTAGTTTTAGTTTTAGGTTAAATTTTATGATTCTTTAATATAAGGTTTTTGTATCTTCTGTTTTCCTTACACAAATAACATGATGTCTAACGTAATGAATAATATATTGTATTATTGTAATTATCTTCTTAGTTATTAAGTTGTCCAAGGAACTAAACTCTGTACAAACAATACAAATTAATCAATTTGTAAATTGAAATTATCACGGATCAATAAAGAAAATGTATGTATAAAGAAAATGTATGTAATCTTACCCTTACCCAACAGAGTCTTCATACTTTATTAAATACATCTACATAGTCCCAATAATGGGGACCACCCGACTATATAAGCATCTTATGAAAATAAGGAATTCACAATAATAAAACCAAATAATTGTTTTATTTTTCTACTCCTTTTATTTTCTCATGCAGAATATTCTCTAGTTCTAATCACTAACAATAATTAAATTGTTTTGGATATTGTAGAAAGTATCTGGTACGAAATAATTCGCATTTCGATATTTTGTGTTTTTAACATTTATAAGAATCTTACCTCACATTCCGGGATGTTGGAATACTTTTCAATAACTTCACTCATAGTTGTTTCAACATTTGTCAGATCTGTTTGGGATGAACCTTTCCATATTGCACTTGTCGAAAGACTTGATAAAGCGCATAAGGTAATTTCAATTTTAATGTCAAACCCATTGACGTGTTCTACATTTGACATTAAAAGTTGCATAGCATTTTGTTTTACAAATTCATCTGAGATTAAAAAACAAGAAATATTAAAAATTATTTATTTTCAACGGGGTATATGACTACAAAGCAACTAACCATTTCCCAAGACTTAAGAAAATATGTGAACACATCGAGTTGTCTTAAATTTATGAATAAAAAGTAATGCATCATTTCATAGTTTTAGAAATTACGTTTGTATAAAAGAATTAGGTAATTAATATGCAAAACTAAATTATTCGTATTATTCTTTTGTCTAAAACTATTTTGTTTTTGTACTCTTCACGCAGTTAATAGTATTATAATGTTGTCATTAAGTTTTTAACAGACTGAAGGAAATATCGGAGATCGTATAAAGTTTATGTATTTTTGATCAGATCGATCAGACGAGTTGATTAGGCCATGTCTGTCCGTCTGTCTATCTGTCTGAATGTATGCAAACTAGTCCCTCAGTTTTTGAGCTAGAGAGCCGAAATTTTGCACAAAGATATCTTTTCACAAGACGCTGCACACTTCAAAATCAGCCGAATCAGACCCCTGGGGGTACTTCCCATATAAATCCATCATTAAAATTAAGATTCTTATTAGAAATCTTTTTCATTTTTTGCACTATCGAACTGGAAACTACGAGGGTCAATCAACAAGTACTTGGCCTCACTGCCCGATGGCGCTGCATATAAACGATAGAACATGCTACCTAAAACTTAAAGGAAAGTTTCAAAATATTTCAATAATTAATGTATACGCTCCTACTGAGGAAGCAGATGAAAATGTAAAAGACGAATTTTATCAAGCGCTTGATCAGATTTGCGCTCAAATTAGCAAACATGATATCCTTGTATCGCTGGGAGACTATAACGCGAAGATTGGAAAGGAAGAGTGGCTTTTAAATTCTGTCACCGGAAGACATTCGTTACACGAAGCCTCAAATAACAATGTCTTGCGGCTTTGTAATTTTGCAGCATCACATGGTCTCTGGATCAGTAGCACTTCGTTTGATCATAAGCGAATCCATAAGCAAACATGGAGAATTCCTGGGCGTAGAGGTGGCAATTAGATGGATCATGTTCTAATAAATAAGAGGCATGCATCCTCAGTAATAGATGTGAGATCGTTTAGAGGAGCATGCTGTGACTCAGACCACTTTCTGGTTGTATCCAAACTACAACAGCGCATTTCAAGGGTGAATGAAGCTAAATGCTGCAGAAGACTAAGATGGAATGTTGATATGCTGATGGTAAACGATGCAGTCCAACAAAAATATGAACGAATTTTAAGCAACAATCTAAATAATGATGTACCAGCGGAAATCGAGACGGAAACTAATGATATAGAAGCCACATGCAAGAATATTAAAAACGCGGTCCGCAATGCCGCCAACGAGGTCGTGGGTCCTAAAAGAACTGTGAAAAACGAGTGGTACGATAGTGAATGTATTGAAGCAAACCGACTCAAGCAGGAAGCGCGCCAAAAATATCTGTCGAGTGAAACCCAATCTAATCTATATGAATATAAAGAAAAAAAATGCAAAGAAAATCATCAGAGAAAGGAAAAAAAAATATCTAAGAGATCAAGTTGAACAAATAGAACGAGCTTTTAATAATAAGAGCGTAAAATCAGCCTACCAAAACATTCGAAAAACTACAGATACATTTAAGCCTAGAACAAATATAGTAAAAGATAAAGATGGTAACATACTAAGTGACAAGAACCAAATCATGAGCCGATGGAGAGAATATTTTAATGACGTTTTGAATACGAACCATGAAAATAGCGGCGAAGTGAACTTTCAAACTGCAGAAAATTTTATAGAAGAACCTACATTAGATGAATTATCTGCAGCCCTAGGAAAGCTTAAGAATAACAAAAGTAGTGGTGAAGATAATATCCCGGCTGAGCTGCTTAAGTATGGAGGGGTAGAATTACGAAACCATTTGCATAGTTTAATAATGCCAGTACATAAAAAAGGTGACAAAACCAATTGTGGGAACTAACGAGGCATATCCCTTCTTAACACCGCATACAAGCTATTCACAAATATTCTGTTCAGCAGGCTAAATAACTATGCAGAAGAAATACTGGATGATTACCAAGCGGGCTTTCGTAGTGGCAGGTCCACTATAGACCAGGGGTTTGTGGTAAGCCAAAGCTTTGAAAAATTCTTTGAATACGGAATCGATGTTTACTGGCTGTTTATCGATTTTAAGCAAGCTTTTGATAGCCTGAACAGAAGGCAAATCAAATATTACCTACATAAATTAGGTATACCTCTCAAAATAGTTCAGTTGGCGTTCGCAACGTTATCAAATATAACGGCGAAAATAATTATACAAAACGAACTTTCGGACCCTTTCTCAGTTGTATCTGGCGTTAAACAGGGTGATGCGCTATCATGTGTTATCTTCAACCTCGTCCTACATGCAATCATTCAAGAATTTAACCCTAAAGAAACTTTATTTAATAAGACATTCCAAATTTTTGTGCGTATGCCGATGACATCCTACTAATGGCTAAATCTAAAGCTATTCTGATAAATGCTTTTAAAAAACTAATGGAGAGGATGGACAAATCTGGGCTAAAAATAAATAATGAAAAATCAAAATACATGGTACGTGCACCAGTCCAACCGCCTGGTGCTGGACTGACTATAGAAAATCACTTTTTTGAAAAAATACATGAGTTCAAGTATCTTGGAATGATATTTACAGCTGACAAGGATATGTCAATAGCTATTAATGAAAGAATTCAATCAGCTAATAAAGCTTATTATGCGAATCTAAAGCTATTTCGATCAAAACTAATATCACCTAAGAATAAACTTAAACTATATCGCTCTCTTATTAGACCAATTCTCAACTTATGGCTCTGAATTATGGACTTTAAAACAGAACGATATGGCCTAATTGCTAACTTTTGAACGACAAATAATGACAAAGATATTTGACCCACTACGCCTGCCAGATGACACATAACGGATACGATACAATCACGAAATTGAAACATTGATAGAGAAACAGAATGTTATACGTTTTATAAAAGCCCAAAGACTAAGATGGATTGGCCATCTAATAAGAATGCCAAAAGAAAGAACTACGCGAAAAGTAATGTTACTAAACCAAATTGGAGGTAAACGTCGAGGACGTCCAAGAAAACGCTGGCTAGATGATGTTGAAGCCGATTTAAGTTTTATGAACATTCGGAATTGGAGAGAGAGGGCGATGGATAGGGACGCATGGAAGAGAATAGTTGCAGAAACAGTGGTCCATACCGGACTGTAAAGCTAAGAAGAAGAAGCGATTCTCTGTTGTTGTGCTGTTTCTTTTTTTTTTCTTCAAAGAGGGGCATTTGAAAAGTTTGTCACCTAAATTTTCAAAATGCCACCTATTAGAACACATCCACCAGGCGGAGGCAATAAGCCAAAATATCTCGACAGAGTCAAGGAGCCACTGCCTGATAAGCTCGAAATAGCAAAGCAATCAATGCACTATGAAACCTTAATTAACTAACAAGCTAAGAAGTTGGAAATTATGGAAAAAATGTGCATTGAACTAAAAAAATGAAACAATGGAGCCTACTACCTGAAAGGCTATATCAATCGAACCGTTCAGTCTACAAGAAAAGAAAACTCCACAACAAGCGAATGTCAATACCAACAAATTTATAATATATCAAAAAACGAACAATAATATTTACAAAATCAATGCATCAGGCCCCGATGATTATAAAAAAAAAACAAAAACGCTAACCAAAATGAATCTGTCATGGTTCAGATATGAAAATAAGCAATCCCGACCAATAAGGGTAATGGCGAAAAACCTACATCACTCCAACAATCCAAAAGAAATAATAAAAGATCTGCAAGAACAAGGATTAAAAGCCATTGATGCAGTTAACAAAATAAAATGGAAAACGAGGAAACCCTTAGATATGTTTATTCTGACATTTGATAACACCGAATGTATTAAAAATATACACGAAATAAAGACTATATTACACTCTATAGTTATTATTGAGGCCGTAAAACATTCAAAAATTATTCCTCAATGCAAATCATGCCAATCATATAATCACACACAACATTATTGTGGCAAACAACCAAGGTGTGTCAAATGTGCAGGAAAACACAAGTCGATAGATTGCAAAAAGCCTGATCACCAGCAACCAAAATGCTGTAATTGTGGCGAGGCTCATCCAGCAAGCTACAGAGGATGTGTCGTAACTAAGAAACTGCAAAAGATACGTGAACAATGAACCGGTCCAAAGAAAAGCGACACTCACGTCATAAGCCAAATTAAAAAACCCATACAAAGTTACCCAAAAAACTCATCCTTTCAACCTACTACCGAAGAATCTGCTTAATATCCGAGACACATTTTACCAAACAATCATATATTAGATTTAAAAATTTTGAAACATACCACACAATCGACCCATATAACTGCTCATGAGGAGGTGCTGCTGTTATAATAAGAAGCAATATAAAACACTACGAAAAAGGTAGCATATCTACTGACGAATTTCAAGAAAGAACGTTTTCGGTTTATGGCGTTAACGGTTTGTCAGTTACTGCAATTTATAGCCCCCCAAGGCATCAGATCAAATGTGAACAGTATCTTCAGCTAATCAATAGTCACAAAAACTGATTCATAATAGGCAGTGACTTCAACGCGAAGCATACCCATTGGGGGTCGAGGCTCATCACTACAAAAGGTAGAGAAATATATAAAGTGCTTCAAATGACTGGTTGCGGCATATTTTCTACGGGGACACCAACTTACTGGTCAACTGATCCACAAAAGGCACCCGATCTAATTGAATTTTTTTATCGCCAGGAAGATATCTACCAACTATGTGTGCATTGAAAGAGGGTTAGATATATATTCTGACCATTCTCCAATCCTATTAAGAATACATGAAAGTATACTCACTAAAGAACCACCATTGATACTAACAAAATAAATAAACTGATTGGGAATAATTTAAAAATATATTGTCGAATTTTGAACATGATGTAGAAGTTAACAGTAATACAATATAAGGTTAGATGACGAAGTATTTAGCTTGACAAGCAGAATACAATATGCAACGTGGAACAGCACACCAGCAAAAAGAACTATTACAGCAGCACATAAGGGAAATAAAAGAAATGGCTGCAGAGAAACGCAGATTACGTCGACGATGGCAACAAACAAGATCTCCCTATCACAAAACCAGGCTTAATAAAATATCGAAAGAACTCACCAATAAGATAAAGGTATTTAAGAATAGCTCTCTCAGCAGCTACCTAATAGGACTAACAAATAAACGTAGCTGCGAATATTCTCTTTGGAAGTGTACAAAAAACTTTTCACATTACGTGGGCAAAAGCAATGTAAAAAAGGTAATACTTTCTCAGAATACGTTGAAAGTATTTTCAAGCCATATGACACATCAAGTGCAGCTGATATGAACCTTGCTAATTATGATAACGATATCATAATCCCTCTAGTAAAAGAAAGTGAACTCGATGCTGAAATAAAAAAACTAAAACCACCAGCGAAATTTTAAAACAGCTCCCACAAAATGTCATTACAACGACAACAGCAATTATGAAACCTACTTTCAAATTGGAAAACATTCCAATCTACTGGAAAACTGCTGAGGTGATCATGTTTAACAAGCCAAGGAAGCCAGCGCGTGATGTTTCTAAACTAATGGAGAAGCTACTTGCCAAACGTCTCAATCATATTATTGAGCAGAGAAAACTAATACCTACGCATCAATTTGGTTTTCACACGAAACATTCTGTCATCGACCAAGTTCCCAGAATAGCTCGAACTAACGAAGAAAAAAAGCAATGCTCTGCGGTCTTCCTTGACGTTTTTAAAGCCTTTGATAAAGTCAGAGCGGCCTTCTTAACAAAATGAAAGCGTTATTACCAAAACAAATTTACAACATTTTGAAATCATATTTATCAGATCGCTTTTTCGAATTAAACATGACGACAGTTATTCCGACCATAAAGAAATTAAAGCGGGCGTTCACCAGGGTAGTGTGCCCATCCTCTATCTGCTTTTCACATGCGACTTACCTAATGATGAGAACTGTGTCACAGCAACGTTTGCGGACGACACGGCCATTTTGTTGGCTGGTAAAACACAGTCCGAGTCAATTATAAAACTTCAACGTCACATAAACAAAATTTTTAAGTGGACAGCCAAATGGCGAATAAAACTAAATGAAGCAAAATCGGTGCATATAGACTTCGCATACAACAAAATAAGGTACCTTCCACTGTATATAAACGGAGTGCAAATTCCGTAACACAACACCGCTAAATACTTGGGTATGACCTTGGATACCAAGCTTAGATGAAATTTACACGTCAAACAGTGTTGCGAGGATAGTTTATTAGCGACTAAAAATATAATTCATTCAAAAGGGAACAAAAGGAAATAAAGAAATAACAAAAGCAAACGATCATACATGTTGCATTGTAACGTTCAAACATCTTCATATATATTTTTTCCACAAAAAGAAAAGAGAAGAATTAGAATTAAAGTAGAGAAATATGTTTTGGCTCATGGGAAATCGTTCAACTTTATCTACTTACAACAAAATGCTATTATACCAACAGGTACTTAAACCTTTATGGACGTATGGGATACAGCTATGGGGCTGTGCATGCTCGAGCAATATTCTGCAAATCCGAAGATTTCAGAATAAAGTACTAAGATATACCGTTGATGCTCCTTGGTACGTACGCAGTAACGATCTTGAACGCGATCTTAGTATCGAGCCAGTTGTCGTCGCAATTCGGAAAATGCCTTATCTCACATGGTAAGGCTATCTCAACATGTGAATAGCGAAGCCTCAACCCATAATGGCCCAAGAATGGAGGGAAAGGCTGAAACGTAAAAAGGCGCACCACCTCGTGCAATAGACAATTTCTCTGCAAATATTGTCCAGAGAATCTCAAAATTTAATTGTATTAAACAAAGCACAAAACAAATTGCTCTCTACTTAATTATAGTTAACTAGTTGCAATGTTAAAAAAATAACTACAAAAAAGGTTATCTTTGGCTATGCCGAAGATGAAATACTCTTCACGGGACGCAGTAAATGTTTCATTGCAGTATTCAAATAAGTGGTTTGTATCGGGGGTACCCACACTAGTGGTCCGATTCAGGTGGTTCCGACAAATGTCCTGCGCATGTATTGGAAACTGATAGCGTCCAAGTTTCAGTTCGATAGGACAAAAATCAAAAAAGTTTTTCTAATAAGAACATGAATTCAAATGGGTGGTTTGTATGGGAGGTACCCCCCTAGTTGTCCGATTCGGGTGGTTCCGACAAATGCACTGAGTACGGTAAAAATAGAGGTTCGTGCAAAATTTCAGCTCTCTAGCTCAAAAACTGAGGGATTAGATGTATGCACATACAGACGGACATGGCTTAATCAATTCGTGTAATCGAGCTGATCAAAAATATAAATACTTTATGTGGTTTTTTTGTGTCTCCTTCTGCCTGTTACAAACTTTATGACAAACTTATAATAGTATTCACTTTCGTGAAGAGTATAAAAAAAAACAAAAAAAAAATTATTTTATTAATTAAATTAAATTTCTGAACCCATATTAACTGCATTTCAATTTCTTGAATCTCCAACCAATCAAATTTAGATAAGTTTAATTTATCCATTTGAGTGTTTCCAATCATTTTCTGAACCGACAAAATATTGCCGAAAATTCTTCCAATGATGAATAAATTACCGAATTAAACTTTTTAATGACTTTTCTTCCACTAGTTTCTTTGGTGTTTTTTTGTTTTTTTTTTTTTTTTTTGTAAGGTTGGAAAATTCTTGTAGAGTTTGGTCGCAACATTCGCGCGAAATATATTTATTTTTTAGCGTGCCACCATTGGCAATCGTGTCGTGGGTCGCTATCCCTGACATAGACGTTGCTTCTTTATAACAAATTGTACACAAATGTGTAATACATACCTCGCACATGTTTTTGTTCTGCAGATAGGTTAGCGACTAGAAAGGCGGCTTTGATGTATACCTTTGGAAATTTTGAATTCAAGCAATGCATTACAGCTTTAATGCCTCCGATATTTAAAAATTCAATAAGACCTGGTTCAAAGTTGCGAACTAAAGCCGATATGGCATGAATTGAACTTCGGCTTAAGTCCTCGCGCTCATACAAGTAACATACAAGAACATTAATAATTTTTCCATCTAAAAAATGTTGCTGGCAAAATGGGTTATTCTGCGACATTTCCGACACAATATATATGGCGATGATACGTAAATCATTATCTTCAGATTTGACATATTTTAAAATGGTTTTTGCTCCTCCCATTTTCACTAAACTATTCGCAATGCTATATGGTCAATACTATTACGAATAGCATTTAGACTTAGTTCTTTTTCATCATGTGAGGAGCCACTATGCTCCAATACGCCAACCGCATTCTTAATTTCCCCCATTATGTCGTATGTAGCTTCCTTGAGAGCATTATTTAAGAAATCTTTTTCCTAAAAAAATTATATAAAAAAAAACATTGATAAGTAAACGTATTACAATTCCAGTATAACAATAAAGTGTAGAAAATAAAGTTTAACAAAGTAACACCCCAAAAATATACTTAAAAGAACATATGTAAGCCACTCCTGAAACTTTTCAATTTATCACTTCAGAATGCATTTTTTCTTCTATTTGGAAAGAATCCTTTATAGTTCAACCCTTTTTCCGTGTCAACACGGTGTTATGAAAAAGCGATCACTTACTACTAATTTGCTTGAGCTTACATCTTTAGTAAATCTTGGTTTCAGCGAAAATTTTAAAACTGATGTCATTTACACATATTTCAGCAAAGCGTTTGACTCCGTTAATCATGATCTTTTACATAAGCTGGACCTTTTAGGTTTTCCCGTACATTTTCTTTATTGGATTTCTTCTGGTATTCCTTAAGGAAGCCATCTTGGCCCATTAATGTTCAATCTGGTTATAAACGATCTTCCTCTTTTCTTGAAATACTCTCGTGTTCTGATGTATGCTGAGCTGATGATGTCAAACTCTGCCTATCGTTTAGCAATATCTCTTCGCTAATATGCGAACGACTACAAGAGGATCTAACCTCACTCCAATTTTGGTGTTTACGTAATCTTTTGGAACTAAACCTCGCTAAATGCATGTTCATGACGTTTCATCGTATAAGACCTCACTTAGCTTCTTATACGATAGACAATAATTCATTCGCGCGTGTTTCTATTTTCAGTGACCTTGGAGTGATTTTTGACCCTAAATTGAGTTTCAACCATCATATTTCATCAACTATTAAGAAAGCTAAGAGTATTTTCGGCCTTATTAAAAGATGGCCTAAAGAATTTAATGATCCCTATACTACAATGATTTTTTTAATCACTCTAGTCCGCCCTGTACTTGAATACTGCTCGTGTGTCTGGAGCCCCCAATATTAAAAACATCACGACCGCATTGAGTCTATAAAGAAGCAATTTCTTCTCTTTGCACATCGTGATTTAAATTGGGATCCCAGTGTACGTTTGCCCTCATACTTTAGCAGGCTTTTTCTTATAGATCTCCCATCATTGCAAAATAACCGAATAACTCTTGCTATAAGCTTTCTTCATAAACTTATTACTGGTAATTTTGATTCGTTAGTGCTTGTAAGCCAACTTAGTATCTTTGTCTGTAGGCGTACATCTAGAAATTATGTTCCCTTAGATATAGGTACATGCACAACTAACAATGCCCTACATGAACCTTTCCGAGTTTTATGCAATCTTTAAAATAAGTTCTATCACGTCCTCTGGCCTGAGATCTCGCCCTCTGCGCTTAACATCATCGTCCTACGTTGGCTTCGGAAATTGGAACGAACTACTACCAGATAAAGTGGACATCGCTCATTGGCTTCACATTCCTTCTGTCTCTGATCACAATTGGCAGAGTAGGGGCATAGCTTGAAAAATTACCTCCAACGGATCAGAGTCGGGTGGATTTCTGATACATTATTTTACGTTTAATTTAAATTCTAGCTTGTTTTTCATTAATTAAAACAAATTGTTTTAAGACTACCTTTAATCACTTATTAATATTATTAATTATGTTTTTCTTTTTTGTTCTAATCTCCTGCATTATGTTAATAACCTTTTATTTTGAAGTTGGACAGCATTTTGTCACAATTAGTTAAATAAATAAATAAATATGAACAAGATATAACAACTGTTTAGAATCCAAATCAAAATACATTCAGTTGCAAAATTTGGACCGAGTTGTTAGCGCAATTTTTAAAGATTGTTGTACATTCTATATTACAAAAGTGATATATCTGTTACCATCTTGTTTGTATCAATTCTAATTAGCAATTTTAAATAATTTATATTATTTTTATTTTATAATTTATATAGACAGAGATGTGATTCAAATAATATACTTTCGATGTGAAGATTATTGATATTGCCAGTCTAGAGAGGCTTACATTTTTATACAAGATCTATGGTGGAACACGTGTAATTGTAATTAGACGCACATGTGCAAATATACGTATGTACTTATAAGCACATAAATATATAAATATGCATGTATATTAATACAAATATATTTGTTTATTTTTTAAACACGAAAACATTGAACAAGGATATTTAGAATTAAGGGAATATTTTAATCTCATACCTTTTCATCCAATGCATTTGAAGTCGCTGAATTTGAAGCAGGTCGGGAATTAGTATTTTCTACTGCGAAACGTAATATGTTCTAGAAAATATAATGAATAATATCAAACGGAACACATGTTAATATATATGTACATACCTGCAAACTTCCATCCTTTCGTGGAAATTCCATCACCAAAATTGTTTATGACAAACAGTTTGTCAACTAACACGAATACTTCTAATTCACAAAATTAGTGTTGCCAGATGGGATGGTATTGTAATGTGTGCCAAGATTCCTTCTAAATTTTATAAAATTGTGTATAATAGTGTAGTTACAGTGCTTAAAACATGAAAAATCTTAATATGGTGACTACAGTGATTCCTTTGTGGTATAATCAGCTCTTTTTTGTTTTAGTTATACATATTCATAGAACGTGCGCACACGTTCGTCAACGTTGAAACGTAAATTTTGTGGAAAATACATTATTCTGAACAATTTGCAGTGTATGCAAATAGTTCTTGTGCTTCTACGAAGAGCGTACGAACAAGTGGCCAAATGACTGAGCGAGCGTTTGTTGTGAAGGGAAGTGCGCGGGTCCCACACTGTTCGTCGTATGTAAAAGCAAAGGCTTTGTTTGTGTTTTTGGTGTTGTTGATGCTGCTGTTTGGTTATGTATGGAAGGTAACAGCAATAACCAAAGACTATAACTTTGATTGTGTCGTTGTTGTTGTTTTGTTTTGTGCACAATATAACAACAACAACCAAAGACTATAACTTTTCTTGTGTCGTTGCCACTGTGTTGCTGTTGTTTTTGCTGTTTGCTTTTGTGCGCAACATATCAACAACAATATCACACCTGCCCGCATTTGCAACTCTTGCATTTTCGCTCTTCTCTTGAATCATATTTGTGCTCATGGAGAGAACGAATTTCATTCATGCTTTTCATTTATGTGCATGCCCTACGCGACACCGATCTCGCATGTTAATTTGTGCGCTTGTCGCAGAGGCTTAGCTGTTACATGCCATATAAATAAATAAGTTATTAAGATTATTAATTATATTATGCTTTCAATCTTAAAATTGCTTATATACGATCTATTGTAAGTTATTTGATTTACACAGGCTTTTAAATTCATAAGTTATCATGGAATATCAAAGGTTAAAAAGGGTGAGCTACAAACTTGAATTTTCGAACATAGGTATGTAATACTATTTGCATTGAAGCAAGGAAATAAACGCATTGACTATAAAATTATATAGACTGAACAAATCGCTCTCAAAGAAGAGCGGAGACAATTTGATGTTGGGTATTACCATCTTTGAAAGAAGAAGATCTCTCTTTCTCTCTCTCTTTGCAAACGCCTTGCTTAGTCTATATAATTTGATAGTCCTTTCATATTTCACATAACAATATAAGACAAAACGAAGCGAATGAAGTAAAATAAATAATATTGTATTAGTCAATAATTGAGGATTATTTAAACGAAGATATTATCAACGAAAGTTGATACATGGATTTATAATTGATAATTTGTTTTAAAATCAACAACAAAATATGGAACAGCAATAGTTGCTATATTTACACGGGACTTAAACACGGTAGATACACGAATATTTGTAACTCGTTTAGTTATCATAAGCATAACGTTTGTATCACCAAATAATGAAATAAATTAACATAATTATAAAACCGAATTCTAGTTATCATTTTCAAACTTAATTCCTACCATGTTGTTCAGCAGTTTCACTTCATATAGGTGAAGCACATTAGTTTTTACTTTTTTACGCAGTATTTAGCAAAAAAAAAAAGTACGCGGTTTTTGAGTCTAAATAACAGTATCATACTGCTTCCTACTCATTACATAAAATTTTTGTTTCTCCACAGCTAAAATTATCAACGCAATTTTTTGTTCGAAAGACTCGGTGAGCTCATCGTTGACATTGGTATCCGACCATTTCCTGTGCTGATGAGATGCCATAAATTTTATATGCTTCTGAAAAGGCGTAAAGTCAAAGTAAGCAACGATCGAAAAAAGCCAGCATCTACAACGACAGCTAAAGCAGCGTACGACATATCCAGTTCGCAACCGATATCGACAAAATTGATGCGTCCAGACGAATGGTTACGTTAGGTGACAAGGACACCAGTATTGTTATCATAGAGTAGCACTATTTCACTTCCCACCCACAAATAAATTACTACATTTCTCGCCACTTGAAAAGTAAGATATAATAAAGGTTAGGTTAGATTTGGTTATACAGGCCGCCCGCAACAACACGCGAGATCACGGCCCATTGTGATACTGTTAGAGGAGTTTTAGAGATAATGGGATGGGAATAGGTTCGGAGAAAAAGGGGAGATACCATTTGCCCAATTGCACAATACCCCGTTAGAACTCCTGTCATCATCCGAATCCTTTTCTTGTTAAAGTGTAGTAGTTTGAATGTCTATTTCGACTGATAGGAGGCCTACAGCTTTTTAGCGATAGTGCACCATGGCTCTTTCGCCCATCTCGTCTCTGCTGTCTCCTTAGTGTTTGCTACCAACTCCGATAAAATATCATGCAGGGGTCCGCTTACGTCTTTAACTGCCCGAGAAATCTGCAAAGAAGACCCATTTCCGGCACACTCATCCGCCATCTCATTTTCTAAGAAACCGGAATGGCCAGACACCCAGATTATCTCTATTGAGTGCCGTCTATCTAGATTAAGAGCCTCAACCGTGCTTTAGACTATGTGTCGACAGTGCCTTAATAGCAGCCTGGTTGTCAAGATAGATCGATACGTTCCTAGGGGTTTCTCCCAAGGTGCTAATCATCTTTGCCGATTGCCAGACCGCATAGATCTCCGCCTGAAACACACTACTCCAATCAGGTAGACGAAAAGAAAATTGGGCTGTCAGCTCTTTCGAGATAGAGTAAGTGAGAGCTGGTGTTTGCCACCTCCCATGAAACTAAAGCTCCATAGGTTAGGATAGGTCTAACAACTGCAGTATAAAACCAATGAATAATATACGGCTGAAGCCCCACCTTCTCCCAAACATTTTTTTAAACACGTAAAAAGCGCCTATAGCCGTTTTCATTCTTTCCCTTGCGTTTCTCTTCCACGAGAGTTTAAACTCCAGAACTACTCCTAGATATTTGGCTTCCCTTGATAACCTAAGCTGAAATTCACCTATATATGGTAATCTGAAGCAAGATGTTTTATATCTTCTCAAGAGCAGTACCAGCACGGACATCTCCGGATTAACCCACCAGAGTCCACAGATGGAGGGGTATAACCCCTCCTTGCGGAGTGCCTCTCGTAACCTTCCTTCTTATCGTCGCAGGGCCCAGGTCGGAGTTTATCACCCGATAACGTAACATATTGCTGAGTAACATGGTATTCGCCGCATGTGAAACAATATTTTCGAGCGTTGTCAAAATTGATTCGATTCTGACGTTGAAAGCTACCTCGATATCAAGGAAGGCCGCCAACGTAAACTCTTTCTTTTGCAGGACTTTTTCAAAGTGCCCTACCATATCATGCAAGGCGGTCTCTAATGATATACCTTTGATTCATGCGTGTTGTGTACCGTTAAATAGATAAAATAAAGTCCTTTGGTGAGATGTGGCTTCTTTCCTGCCTTGGGAATGAATACCACCCTCACTTCTCTCCATTTAAACGGGATGTATCTCGTAATGAGACACCCCTTAAATATCTTTATTTACAGGGGGAAATCCGACCGAGTGTTCTTTTTTAGATGTCAGTGTGTTCGCAATACGATCATACTGTATTTAAAATTAAATGATCGTACCGTTAAAGCAGGTGACTGTGCTAGAAAGAGATCGCTGTAAGGCAACTGTTTGAAAAGCTTTCGAACTCAAAAAGGCGGGACAATAGCGGAGGCTTTTATCCGTGTTAGAAGTCCGTTTGGCGGTCCGTTGTTAGAATGGGATGTATATATAGAGGTAGTTGAGGGGAATGGCGTCACTTGCTGTTATTAAACAAAGAGACGCTGGCGGACTGCCAGTCGGTGAAAGATGGAAGAAAAAAAGGAAATAGTGTCGTGATATTTTTTTAATAAAGTGAAAAGAAAGAAAAGTGCAATAATTAATAAAAGAAAAATAGTAATGAGACGTACTTATATATAATAATATAATATACCTTATAATGGTCATAGACAGTGAATGTGTATGAATGACATCGATAATTATATTAATTGATTACCAAATATCAAAAGTGCAAGCGAAATAAGTGACATAGTGTGATATATATAAATGATTGATTATTGGGCGAATGCAGAAAGTTCATGGATTTTTACATTTGCTTGCGAAAGAAGGAATTTTTTTAAAACCACCACATCAATAAGTAAAACAGCAGCAGCAAAGCAGTAAAACAGAAGAAAACATAGAAGAAATACCTGGCATATATCCAAGACGGAACAATCACGATATAATACCAAGGGAGGAGCAGAATATTGGTAATAATGACGTAAGCGAGTATTTGAGGACCTGTGGTGCAAGGAAATCGAAGTTGAGAAACACCGAAAGGGCCCAACCCAACACCCAGCATCAGCATCGACACGAGTATTACCCCACAATTCGTGACCGAGGTTTCAAGCATGGGAAAGGAGTGGATGTGACGTGAGAGGAGAGCAGAAGTGGAGTTGTTCCTGTTCTTTTTTTATATATATAAATCTTTCTTTTTTGTTTTTCTTGTTTTCTATATTATCAATTGTGTTGATTTTGTTTGAGTGTCATTATTGTGTTAAAAGTGAGAAAGTGAAAAAAGTGTAAGAGGAAAAGGAAGGTGAAAAGGAAGAAAGTCTAGTACTGGAGTGTTGGTGGTTGTAGAGGGGTAAGTCCCTGCTTTTCAAGAAAAATTTCAACAAATGAAAACGTATCGAAAAAAGTTAAAGTAGTACCATGACACTACTTTTTTGAATTTCGTACTTCTCCAGCCCTAATAATTAATCCGTGCATAGTTCACATATGTGAGTAAGACATACTACACTTAGTATAATAATAGTGCAAAGAAACGGTGGTACATACTGTGCACTTAACAATTATTCGCATACCTTTGATGGCAAACATAAATGATCAGTTTAGACCCTTGGGCTTTTTGCTTTTGATAATTTTTTTAGTAGAGACTTGAACATCAGTATATTCTCTACGAAATGATTAAAAGAAAAAACCGTTACTCTACTTTGATTGGAAATATTCCAGACAAAACGGCAGAACAGGCAAATTCACGCCAAAAAATTATTCGTCCACATGTCGGTTATGATATTGTGACTGCAAAAATAACTGTAGTCATGGAGTCTGTTTTAACCCAATTCGTTGAATATGCAATGGCAGCAGTTATTCTTAGCATTTGGCGTCGTTCTAATGTCACAGTCAATTTGAATTTTGTTGGAGTTGGACAAAATGGGTCAAAGTGCTGAATTGTCTCTTGATGTGCGAAAATTTATAGTAAATATGTACTTGGAAAACAGATCTCTTTGAGAAATTGCAAATTTGGTAGAGCGCACTCGACTGTTCACAGCATTATCAACAATTATGTTAATAGTGGTGAATTTACACCAAAACATACAAATGCTGTTAGGTCTAAATTTCATGTTGTTGTTGTAGAAATGTAATCTCTTTTTGAGACTTTTCCGGTGGATTTTTCAAAATTTGGCGATACATATAAATAAATACACATTCTGTGAAAATTTTAAGTGTCTACCAAGTGCGGTTCATGAGATACAGATGACTCCAAAACGTGACGATTTGTATTTTTCCATACAAATTTTTGCCCAACGCCGCTAAAGAAGTTTCACTTCAACAACTACCGAGTGCCTGGAACACTCAATAGTTGAATCGTTATTCATTCAGTCATTTCACTTTTTCGTACTTCATATTCGAAGCAAAATAGTACCAAAATATTCAACCGTTCCATTTCCACGTACTCATTTCTTTTTGCTGACAACGTCTCAAAAGGCGTTTTGACTAAAGCTTTGCACACACATCAAATCGTTCTTCAAATTGCTCTATTTTTGAGAGAGCGAAAGCTATATGACGTGTCGATGGTTTTTTTTTTTTGCGTTTCATAAAAAGATTTGATAAAATCAAAAAGTTTTGATTTTTTTTAAATCGCTCTCACATTTTTGCAATTCAAAGCCATTTAATGTGTCGATGGGGAAATCAACATATTATTATGAAATCTTCTTTTTAACGTACGGGTGTGCTGTGTGCGGACAAAAAAAAAAAAAAGAAACGGTTTTTGGTGATTATGGAAACATCCTCAAAAAGAACGAAAAGAAAGAAAAACAACAATAAAATATTTAGTTTTGGAAGTGTCGTTGCTAGTGAATGACATATTATTTAGATATTTTATTGTTGTTTGCTTTGTTTCTGATTTCGTTTTCTTATTGTAAACTGCGGTTTACTGTTTGTTTTTAAAAAGACGTTTTATTTCCTTTATTGAAGGATATCAGGATTGCCTTCTCTTTGGAAGGCAACAAGCAAGCCGCACATCCCTTGTGTGCGCTCATTCGCTGCCTTCAACGAGAATTAAAAATTAAAAGCTTTCCATTTCACTAACGAAATTTGATACAGTCGTTGGGCATCGCATCAACCAACAACAACGACGATTTGCAAGTGTCTATTGAACACACAGTTTCATTCTTAATGTTACGAAAGCGAAGGCACAAACATATGAGTTCGAGTTTTTATGAACAGCTGATTTTTATTTTGGTTATATATATAAATAGAAAGTTCAATTGTAAAATTTGTAGAATATAATTATAATTTCGAGCGTGTTCGTAGTTTTTTCTTTCTGAACGGGCTATAATTGTGTGCATCTTTTTGTAACCAGCCCTGAAAAGTAATTGTGTATTGGTAACGATAAATTGATTGGTTGTTCTAAACTTTTATTTTTGTGGCAAAACGTTTTCATATGAAGTTTTTGTTAAAGTAATTAAAAATCTAAAAGCAACAGCGAAGCTTTGCACAAAGTATTGTCAATTTTTGCATTTGGAAACAGGTAAAACGTAAGTATATGTTCAGAGGTTTTGATGACTCATAATCTACATACATATGTATGTAGCTCAAGTTATTTGGTTTCTTTTTCTTCAAGAGATGTTAGAATGCATTTCATAGAACTCACATTGCTTCATATGCTTATGTATACGTTCGGTATGTACATACACTTGTACGTTTGGATTTATAAATTCTGTACAATTCAAAGAAGAGATTGTTAGATTTGATTATTTTAAGAAAATTAAGCTCATGTGCACATATCACACATATTTGACTAGTTTCACAACTCTCAAAAGACGATTTTGAGTTATGGAGAAATATTCGATATATGATTTATATTGTGTAAAAATTTCATGTTAATAACTTACATACACTCTACGTAAGAAGTGAATATTTCTTTTATAATTAGCCAATTTGTAAAAACTTTAAATGCGTTTTGCTCGACAAGCTGTTTTTTGAGTTGTAACATTTTAGTTAAACGGGTGCAATATGTCATGCTATAAAAGTGCTTAAACTTCCCATAAAACAAGTGCCGCCTCATAGTCGTAGGTCTATAAATACAGAGAAGTATTTGAATAAGATGGGTTTTATAATCTCCAATATATTTTGAACCTGACTCACTGAAATATGTTGGCTTTTCCATTTTTACAAAGATTTTTTTTTTTTTTTTTTTTACCTTTATTTAAGGTTTCTACATATTGGTATCGTCAAAGGAGAGTCACATGTGCTTAAAGGAAAAAGATACTATAAGTTTTTACAAATTCCTTATGAGGAGATCATTTGGGTGAAGCCGTTTTAGCCGACGAGAAGCTCTGTTGTGAATTAGGGCCCTTGCTAGGAGGTTGGGGTGCTTTAGTAAGCGATTATTGTAACGGCTGCTGAAGACATTTATTTCTTCAAACGCCGTTGCCATCTTAAGGTCACGGTGTAGTATGATGTTTCTAACATACCATCGTGAACCAGTTATGAATTATAAAATCTTCATAAAAATTGAAGTAAAAACAAAAAAAGCATATCATGTAGAGAAAATACGTAAAGTTCGGCGTACACGCATTAAGGGAAAGCCTTTCTATAGTTTACATAAAAATTGTACCTAATAAGTGGATAAGCTTTACACTTTAAAATTTCGATCAGGTGATTGTGATTATGTGGGAACGTGTGCCTATTTTCGTTTAGGAGGCTTGGCTTCAGTTCTCACGCAGCGCTTTAGACATGGTCCTCGGATATTTTTCAGCAGGGTTCGGGATGGTTTAGGAACTTTGTAAAGCAACCCAAGCTTGATACTAGCAAAAACCAAGATTTATTTTCAGTATTTGTGCACTGTACACTTATGAATTACATTACGGATTTCTTCAATGTTATCTTGAGTTTTTCATTCTTATGATAGAATAGGAGTGATCGGGTCTAAGTCCCGGAAACACCCGGCAACATTCGGCCAAGGACCACTCATCCCTGCCGCGAGACTCTAGTTGTACATTCTGCAGCTCCCCATTGCAGTTACAACACTAGAACACCGAAGGTGGTTGAATGTTGGATGCTTTTTGATTCGGCTTTATCTCCACGGCTACGATTGAAGTCTGGGTGGAGAACAGAATTCTTTGCACCCTGCTTTCGGATTCCAGACCTAATTCTTCACTCCCCAGTAGGTCCTTGCTTGCAAAGTTAAGGGAAGGCATTGTTGAGGTGCATATCAAAATCGAAAATTTTACTTCTCCCGCCCTCGCTAAATCTACGTTTTTTATATTTTAATAAAACTAAAAATCACGAATACACACTTCTTTGTTTTCAGTCTTACAAAACAAAAACATGAAATTAAAGTTAATTATTTCATAAAAATATAAAAATTATTAGGTGTATTCCTATGAAACTTCCCATTTCGCCAAATTCAGCTACTTGGTCGTATGAAAAGTCTCCGCTGTTCTTTGCCAATAGATGGTGTTGGTGTCCATAGATCTGGCGACACTAATCTGAGTGTGTCAACACGTGAAAGGCGGCATTTCAGGCTACATTTTTTTGTGAAGACTGCTGTGTAATTCGTTGCTCGCGTTAAAAGTTACACTGATTTGAATATGAATGAAATATCTGAAGAAATAAGCTATGTGATGCTTTTTTACTATAAAATAGGGATAAAAGGTGGACAAATTTGTACAGTTTACGGTGAGAGTTGTGAGTTATGCCGGATCCAGGAGTGGTTTGCTCGATTCCATTCCGAAAATATCGATGTGAAAAATGCACCTCAAAGTAGTCAGTCTGTGGACTGAAAAATTCGATGAAATTTTGCAACTAATGGAACAAAACCAGCAAGTAATCTGTCAAGAGATGGCGGAAGCACTAAACATCAACCATATGACAGTTTGGTATCATCTCAAAGAATATATGGGTGCCACATGAACTAACTTATAGACATTTAATTGACCGAATAACCATCAGTGAAACGCTGCTGAAACGTAACGAAATGAACCCATTTTTGAAGCGAATCATTACGTGCGATGACAAATGGATTGAATACGAGAATATCCAACGTAAGCGATCATGGGCAAAGGCTGGTGACCTTTAAACGACTTCAAAGCCTGGATTGACAGCAAACAACGTTATGTTGTGTGTTTGGTGGGATTAGAAGGGAATTGTCTATTATGAGCTGCTAGAACTTGTCGAAACGGTCAATTCGGTCCTCTACTGTGCATAACTCGACCCTTTGAATGAAGCAGTCAAAAAAGAGCGACTAGAAATGGAATTGTCTTCCATCATGACAATGCTAGGCCACACACGTCTTTGATGACCCGGAACAAATAGATGGAGCTTGGTTGGGAAGTTTTGATGCATCCACCATATAGCCCGGACCTTGCACCCTCTGACTACCATTTGTTTCGGTCTCTGCTAAACACTCTCCATGGTGAAAAATAGGCCGACCGAAGAACCGCTGAAAATCACTTACCAAATATTTCACTGAGAAACCACAGAAGTTCTACAACGATGCAATTATTAAGCTAAATACCTGGAAAATGGCAAAAGGTCATAGAAAATAATGGCCTTACATGTACTTGATTGATTTTATATGGCCCAATATAAAAATATAACTTAAGGCTATAAGTGGTGACCCCGACTGTTTCAAAAGAAAAAATAATTGCATTCACAAAATAAACTTCACTTCAGGAACAGTCATCGCAATCGATCACGCTCTCCAATTCCAAAAAAACAACAAAAGGTCTGCTAATACCACATTCGTTTTGGGTCCGCAGTAACAAAATGTGCTCAATCGTGCGAGTTCGGCGGCAAAGGCATCACAATGTTGTTGTTGTCATGCTGATGACAGCCAAGTAAAATCATCATTATACGAAAAACCCAGTAGTACTGCAGTCACAGTGTTCCGTTGGTAACAGTCAATCGAAATCATTTGTTACTGAAAAACGCCTACACATCTTCGACGACTGAAACCAAATAACTTTCTTGATCGATTCTGTTCTTCAACAAACATCCAAAAATAGATCTACATTTGTTCGCTGCTAACAACACTCCTATTAAAACTTACGGCATTCAGTAATTAGATGTCAATCTAGGCCTGCGTCGAGCTTTTTAATTGGTCATTTATTGATGTTAAATCAGCGATCATTGGTGTTGATTTTTTAGCAAATTATGGATTGTGTCTCCACTTCAAATTAAAACGTCTTTTGGATCAGGTGACCTAACTCAATACAGTGGTACTAATCTTCAAGAATGATCAACAAAGCGTTCAACCCTGCATGCAAATTTCGTCACATGTTAGAAAAGTTCGTAAAACTTACACACATTAACTAGTCTCAATTACCAGCAACTACTGCGGTTCGACATCAAATCATAATTAGCTTGTGAAGAATCTAAAAGTCGATATACAGGACAAAAATTGGATGTCATCAAGACACAGTCAAAAAATCTTCTTCAAATTGGCATTGTTCGTCCGTCAAGCAGCTCTTTTCAAGTCCAATTCATTTGGTCAATAAAAAAACTGGCGGTTGGCAGCTTGCGTCAGCAGGAAACTCAACGCTTGTACACGACCTTTCAAATATTATATACCATACATCGAGGATATCAGTGAGCGACTTCATGCCAAAGTTTTTTTTTTTTTTTTTCAAAAATCGACATCCAAAAAGCGTACTACAACATTCCAATGACTTCTTAAGGCATTTAGAAGACAGCAGTCGAAACACTGGTTGTTCTGTTCGATTTTGTTGTGATGCCCTTCGGTCTCAGACCCGCCATCAATTATTTCAACGTTACATGGATTCCATATTCCGAGATGATGATTTCGTGTTTTGCTATCTTGATGACATCCTGGTATTGTCAAAATATGAAGATGTGTTTTACAAACACCTTCAGCCAGCATTACTGAGCGGTTTATGCAAAGAATCCAAGAATGATCAAACATCAGTAAACAGTTGGAGCAAGAGGTTGAAACGTGTAAATCTAATCTCGAAAGAGAATTCATTCTGAACTTCATTGTAACAAAAGCACCATTCATGATGTCAACTAATGCATCAGATACTCTAGTGGGTGCATACCTACAACAGATAAGAAACAATCAAACCAAACAAATAGCATTTTTTCGACAAAACTAAAACAAGCTCAAAAGATTTACAGCAAGCATTCATACAAGTTATACAGTGGTGGAAAAAATAATAGAAACAAGCAAAAAAAAACTTATATTAAAAAAAAAAAAATTTAATGAAAAACTTTTATAAAACAATGAGTATCCAAATATTTCCTATACTCATATTTGCATTAAAAAAACAACTAACCGTTACTTGATTGTCGCTAAACCATTTCTTTACAAGCTTTGACGAATGCTTGGGGTCGTTGCCCTGCATGAATTCCCATTTTAGAGGCATTTCCTCTTCAGCGAATGGGAGCATCGTTGTCCTTAAAATGTTGACATTATCTGGGGTGCACACATTTTACCATCTATCAAATGTATCGGACCCACACCGGTTGAAGAAAAATAGTCCCATAACATTATGGACCTTCCGCCATATTTAAAGGTTTTTTTGGTGTACTTTGGGTCATATGCCGACTTTGCAGGTCGCCGTACGTATACTTTCCCATCGGATCCTATCAAATTAATTTTAGTTTCGTCCGATCACAGGACATTTTTCCAATTAGGGCGGTCAATGTGTCGAGAATAAAACGCTAGTCTCCTTTTAATGTTTTGTGCATACAATAATGGTACCTTCCGTGGACTTCTAGCCGGTAAATTTTCTTCTATCAATCTGTTTCTAATAGTTCTACTATTCACTTCAAGATTTAAGTCCCTTTTAAGTTGCTCCGAAGTTTTGAAAGGGATTTTTTTTACTGTAGCGAACCAACAGTTTGTCTTGGCGATCAGTGGTTTTCCGCTTTCTTCCCCTGGTCTCAATCTTCTTTTCAGCAAGAATTGCAGTAAAAACCTTTTTCTTGGAGCACTTCATCATCTTCGCCTTTACCTCTTTCACGAAGAGTTCGCATCAGTTTCTGCTTCGTTTCAGTTGAATGGTTCCCACGTCCCATTTTTTTTTTAAATTGTAAGAGTAACCGCTAGTAAAGAAATTAATTTTTGTTTTTTAAACTTATCTACAAATAAAACTCACTAAAAAAAAAATTTATTAAATTTAAAATTTTAATTACCTTTTAAAATGCAAAAACCAAACTTGTTTCTATTATTTTTTCCAAGACAAACACGTGCTTTCATCACTTAAACAGAAGTAAAACGAAAATGAATTGAAAAAGAAACAAAAACAGATAACGGCAAGATCTACCGTTACTAACAGCTGCCTTACAGTAATAAACATCAACTAAGAACGTTTGAATATAAACAAAAAAAGCAATTTAAAAAAAAATTTTTTTTTTGTTTCTATTATTTTTTCCACCACTGTATGTGCACACTATGCTAAAGTTGGTATACTCTTCACGCACCCCCTAGAAAACGTTTTTGCCTACGCTACGCTCTGTGGCTTATTTTTAGGGTTTAGTCAGTACATATATAGCATTTCAACACGGAGACCAAAATATTTGTATGGGGGCATGACGATCCAGTAATCCTAGGGTCTTGAAATCTACACGGTTGTTGAATATGGGCCTGACACTTATACTGTTCAAATTTCAGTTCGATAACACAAAGAACAAAAAAGTTTTTCTAATAAAAACCTTAATTTGGGTTTGGGTTTGTATGGGAGCTACACGATCCAGTAACTCTAGCATCTTGAAATTTACGCGTTTCGTGGACATTGTTCCGATTCTGCTGGTTCCGCCAAACGTACTGCGCCTATATTGTAAACCGATAGTGTCCAAGTTTCAGTTCGATACGACATAAATCAAAAAAGTGTTTCTACATGAATTCAAATGGGTGGTTTGTATGGGCGGGACCCCTCCTAGTAGTCCGATTCGGGTGGTTGCGACAACTGTACTGCGTAAAAAAAAAAATGTACTGCGTATGCAAAATTTCAGTTCTCTAGCTCAAAAACTGAGGGACTAATTTGCATACATACAGACGGACAGATACATTGGAAAGAGACTCGCCACCAAAGAACAGTTCATAGTCGGCACAGTGGCTTATTATGGAGGGTTGAACAAATAATACTATTTCCCATACAGAATTTTCGCCAGGTGTAGTCGTTCTCAAAAAACCTAATCATGCGAAAATCGATTTCTTAATTTTTACTCTGCACAACACCAACATACGTTGAAAATCAAATTTAAATTTGACAAACAATACTTCTGCAATAAAATTATTAATTTGCTCGCCAATTAAAATCGGGAATATCTTTTTTATTTTTTTTGCTTTCCAACTGAAACCGATGGCTTTTTGTATTTGTTCGCTAACTATTTGCTGCGGCCCTGATCACATCGACTTCTTCGAATGTGGCCCAATGAACCTAAAAGGTTGTACAGCCCAGTATAGATATTCAAAGTCTCACATCGTTACTTGAAATATGAACCTTTTTAAAAAATCGTAGTGGCAGAAAAACAGACGTCGACTCTAGATGCAAACGACGAATCCCAAGCTTGGCAGTTGTTGATTTAATTAGCACTGGATAGATAAGGAGTCACATGGGTCTCAACATTTCAAGAAGTAAGATTCTTCAAATAATACATGAAAATCCCATTATATATGATTCTGTCACCAAAACCTAAGTTATTAAGTCGGCATATAAACGCTCGCTTAGCATTTGCAACTAAATACCAATTTTGGGATAAAGAGTGGCGTAACGTCATGTTCAGTGATAAAAAAAAAATTTATTTGGACAGACGGACATGGCTTAATTAGTTAATCGAGCTGATACTTTATGAGTTTTTTTTTTGTCTCGTTCTGTCTATTACAAATTTCATGGCAAACTTATAATACTATTCACTGCGTGAAGAGTATAACATCAGCATTTCGAGAAAAATGGGTTTAAATTTTCAATTTACTCACAAATTGGCTAATTATAACTCTTATCATTTACTTTCAAAATGGAACGTTCAGTGAAACGCGAAATTGAATTTTTTCCGTTTCTCACTCACCTTATCACTTATTTTTCGGTTTCTCACATACCTTTTCATTTATTTTTCCATTTTTTTTCGGTTATACAACTGTGACTTAAAAATATAAGTCGCAAAATATATTTAAAATATAATCTTTTACTCAATCTCACACAAAATAATTAGCAATTAGAACCCGAAAAAAATAAAGGACTCTTTTTGAAAGGAAAGGACAAGGGGAAAGATTGGAAAACAATTCAGGTAGGAAAGAATAAATATGTTTACACAGCACACCAAAGTAAACCGAATTGTAAACATGGCAGGTAGCAAGCAAATAGTCGATTGCAACGCACAAGCGGACACACATATGTAAAAACTCATACATACACACGAATATCCTTTAGAATAAAGATCACCTTACATCGGTTTGTGGCGGATTTTGCCATAAAAAAAAAACAAAAATAAATGGCATTGGTTGTACACAAATATTTAAAAACTAAAAATAAATCATAAAGTCTTTTTCATCCCTTTACATTTCGGTTTCTTAATAACCGGTTGCGTGACAACCGAATGAAAATTTTGCTATTTATTTGCGAACTCTGGTATATAAGTTATTAACGTGAAATTTTTACGCAATATAAATCATCATATAACGAATATTTCTGCATCATTAACTCAAATATCATACAACTCGGTTGCATAATGTATGGGCTGCATAAGGGTGGAAAGCGGCATATTTTTTGCGCATGCGCTTGATTTCAACACTGTTCACTTTTTTAGTCATACATTCAACGTGTATTTACTTATACATTGATTTTTTTTAATGCGTAAAAGAAAGTGTAAAAGCATATAAAATTTGTGATTTGCAATGATTGCATCAAAAGCCATTAAAAATTACAGAATGTAAACAAATTTTTTAGTAAAACATTTATTCTTAATTAAAATAGAAAGTAACCATTTGATGTATTCATTTATTTCAAAAAAGTGAAGCCAAAAATATAAAACATATTGTAACTTTGTTTAGGTGTTCTTTATACTTACAAAATAATATACGTTTTTTGGATACTTACTCATTTAAATAAATTTTCGCATCCATTAAATAAATAACCCTTTTACTTAAAAAAATCTGTACACTGCCTTTAAATAAACAATACGATTTGGATAAGTGGTAATGGTAATGTTTGCACCCTACAATAAGAAAATATTACAGCCCATAATGAATCACAATAATACGTACATATGTCGTGCAATGTGAGATTTTAGCTTATTAAAGTGTATATTTATTTATTAGAACTAAGATTATAATTACAAATTATAACCTAGTATTTAATATGAGCAAAACGACAGAGGCCTTCAGATCAAGGGAAGTTAAGAAGGAAAGTAGAGTGCAGGATCAGACTTGCCTTGAGCGGGAATCTGACCCACGACGCTTGGGTTGTCAGCACAGCGCACTAACCCCTGGGCTTACGAGCTAGACAGCTTATTGCAATATTTAACTTCAACGTATATGAATCCTTGCAGTCATGTTTCATTCGCAATTGTATTTTCCATATTATAAGAAGATAATTTATTTTAAGATTTTAATTCTTTTCAAACAATTTCGTGTGTATAAAATCAATCTTTATCTTTCAATTTTTCTAATTGACATTATTGCTTTAACTTTCTATGTAGAAAAAAAATTGAAAAAATCGGCAAAATGACTCAAATGACACAAGATGAGATTATAACAAACACAAAAACAGTTTTGCAAGGCTTAGAAGCCTTGCGTGTGGAACATGTTGGTTTAATGAATGGTATTGGAGAGGGCCATAGGGACCATGAAAAAACTGGTATTTTAAAAAAACAAATCGAATATATAGAACTTGGCCTAAGTGAAGCTCAAGTTATGATGGCATTAGCATCGCATCTGCAAAACATTGAAGCGGAGAAACAGAAACTGAAAACACAAGTTCGACGATTACATCAAGAAAATGCATGGCTACGTGATGAACTGGCTAATACCCAACAAAAATTTCAAGCCTCAGAACAACTAGTGGCTCAGTTGGAAGAAGAGAAAAAACATCTTGAGTTTATGGCATCTGTCAAAAAATACGACGATAACCAAGAACAAGATGATTCAAGTGATAAATCTCGTGCTGACCCCGTTGTAGAGCTTTTTCCAGATGAAGATAACGACGATAGAAATAACATGTCGCCTACACCACCAAGTCAATTTGCAAATCAAACCTCAGGATATGAAATTCCAGCTCGATTACGAACTCTTCACAACCTAGTAATACAATATGCTTCACAGGGCAGGTAAGAAAATCTAAAATAGGAAACAACACAAATAATTGTGAATTGAAAGAGTACACATTGAAATGAATTAATTTGTACATAAAAACTTTGTAGATACGAAGTTGCTGTTCCTCTCTGCAAACAAGCTTTAGAAGATCTTGAGAAGACTAGTGGTCATGACCACCCAGATGTCGCAACAATGTTGAATATATTAGCTCTGGTATACGAGATCAGGTTAGTTAAAGTTATATGTAATTTCACTGACCGCTTTTAAATGTGATTTACCATAAGTAATAATTTCAATATGCAATGTTATAAATATAAACTACTAATGATTTATTTATGGTATATATGAAGGGAGTATAACCACACCAATTCCAGGAGACTTACTGTAAAAATATAAATTCGATCTAGTGGATTTGCAAGCAAAGGACCTTAAATTTACTTGAATAATAGACTGTGAAACACACTATAGCCTCGTGGCTGAGATGAGTTAGGGAAGGACTAACTGTTATTGTAACAACAAAGGAGCTGCATTAATAAGAAATGGAGAAGAATAAAAAAATAGAGATTTGTATGCAGCAAGAAAAAATAGAAAAGAAGAAAGGATGATAAGAGATATGGGGAGTAGAACAAAACCTTTGTTGAGAGCATAAGAAAGGAAGCTTCATAGGATGCAGCCAACCCATTGAGGGTTGAGTGCGTCAGTTAACTATGACGATTGAAGGTGAACCATATTGTGCATTATGGACAATAATTCTTTATACGACCGATTTGTCTAGGAAAAAAAAATGCCCATAGGAGTAGGTGGAACGCACGCGCACATTGCGCTAAGTTGAAACGAAAAATTTGTGGAAAATACATTATTCAGAACAATTTGCAGTCTATGCAAATAGTTTTTGCAGTTGCTTTTTTATTCCTGCTAAGTGTTTTATTAAAATTTTAACAAAAAGGATACAATTTAAAATTTACTATGTTAGTGCGCAACAAAACTTCCTGGAAAATTTCACAACATTGGCATAAATGCAGTAGCCTTAAGACATCAGTTGGCAGCTCAGGTGATGATAATGAATAATCTCATTATTCACCACTTTTTTTGCGCAGAAATCCGTAAATTGCAGCATATTACGGCATATTACGTGTGGTTGTTATAGGAAATAATCACCTTTTTCATCTAATCACTAGTGTAATCTAGTTTTTAAGCACTGTAAATACACTTTAATGCTACACATTTTCGACACAACTTAAGATTTGTCCTACCATATAGCCGCCTTAATACATTTCTTAAGATGAGATATTATACTTAAAACTTTTTAAATAAAAATTCTTGCAGAACAAATATAAAGAAGCCGCTAATCTCCTAAATGATGCTTTATCGATTCGAGGTAAAACACTTGGTGAAAACCATCCCGCTGTGGCTGCAACATTGAACAACTTGGCTGTTCTCTATGGCAAGCGTGGTAAATACAAAGATGCTGAGCCTTTGTGTAAAAGGGCTCTAGAAATCCGCGAAAAAGTATTGGGAAAGGATCATCCTGATGTGGCAAAACAATTAAATAATTTAGCTTTGCTATGCCAAAACCAAGGAAAATACGATGAAGTGGAGAAATACTACCAGAGAGCTTTGGACATTTATGAATCTAAACTTGGCCCAGATGACCCAAATGTTGCAAAAACAAAAAATAATTTGGCAAGTTGCTATTTGAAACAGGGAAAGTATACTGAAGCTGAAGTGTTGTATAAACAGGTTTTAACAAGAGCGCATGAACGCGAATTTGGCGCTATCGACAGCAAGAATAAACCTATTTGGCAGGTAATTTTTAAACATTTCTTTTAACAATTTGTTCATATTTTTAAAGCCTTGTTTAATGGTACTTTTTCGGCAGTGACCATGAAAATTCAATTTTTTAAATACAATTATTGAGCTCTAACAACTATTGCGGTAATTCGTTGCTTAAACTAAAATTAAAACAAAAAAAAAAATGTTTACACGCTCAGTAGTGGTATAAAGATTACTATTTGTACTGTTCAAAAAGTTAGGTGAATTTTCATTTTTCTCGGGCTACTACGTACATTCGATTTTCGCCAACATACACTGCGCATCATCAGATTAGCGCCCCCCCTAACTAACTTATTTTCTCTAATTTCTATATTCCTATTGTATGCAATTTCGTAATTTTTGTTTTGTTTTTTACAATTTTCATATTTAATATTTCTGATGTGAAATTAAACTTATTCATAAAACAACTTAAATTAAACTATTTATATACAAAACAATAACAAAATAACTTATATTAACAAGTGGAGAGGAACAATACACTTAATAAAATCTAGTAGGGAAGTCGACAGAATGTGATCTTCTCAGCCGTCTTGCCATTCTCACCCCTCCCTTTCTGCGTATCTTTAAAAGGCGCCTGGCTAGGACGCTTGGATGATTTACCAACCGATCAATGTAGTCCTTGGCCTAATGATTAATCACATCGTCGACTTTTGTTATTTTCAAATCGTTCTCAAGGCCGCTGTGCGCATAAACCATGGGGCCGCAGAAATCATGCGCAATATCTTGGCCTGCAGTACTCTGACCTTGGAGTTACTTGATTTTGCTGCTATACCGTATACCTGTAAGCCGTAATGCCAAGCAGGAGCAATTATTGCTTTTTAGATGTGTACCTTATTTATTATTCCTACTATTTAGAAGCCAACGCAATTTTCTTATTCTCTGTCCAGCGACTTGTATTTGAGATATGCGATTTAAACGTTAACCGCCAATCTAAATCTATATCCCGAATAGTGCTCCAGCAGCTGGTTGCCAATGAAGAGTCCGGACAAACATCCGGGCGTAAGGCGTACATCACATTGGCACATTTCTTTTCGTTAATACTAATGTTCCATCTTCTGGTCCAGACTTCAAAACTATGCAGATATTGTTGCAGGTTGTCCGTGGTTCGTAAATCCACCTGTTTCTGATGAACTGTTTTTTTGTTTGCTGTTTTGTTTTGTTTTCGACGAAAAAGATGGCATTTATTTTGTTTTCTCAGTTTAGCGCCCCTAAATGTGTTTTATCTTTGGAAGAAAAATCAAAAATTGAAGCATACTTCGATTCTGGACTTTCATTACATAAACTTACTGAAAAAAAGGCAGACACAGAAAAACAATTAGAGGTTTTCTTCGAAATAAGGAAAATTATGGGAAACCTTCAAGGGCGGTAATAATCGAGTGGTTTCCCAAGCAGACTGGAGAGCTATACTGAGGGAAGCATCAAATTCGCACGACTCGTCTTCCAAAATCAAGAAAAAAAAAAAAAAAACTTGTGTTAAAGGGAGTTTATCAATGGTGCAAAGAGTAATTAGGATAGCTGCACAACACCTACGGAGACAAATAATAAAAAAAATTAAGTAGTATGCCGCACCCTCATATGCATAATATGGAAGTGAAACTTCTTTAGCGAAGGGAGGTTAATCCAAAAATTAGAAAATGAAATGTGACGAAAATCAAAATGCGATGATGATTCACAAACGTTCGGGGGAGACTACAAAACAATACGCATTGTCTTGTGTGTGCTCGTATGCAGCGTAGAGAACGAATGCTTATGCATCAGTAAGATAAACAAGCTTATATTTTGTACAGAACGAGAATAATGAATTACCTTGTGTTTGGTTTTCATAAATGCAATTTTAATATAAAACAAAGCAACAACAGTTCAGCATTGCGGGTCTGTTGTTGTTGTTATCTTGTACACAAAACCAAACTGCAGCAACAACAACACCAACAAAGCATCAACAACACAAGCATCCCGCGCACTTCCCTTCTCAACAGACGCTCGCTCGGTTATCGGCCACTTGTTCGTACGCTCTTCGTAAAACACACATCAGTAAAACATTTTTTATCTCTACTCATGCATAAACAATTATTCTCTGCGCTGCATTGTTTTGTGCGTCTCCCCACTATATTTTTGAAGAATCATCACACTTTGATTTCCGTAACATTTCAGTTTCACATTTTCCGGTCCGTAAAATCGTGGATTCAGAGCCGAAAGGTTGATGTTCTTCAGTGACCACTAATATTATCGAAAGCGTTTGAAGATGGTTGGCTAGAAAGGTGTACGAGTCTGGAAAACAATATACAACCGAAACAGCGTTAATTAAAGGCATCAAACACGCTTGGTCCACAATTTCCTTAAACTACATTGGACAACTTTACAATTTAATTCCCAATCGAACTTACGAATAATTATTAACTAAGGCGGCACCATACATTACTAATTCTGCTAAAAAATATTCAATATAATATATAAAATACTAGCCTTACCCGGCGTGCGTTGCTACGTCCCCTGTGCGTGCCCAGTTATTAAAAAAAAAAGAAATGGGCCAAGTGCAAGTGAGACTCGTACACGGAGGGGTTTGTATGGGAGGTACTCTTCCTAGTGGTCCGATTTGACTGATTCCAACTTTAAAATTTACCGCATCTATGTTAAAAACTTATAGTGTCTAAATTTCAGTTCGATAGAACAAAAAACAGAGAAGTTTTTCTAATAAGAACCTGAATATTAATGGGGGTTTGTATGGTCCGATCAAACTGAAATTTCGACAATATAAGTTTCTGATGTATAGCCACCAACCATCCAAATTTCAAGATCGTGGATCGTATAGCTGCCATACAAACCAAAATGTTTCTTGTATTGGGAACCCTTTAAGTTTTCGAAAATATTTTAATTTTAGTATTTGTTGCTGATGCCCGGATTGAACTACACATTCTCTGAAAATTTCAACCCTCTAGACTATCTGATGTCCGTTCGTCTGTTTATCTGACTATCAATCAGTTTTTCTTTTTTTTTTGGTGTTCTTGATCTGTGTAACCTTACCAATGAAAGATTTAGGCTATCGAATAATCAAGGTCTAAGTTAGTTAGAATTAAATTGGTATATTACATTACTTTAGTTCTTAGAAACTGTAATAGTATATTCAAAATTTAATAAAATTAGTTCCAATTCAAGAACAACAAATATGATTTATTTATGAAGTAGCGTTACCCGGCCTGCGTTGCTACGTCCCCTGTGCGTGCTCAGTTATTAAAACAAAAATGGGCCAAGTCCGAGTCAGACTCGTTCACGGAGGATTCCGTACCGGATTGAGTTTTGTATGGGAGGTACTCCCCCTAGTGGTTCGATTTGACCGATTCCAACAAATGTACCGCGCCCATATCAAAACCTTATAGTATCTAAATTCCATTTCGATAGAACAAAAAACAGAAAAGTTTTTCGAATAAGAACCTGAATTTTAAAATTGGGTTTGTATGGGACGTACCCTCCCTAGTGGTCCGATCAAACTGAAATTTCGACAATATAAGTTTCTGATGTATAGCGACGAACCATCCAAATTTCAAGATTGTGGGATTACTGGATCGTATAGCTGCCATACAAATCAAAATGTTTCTTGTATGGGGATGGACAGACGGATGGACGAAAAAAAACCTATCCTATCCTATGTCCGTCTCCTGATTCTAAGCTACCTCCCCACCAATTTTCAGCCAAATCGGTTCAGCCATTCTTGAGTTATAAATAGTGTAACTAACACGACTTTCTTTTATATATATAGATATTATTATTAAAAACACTATAGTTGATTAACGAATTAAAAAAATGGAAAATACCGCAGGTGGCGCTACCCTGATGATAATATATAAGAAATCCACCCGTCTCTGACCCGTTGGAGGAATTTTTTCAAGTTATTTCCCCTACTCACAGCCAGTTGTGGTCAGAGACAGAAGGAATGAGAGAGCCAATGAGCGAAGTTCACTTCATCGAGAGTGAAGTTTAACTAGTATAAGCCACGCTAGCAGAGGGTCAAAGTTTTCCCCATCGTTGTTTAAATTCATTGGTCAATGGTATGCTCACCCCAAAATTTTGCATCACAAATAGTAGCAGAAATATTGTCGGGAACACTAATTTTGAAAGACGCAATAATACGCGGGTTCGAGAAATTAAATTTCTAAATATTTGCCTTAACATTTATTTTGGTTGCAATATAAGAAACAACATCTTCGCAAT
Organism: Amiota minor; assembly: GCA_037043295.1. Taxonomy (NCBI): domain Eukaryota; kingdom Metazoa; phylum Arthropoda; class Insecta; order Diptera; family Drosophilidae; genus Amiota; species Amiota minor. The sequence continues at coordinate 325,802 of JBAMAW010002228.1, forward strand.
AAAAAAAAAAATAACGGACTCTGATCAATAATCTACAGATGGAACAAGTGCAGCTATTTTAAAAGTAAAACAACAATAACGGGTGATATTCAACAGAAAGGTGGAAATGCTCAAAATGCAAAAACTTTGCAGTTGCACTTGACTTAATGCAAAACTACAAAAACAAAATACAATACAAGGGCAAAAAAAAAAACAATTATAAAAATAATTATAAAGGAATAAATATGTAATTGCAAAATTCACTTTTATGTACAACTAAAAAAGCCGAAACACGATAAAAATGATAAGTAATAATAATCTAAACAAATTGTAACTGATAAGAGTTCAAAGCACTTATAACGAATTAATATTGCGAAGCGTAAAAAAAAACAAGTCAAGCTCATAAGAGATCTCGTCGAAGAATGTACAGTAGCTATTGTTTTTATTTTAAAGAGAATTGATAAAAGTTCAATGCATAAAAATTGTAAGACTATAGTTCAAATGGTTTAGATAATATTGAACATGAACGAAGAATGTTGAAGGGGCGCTAATCTGATGAAGCGTAGTGTATGTATGTTGATATTATCAGCCTTTTTGCATTGTTAGTTTTTGTTTTTATGGATAAAAAATCTGTACGTGTTTTGGTGTTTTGCTATTTGTTGCTACTGACAAAACTGATCAAACGGATATGTTGGTGGGGATATATGTAACATCATAACAAAACAAAAAAGATAGAAGTGCTGACCGCGGCGTTTTCGTTGGATAAAGGATAATATTTAATTAAATCGTATTTATTTAAAAACAAAAAATATAACCAAATAAAAACGAAATTCACTAAATTTTATTATATTGGGACTATGCATTAATTTTAAAGGTTTTTTCACCAAAAATGGGGCTTTATTTCCATTTCAAAATGGATTGATACATCATTCAAAGTACTGTCCGTCGCTAGCCACAACCTTTTCTCATCTTTCTTTCAATTTCCGGATTCCGTTTCTCCAAAATTCCGGCTTCTGGGCGGCTATGAATGAATCGATCCATTTTTTGGTCTCTTCATATGAAGAGAAGCGGTGTCCAGCCAGCTTACGCTGCATCTCCCGGAACAAGTGGTAATCCGAAGGAGCAATGTCTGGGCTGTACGGCGGGTGGGGTAGCACTTCCCAGTTGAGCGTTCCAAGGTATGTTTTGACGACCTGTGCAACATGCGGCCGAGCGTTGTCATGCTGCAAAATAACCTTGTCGTGTCTTTCGACCGTTTCCGGCCGTTTTTCAAGCAATGCTCGGCTCAAACGCATCAATTGACGTCGGTAGACTTCCCCAGAGATGGTTTCGTTGGGTTGGAGCAGCTCATAGTACACCACACCCTTCTGATCCCACCAAATACAGAGCATGAGCTTCGAATCATGAATATTCGGCTTGGACGTCGATGGCGCCGGTTGGCCGGGCTTGACATATGTTTTTTTACGCTTTGGGTTATCGTAATGGATCCACTTTTCGTCGCCAGTCACAATACGATGCAAAAAACCCTTCCGGCCAAGTCGTTCAAGCAGCAATTCGCACGTGAAAAATCGGCGTTCGACGTCTCTCGGCTTCAACTCGTATGGCACCCAATTACCTTGCTTTTGGATCATTCCCATCGCTTTAAGACGTCTGGAAATGGTTGCTTGGTCAACGTCCAACGTTTCGGCGAGCTCTTCTTGCGTTTGGCACGGGTCTTGGTCCAGCAATGCCTCCAATTCTGCGTCTTCGAACCTTTTGGGCTGGCCAGGTCGCTCCTTGTCCTCGGTATCAAAAACACCACTTTTGAAGCGTCGAAACCAGTACTCACAGGTTGAAATCGATGGAGTATGGTTCGGGTAGGCATCCAACAGCAAATTGACGGGCTTGGGTGGTATTTTTCTTCAAATTGAAGCAAAAAAGCAAGGCTTCCCGCAAATTGCGTTTTGACGGCACGAAAGTTGACATACTCGGAGCACAAAAAAACTATGTTGTGTACACTTCAGCGAAATGACAGATACTGGTAAACAAAGCCTAATGATGAGGCTTTGATATGAATATAGTTACAGTATTGCCAGATGCGATACTGTTGTAAATAACGCCATCTGTGTGCAACCTTTAAAATTAATGCATAGTCCCAATAGTAACAAGTTTGTGATTGTAAAAATATCCGATCCAATTGAGTTTTGAAACTTCGATATTTTCCATGAAAGGCCGGTGCTTAATTTCCTGGGCTATCGCTGTATTGTTATTTGTAGTTATAAATTTACTTTAAGTGTTTGGTGTTTGTGTTAGGAAGTAATAAATATAGGGTTTTCCATTTTTCTTTGAAAATTTCCATATTTTTTTTTTTTTATGGTATTATATATATATGAATAGGACTAACAATAAGGTTTCAACTCTAAAAAAAAAAAAAAAATAATAATAATAATAATGTGTCCTTCCTACAATGAAGAGGAAGGGGTTTACTTAGCACTACGAGCCTCTAACTAAGCAAAAGGGCAGCACGATCGTTACGAAGCAGACAAGACCAAGGACTCTGGCTAGAGGATTAACGTGTCGAACTAGTTTGTCCATGTAAATATCTTTACGCTTGGAACATTCTTCTTTTACTGGTAGTACTTCCATGTCTTGTGAATGTCATCCTTCCTGATATACCATGGAGCTCCTGTGATTATTCCAAGTATCTTGGATTATGCTCTTTGTACAATTTCAATGTTGCTCGCGGTACCCAACAATTCACGACCATAAGTCCAAATTGGTTTACAGAGTTAACAGAGTTATACAATATCACCTTGTACTCAAGTCTCAGTCTCAGTTGGTCCCAAGACGCTGCCTTGGGGAACGCAAATTCATTTGTAATGAAAATCTTCTGTATTATTACAAACATTAACTTGCCATTCTCTTTTCAATCGTCGTTTAGAAGCAACCAGTTCTTCAATTTCCCTATTTGAGAAAGATTTTCTGCTGAACTTGTGAGCAACAATCGCAGGCGTTGATACCTCAGCTGCAGCTACCAATGCGACACTTAACTCATTAACAGATTTGTCGATATCACTTTCAGAGTTGATCGCAGATGCAATTTCTATATGAGAACTAATATATTTTTTATATTGCAACCAATTAGTTTTATTAGATATAAGTCTATACGGGCGATAAACGATATTAACGGGGGAGTGATCGGATGAAAGTTCATATTGAGTATCTGCTAATATGAGTTTTCTAGGTATATTTTTTTTTTTTGATACCAAAGTCGATGATATCGGGAGTTTTTCTTAGATCCGCCGGCCAGTATGTAGGCCTACCCGGAGAAACGAAGTCTAGCATGTTTTTACAATATACCAGAGTACTGTAAAGTTGCCGACCTTTTGGATTTACTAAACGAGAACCCCAATAAGTGTGTTTAGCATTGTAGTCACCGGCCGCCAAAAATCGTTCTCCAAGGCTATCAAAGAAATTTTTAAAAACATCTGCAGGTATTGTGGAGCACAATATACAGCAATTAACGTCAGATTACCATGACGCACTTGCATCCGAACCGAAGTTGCCTGTAGATAATTAGATGAGTATGGCTCTAGAGTCTGGTGTTTCATGCGCTTTCTTATTATAATGCTTGTACCACCATGAGTTGTTTTTACTAGTCAAATGAATCTCACAGACGAACATCACATCTACATTGTTGTCCTCTAGATACTTCATCAACTCTAGTTTGTGCTGTGAGACGCCATTTGCGTTCCAGTGAGTTATTTTGAAATGAGCCATTATGGGGAATTTAACTTATGCAATATTTTCATTTGGATTTTCATCATATCGTGAAAAGAGTTTTGCATCATTAAGATTGATGGATTCAAGGTCTGTAATAAATTCACCAACATTGTTTCACTAGAACTTTGTGTTTGCAACACTGGCTCATTACACGCATTTTGAGTTAGGGTAGTTTGTGAGATTGGTTCATTATGTTGAGACATTAGAGATTTAGGCTTCACAATCATTTTCGGAGTTTGTTGTTGAGCGCCTAAGCGCAGTGCACCGCAGTGCGTACGACACATTTGAAGTTAAAGGAAACGGTTTTTTAACTCCTTATATACAGGACAACCTCTATAATTGGCTGTATGATTGCCCCCACAGTTACTGCATTTTTTAAGATCGGGATTATCGCGACTTAGAGTACAGGTTGCGGTTTCATGCAAGTCTCCGCAAGCTACGCATACTGAACAAAGGGTGCAATAAGATTTTGTGTGGCCAAATTCCTGGCAATTTGTGCATTGCACAGGATTTACTCGTTTGTGAGGCTCCTCCACAGTTATCCTACGATGAAGTAAATATTTAAGGTTGTATATGGGATGAACTTCATTTTTCTTTAAATGCTGCAACTTTGGGGCCAACTCAGTTTTGTACAATGGCTGTGGAATTTTATTTTTATTGAAAATATTGATCACTACTTTGATCTCAAACCCTTTTTCTTCCAGGGCACTCCTAATTTCGCTACAATCAACAGAGGGTTCAATGCCCTTAATTACAACTACCAGCCCTTTACTACTTTTGAGCTGATAGGTATAGTAGTTTCTCTTAGTCTCCCTAAGGTAATTGGTTACAGAACTGTAGTTTGCTTCCTATGATCGAATGACGTTAGTTCTTGAGTTAACTTGGTCTTATAAGAGTGTAGGCCAAGATCTTTTCGCAAAATTCGCAATAGTGTGGACTCAGAGATGCCCAATTCTGTAAAATGCCGAAAAATCAACTGTTTTTTGTTCGTTTGCGACGGACGCTTGCACGGCAGCAATGTTCTCGGCACTTCGACCAACTCGAACTCTCACTGGCACGGAAACATCCAATAGCGAATATGTAGAGTCAAATTTGTTCACTAGACTATGAACTGCTTTGTCTACTGGGACGATGATTACGACCAAAAATTGACGTTAACGCTCTTAAAGTCGCAGCCACCGACTCGGAATTTTGGAAGTAAATTTTAATTATTTATAAACGTTGTTCGCTCGTATACTTCATCATGATGAAAATGTTGACTTTACTGAATATTTTGACATTTAGTTCAGTTTAGTAATTGGTTTAAGGCTGCATTCACAGTGATTGTTCAAAGTTGTCGAGTCCCTAATCGAAAACCCGATAATAATCTTGGCCTAAAAGAAGCTTTGTTATATTGCAAATTATTTGTTGTTCCAAACACTATTTAGAATAATTTTGGAAAAATTTCAAAAAATCTGAATATTAAAAAAGTGACCCAGGTTGGTTTTGAACTTTCGACATTCTGCATGAAAGTCCGGAGTTTAATGCCCTGGGCTAACGATGTCTTGTTATTTGTAGTAACGAATGCAATAAAACATAAGGGTTTGCACTGATTTGATTTTAAATTTTATTCTTATTAAACTTTAATTAATAACCTTTTGGTACCCTTTGGGTCCGGAATCCTAAAGAATATTAATAGTACTCAGTGTGCTTCATCCGAATAGTAACAGCACCCACATTTGCTTACCTGATCACAAAACAACGAACACAAGGCAAAAACGATGACGACACTGAACTTTTTACTACACCGCAACGCGCATAAAAGAGCTACGCAATAAAAAAAAAAAAATCGAAAGTCGAGAAAAATAAAAATTCACCTTACTTTTTGAAGAGACTTCGTATATCATATTTAAGGCCATGACTGGCTCGTTGGCCCAGAGGTTAGTGGCTGACATACCAAGAGTCGCGGGTTCGATTCTTCTAATTTCCTCCTTTCCTTCTTAACTTTCCCCTGAGCTGAAGGCCTCTAACGCTATTGCTCATAATAAATACTAAGTTATAATTTATAATTATAATCTTAGTTCTGATAAATAAATAACAAATATTTAAGGCATTCACGAAAGCTTATAAGTCGCACAAACGTATAAACTAGAGACGTGCAATGATGTAGTCAAAATGGCTTTTTCACAAAATGTAAAAGAGAGTGGAGGGAATAAACACGATGTTATTGTTTCTTTTGTGTTATGCACCCGCTCTATTCACCGTATTAGCTTTTTAACTAGGTAAATTTGGTAATGAATAGAACGTTTACTTGTGTTTCATTAATACTGATGTTAATGCTATTATCCTTTGCACATGAGCGTAAAATTTAGAAAGAGTATCATTTTAGAAAGTATGATTACTACTAGTAACCATTTACGAGTTTGTACACCAAAAAGTTGAACTGAACTCTTTTTCTCGCGTACGCATTGTGTTAGTACGATGCGTATTGACTATATTATATGTATTAATATTAAGGATGATTACATATTCATAAGTACATAGAGAAGTGGGAATTGTATAATAATCACTCATGAGTCTAGTATAAACTCATAAAGTTGTATCGCGACTTTTTATTTTGCTCGGTCCACGTGTTAGGGATTTTCGATTTTTTCTTTTTGCTATGTTGGTACATACTCGTATATCCTCAACATATGTTGTCATTATCAGCCATTTTGCATTGTTAGTTTTCTTTTTATAGAAATAAAGTGGTACATATTTTGGCTAGTCTTCAATATTTGATTAGTCCAAAAAAAAAAAAAAATGGATCAAAGAATATGTATTAAATTTTTTTCTGACGTCATAACATTAACCCATGTTTCGTCAACAGATATGACCCTTTTTGCAATTTTGGATCCTCGTTAATGTCAATCAACAGCTCCTGCTTATATATATATGCTTTAATGTATGCTCAATCACAGTATCGTAGGCAAAAACATTTTCTAGGGATGTGTGAAAAGTATGACAACTTCGGAATAGCTCAATGGAGCAGCTGACACTTTGTTAATGAACTGAATGAGTTTATACATTAGCTCAATTTATAAGTTTTCGTGAATGGTCTAATTATATTTTATTATTATAGTTAGATTTTATCTTGTTTTTAAATTTAATTTGTTTTATTATTTCTTACGCAGGTAGCTGAAGAACGGGAAGAACATAAATATGATAATCGGGAAAACACTCCTTATGGAGAATATGGTGGATGGCATAAAGCTGCAAAAGTTGATTCTCCAACAGTTACAACTACTTTAAAGAATTTGGGTGCACTCTACAGACGCCAAGGCATGTTCGAAGCAGCTGAAACACTCGAAGATTGCGCAATGCGTAGCAAGAAAGAAGCTTATGATTTGGCTAAACAAACAAAAGTTGCTCAGTTGCTAACTTCCAGTGAAAAACGTAAATCGCGTCACTTAAAAGAAGATTCGGATTATACTGAAGATGTAAGATTCAATGAAAATTCATAACATGGAATAGATAAGATTGTGAGAAGGGAGGGATCTAGGCACCACGTCACTGAGGTTTAGATTGGGATTGTTACATCAAGAATTCCATGGTTTTTCTGGAACAAATTAAATTATCACAGTGGCGTAGCAAAAGCTCTACTGTCTCCTCTTCTTCCTTACATAATATATATTGGTCGTCGAGACTAATCCGCATATTATCTAAATGCATTATAAAATTTTTATCAAGCTAATGTTGGTGCGATTTATTTTCAAGCCATTGTTTGAGTTTTATTTTTGTGGAACTTCAAGGTAGTCCATAGAATGGTTTCCCTGAGTCGTCATATCTAAGTCTCTGAATCACTCGACAAGAGTTGGCCGAGGACTAGGATAGTTCTGGTCCAATGAGAATGTTGGCTGATACTTTCTAGCGGGTTCATCTGTATCTTCAAGATAGCCACTGTATCCCGAGATTAAACACTTTGTACTCCGAAAAAAGTTTATATATCCCTTCCACCTACTCGAGTTATTTTTTGCTGGCGAGCCCTCGTAAAGAATATTGGCAGATTAGAGTAATTTTATGTTGTTGTTTACTCTTTATTTAAAATAAAAATCGGACCATCTATTGATGGTTAAATATTTTACGGCCTGTGGGATAAGAGACACATACAGTGGTGGAAAAAAAAATAGAAACAAAAAAAAATTTTTTTAAATTGCTTTTTTTGTTTATAATCAAACGTTCTTAGTTGACGTTTATTACTGTAAGGCAGCTGTAAGTAACGGTAGATCTTGCCGTTATCTGTTTTTGTTTCTTTTTCAATTCATTTTCGTTTTACTTCTGTTTAAGTGTTGAAAGCACGTGTTTGTCTTGGAAAATATAATAGAAACAAGTTTGGTTTTTGCATTTTAAAAAGTAATTAAAATTTTAAATCAATTCTCTTAGTGAGTTTTATTTGTAGATAAGTTTAAAAAACAAAAATTGATTTCTTTACTAGCGGTTACTCTTACAATTTTAAAAAAAAATGGGACTTGGGAACCATTCAACTGAAACGGAGCAGAAACTGATGCGAACTCTTCGTGAAAGAGGTAAAACAATGGAAGAAACTGCGAAGATGATGAAGTGCTCCAAGAAAAAGGTTTTTACTGCAAATCTTGCTGAAAAGAAGATTGAGACCAGGGGAAGAAAGCGGAAAACCACTGATCGCCAAGACAAACTGTTGGTTCGCTACAGCAAAAAAGCCATTTCAAAACTTCGGAGCAACTTAAAAGGGACATAAATCTTGAAGTGAATAGTAGAACTATTAGAAACAGATTGATAGAAGAAAATTTACCGGCTAGAAGTCCACGGAAGATACCATTATTGTATGCACAAAACATTAAACGAAGACTAGCGTTTTCTACTCGACACATTGACCGCCCTAATTGGAAAAATGTCCTGTGATCGGACGAAACTAAAATTAATTTGATAGGATCTGATGGGAAATTATACGTACGGCGTCTTGCAAAGTCGGCATATCACCCAAAGTACACCAAAAAAAACTTTAAACATGGCGGAGGTTCCATAATGTTATGGGGCTGTTTTTCTTCAACCGGTGTGGGTCCGATACATTTGATAGATGGTAAAATGTGTGCACCCCAGATTATGTCAACATTTTAAGGACAACGATGCTCCCATTCGCTGAAGAGGAAATGCCTCTAAAATGGGAATTCATGCAGGGCAACGACCCCAAGCATTCGTCAAAGCTTGTAAAGAAATGGTTTAGCGACAATCAAGTAACGGTAATGAAGTGGCCATCCCAATCACCCGACCTTAACCCCATAGAGCATCTATGCGGAGTCTTAAAGAAACGTCTCAGTAACTTCAAAGCAAGAAATAAGCAACAACTTTGGCAGAAAGTCAAGGAGCAATGGTGTTCGATACCACCGGAAACATGCGAAAATCTAGTGAATTCTATGAGTCGTAGATGTATAGAAATAATGCGGAAAAAAGAAGAATATGGATAGATGATTTTATTTTTTTTCGTTTTGTTTCTATTATTTTTTCCAATAGCAAATTGGAAGATGGAATACATTTTTATTTTACGTTATGTTTTTATTGAATTTTAGTTGTTTTTTTAATGCAAATATGATTATAGGAAATATTTGGATACTCATTGTTTTATAAAAGTTTTTCATTAAATTTTTTTTTTAAATATAAGTTTTTTTTTGCTTGTTTCTATTATTTTTTCTACCACTGTATGTATACTGAAAAGAAATTTTGGCCCCTTTTTTGTACGTTAGCGCCCTTAAACTTAAGAAACTAACTGGCGAGCTGATTCTTTAGAAAAAAATCCTTTGGTTGGAGATTTTCATATAATAAAAGAGGTGTAAAAATGTAAATAAACCTTGTCTCCTCAAAAAAACAGAGTCTACAAAAATGTTTAAAAAAATATTAGATCTTATATAGTTTATGGTAAAAAGACTAAAATACATAATAATAATAAATTTATTTATTTATTTTTTTTTTGCAGAAAAACTTTAAGCCTTAAAAAAATTCGTTTGTGTGAAGCTGAACCCCTCTCTAATCTATCGTTTTTGAACAGATATTAGGTTATCTCTATTGTTAATCCCAACTTGTGTTTCGTTAGGGATAAGGTATTCTTGACATTTATTTTTAACGATTTTGTTTATCTGAGCTTAATTCACAAAGCAATAATTTATAAGTTCATTCCTTAAATTATTTTGGCTTTATCATGTAAGAGCTTAATGCACATTTAATTAATAAAAAAAAAATATTCATGACGAAAAGTTTTCTTTTTCTTTGTAAGCTCCGAGTCTCTAAAATCAAATGAGACTAATTCCAGGAAAAGCGAGTTTAAATCATTTCATTGAGGCCATGGCGTACCGTCCAAATTTATTTATTTTTTTCGTTCAAATCATTTTGTTTTTAATCCGTCATTACAAAAAACAAAAAAAAAACCTTTTGGGAGTCACTTTTTAATTCATTACACGACACAATTTACTTTCCGGCTGCTTATGGTTCCCCGTCACTGATCTGCACATCTGTAATTTTCATACTAATAAGTTACTCTCCGCGTGAGAAAAGAAAATATTTTCTATAATTAGCCAATTTGTGAATAAATTGAAAACTTTAAACGTGTTTTGCTGTTTTTTTAGTTGTGACTCTCTTTAGTTAAACATGTGCGATATATAGGAATGTACGCGTATCAACGAGTGTGTGCAATAGAGGTTTGAATGCGTTCATGCAGATCTCTAGCATGCATGTATTGTTCTCAGGGCATAGCGTCTTCTAGATGGGTACTATATTTTCAAGAGCCTTTGATGTGAAACACGATGACTATGTTACTAAAGGAATTAAAGAAAGTTTGATGCAAAATTTCAGTATTAAATTTATTAAATATAAGCGATTATTGGTCAATGAAAGCTAATTATGATTTATATGTAAATGTCCCGTAGCGCGAAGGAAGCGAGTCGTAGCGCGAAGGAAGCGAGTCGTAGAGCTCGGCATCTTTTCTGTAACTTGGTTGTCAGCACACTCACTCACTCAATTTTTGTCCACATCGCAAAACCAGCGATCAACCACCACGCATATGCAATTTTTCTCTATTCTTCGAACAACGGTTCTTATATACCCATCGTCTATTTTATGTTTTTTACTCTGCCGCGCTCAGGCCACACTAGACAAAGAGCAAGGCTCAGTACGTCTCGCTCACACCAACAGACAGCAATAGTCAAAAAACATCAGGCGCCATGAAACAAAGCAAAGACCACAAAACAACAAAGACAAGAGCAAAGGGAACAATAGCTGCATCATTCACTCATGACAATTTCATTATAGCAATACATTTTTGTTTTATTAAACTTAAACTTAAAATTAACAATTCATGACGCTACGACATATACATTATTGATTCTAAATCCAGAAACTTCGAGAAGACCGGAGTTGGAGTTGGTTGTTGGAATGAGTTGACTTGTGGTCATTTACAAGTTAAATATATCCTTTAAAAACTGAATGAGTGGTTCGGCATCATCTGCATCAAGCAAAGTTGATGTTAAAGTCACCCCTCAGAATCATAGGCAACTTGTCAAAGTCCTCTCCAAGTTCAGCAGGTCCAATAGGAGTGTATTGTAACAAAACAAAATGAAGAAACTTTATAATATCATTTATTCGTTGCTTTGGTGAAATGTATACCACTACCAATAGCACCTTCTCCGACTGATGAGGTTGTCGCTATGCTGTTTGATGATTGGCAACATAGAATTTGTATGTGTGCCGTAATTCTATGCTGTGTTTTGTTTTAAATATATCGCTTCACCACTAGCACGCTGACCTTCTCGTTTAAATTGAGCGCAACAGTCGAAATTTGGAATGCAGACGTATTCGTCGTTACACAGCCAAGTCTCATATAATACAAGAAGGTACATTTTTGTGAGCCGTTAAACTTTGGCAGTTAAATACTTACAAAGAATGTCGTAGATTTTGTGGTACTAATAGCATCCAAAAATGTATCCTGGCGAGTTTTTAGAGAATTATTTGCAAGCCTTGCAAATTCAGTTTGGAGGGGAAACAAACTGCGTGCAACTCTTCTTCCATGATGGAATCTTTTATTATTGTTTTTCGTTACAATAAATAGTCCTTCAAGTCTTGTGACTCTTGAAAGTGCGACACAAACGAGTTGAGATTTTTCATACTCATAAACAACCTGGTGGAAGGTATCTCCTTGCGATTTGTGAATTGTCATCCCACAGGCTGGAATTAAAGGGCCTGATTTCGCCTAGCGCTAATAGTACGATTGGTATTCAAATAGATTATGGTATTTCTTTGGGCGATAGGAACTAAGCGTTTTACGGATAAATATATAAATAAAAAATTTAAGGTAAAATTTGAATAATAAACATATATAATTAAAATTGAAGGTATGTAAGGATTTAAAATTCAAATTAAAAAGAAGCTGATGACCCTAAATCTGAAGTGAGAGCAACAGGAGGAGGCCACAATAAGCAGATTCCTCTGTCGCCGATGGAAGAAGCTGTCGCAAATTTATTGCAATTTGAGAATCTAATCAATCCGATAGATGTTGTAGGATTCGTTGAAGAAATTCAAAAGCTGACTATTGTGGAAAAAGATAGAGAATTCCAGCAATGACGAAATATCCACCATTTCAAAAAGGGTCCGATCCTCAGCTAACAACAAATCCTCAGAAAAAGAAAGGATTACATTGCTGCGAAAGCAAGCTGAGGTGCAACAAGACAAATGTAATCACTATGATTCCAGGAAAACCAGCACGTTCATTTGATGATTTACCCATTTAATGCAGGATTAATCGCTTAAAAAAAAAAAAAAAATTTTACTATACGTTGGTTAAGTCAACAATAAATTGAAATCATTTTCCACGCTTAGTTGATATGATCCTTAAGCAAAAAACCGTAAAGCAGTTGCAAGTTTTATTGTAGACGTAATTGCTGACTTTCGTATGTTGTTTTGGTCGGATTTCTTCCAGGAAGTATTTAAATGCAGTTTTGTCATGTCTGTCGTAACATTTTCCGATGTATTGTTATGTTTATCATTTCATCATCCTCACTTGAACTTGAAAAACTAAATTCTATTGTATACTAGCCATTTTTTGATAAATTTAAAAACAAAAAAAAAAACTAATTATACGCAAAAATACAAAAAATAACAACGCGAAATGCACCAGTGCTGCCAGGTTTCATTTGTTTCTTTTCTTCATCGTTTCAATGTAATACAGGTATACGAATTTAGGAACGAAGCGAGTGAGTTGAAATTTGTGACCTCTGATTTTGCGGCCACAGTGATTGTGTTCTGTGTGTTCTGAATTGTTGTTTTTTGTTTTGGTTGTACAAACAAAAGGAACTTTGTGGCTTATTGTTAGATATTAAAACTGAATATATGTGGAAAAAACATTATTTTAAAATTATTTGCAGTGAATTGATTATTTCCTGCAAATACCTTTTTCATTTTTTTAACAAAAAAAAAAAAATTCTATTTTAAGTTTATTAAGATCATCAGCTGTTTACTTTTGGCTCGGAAAGAAAAAAGAGGAACATAATCACAATTCACCTAGAAAACTTCACCAGGGATGGATATTCCATAGTGCAACCCTGCGCTGATTTTGCAGCAAGTTGCCAACGCTTTTTGGGTTCAGCTGTACTCCTGGACAACACACATCCAAAACTGTGTTTACATTACAATAACAACCACCATTTTCCATAATGTAAAAAATAGAAGGTGGCGCTAATTTTGGACAGTTAAGTATCGTTCTCAAAAAAAAAAATGCTGTTGTGACGTCATGCCATGTTAAGTCCTAATGCTGATGTACTTGTGAGTTAAAATTGAGAGTGAGCAAGTTTCGAGAGAGTGTTAGGCCAAATTTTCGGTACCATGTGTCTTGGTTTTTAACCAATTCACATGTGGTTGTTGTAAAAATAACGCTGTGTTCGGTGTAATGGAAACAGCATAAAACGGCGCCGACATAGAAACGACTTTTAAAACGACGAAAAATACGTCCGAATATTTTATATTGACATGAAATAAAGGACAAATTATATATGTTGTAATTTGGGTTTAGTTTACATATTCAAAAAAATATTTCACAAGTGATCTTAGTGCATTTTTTATTCAAATAAATTAATCATTTTATTTAAAGTAAAACACAATATTATAAGGATATTAAATCATTTACTTCAAGTAAAATAAACAATACAAAGGATAAAAAACATATACATATTGTTTTTATGATTTATTCATCATTCGCTTCTGCCAGAAGTTGTTTCAAATGAATGTTTCGTTTTTCTCTTTCATTTTGCTTGTTTGTTATAATTTGCATCTCTGATTCCAGATCTGCAAGTCTGGCTTTAGATGTTTTAACCCTTGACGACGCTTCAGTGGCAAATGATTCGTCATGAATTAAGCTTTCGTTGCATACTTTCCTTTGACTGATGCTGCTCAAAAAGTCAACCTGGAAAACATATATGTATGTTAATTAAATGCTTGTATTTGTGACAAATGATTAACAATGAGGTAGGTGCTTTATTTTATAAAGCAGTGGTTCGTAAACTATGAACGGAGCGATCGGTCTAATATTTTTCATGTGAGGTCTATGAAGAGTCAAAATGGTTCTTGTTGGACACGTCAACGCCCACTCCAACCACAAAAAAGAAAAAAAAAAATTAATAATAATAAAAAAAAAGGATACCGGGAAAGTGAGAGGTCTCAATAGCATAGTCCCCGAATTTCGCTGGATTCATCTTGTAGACTGAAAACATGGCTTAAATTAATTTTGAGCATCTGATAATGAAGTACTGGAACCGAATCTATTTTAGGACTTCGACGATACGAATTAGAGACTGATAGTTGAAAGCTACATTTTAAGGAATTGGTTTCTTTGTTATCGAGCCAATCAGAATGGTGTTTCAAAACTGTTGGTCTTTGGCATCCAGCACATTGTGAATTTTTTGAGAATGTGAAACGCTTTCTTCACACCAAATCTCAAAAACACGCAATCATGCAAAGAAAAAACTGCTTTAAAACAAGGACCTTGCAGCTTAACTGAACACTTTGAACGGGTGATTTTTTAAGAGCTTACAAATTTGATTTTCAAAAAAAAAAAAATACATAAAATTCAGAAAAATGTTGAAATCTTTATTTGAGTCGATAGAACGATTGATATAATTTAATGTTTAAAGATAATTTTATGTAAATGTTGGCCAGGGCTGCGCTGCAAATAGTCCATACGCTGGGTCCAATTTTGGCATACTCTCTCCAACATTTCGGGCGGAATATTAGCTTCCAGTGCGTCAATCGTTGCGGGTTTGTCGCTATAGACATGAGCCTTAACATAGTCCTATAAAAAATAGTCTAGGAGCGTTAGATCGCATGATGTAGGCGGCCAATTGACCGGCCCCAAACGTGAAATAAACTGCACACCGAACTCGCCTCTCAATTGGGCCATTGTTTCAGCTAAGTCGAGCTCTTCCATTTTGGGCAAAAAAATTTGTAAGCATCGTACGGTAGACCTCGCCATTTACAATAACGTTCCGGCCTTCGCCGTCTTTGAAAAAGTACGGCCCAATGATGCCGCCAACCCATAATGCACATCAAACAGTGACTTTTTCGGGATGCATTGGTAGTTCTTGCAATGCTTCTGGTTGCTTTTCAGTCCAAATGCGGCCAGAAATGAGCTTCATCGCTGAACACAATTTTTCGATAAAATGTTAGCCGTTGTGATAGGTCGCGCGGCTTCAATTCTTGCACCAGCTAAATTTTAATAGGTTTCACACCCAAATCCTTTCCCAAAACTTTCCACGTAGTGGAGTAACAGAGGCCCAATTGCTGCGAACGGCGCCGAATCGATAATTCAGGATCATCAGAAAAACTTTCGGATACAGCTGCGATTTCGTCCTCTGCCCGCACTCTACGTATGCGTGTTGGTGGTTTAATGTCCAATAATGTAAATTGAGTGCGAAGTTTAACCACAACATTCGGAATAGCCGTCTCAGAAGGTCGTCCAAACTGACCTTACCGAGCATGAATTTTGATAATAAAATTCAATAATTTGTAAACGCTGTTCGTTTGTAAGTGGATTCATGGTTAAATTATAGACCAAACTGAATGTGTTTGACAGTAACACATGGCACGTAAACCGCGTCAGCTGTTCAAAACAGTGTTGCCAAAAAAAAAAAGTTGCTAAAAACTCACCCGTTACACATTTTCCATTAACACAATATGTAACACAAAAAAAAAAAAAATTGCGCGCGTGCCATCGTACACCTGATAAAAGTGAAACTTCTTAAAAACACAGAGAGAGACCATCTTAAAGTCTGTCAGTCTGTCGGTCCGTCTGTTTATTGCTTTTGGTTTCTTTGGCATGTCTAATTGTTGTTTTTGTGTTTACGTTGCCGTCTGTTGCCTTTTGCACATAAATTAGATCATCAACGAACTTCTGTGTGTTTCTCGTTCTCTTTCCTTCGTACATTCGCTTGTTTTTGTACAACACATAAGCTGTTTGCTTGCATGTTGTTGTTATAAACATTTTGTACACACAAACTGCATGTTGTTTGTGTGGAAATGTAATTTGTAATTACTTGTTGGGGATATGGTAATAGAAATACACATTTTGTGAAAATTTCAAGTCTCTACCTAGTGCGGTACACGAGATACAGAATCACAAAAACGTTCGATTTGTATTTTTTTCTCTCAAATTTTTAGTATGAATTTTTGCCCAACCACGCTAAAGAAGTTTCACTTCAAAAATAGGTATATAATCTTTTTTTTTTTTTTTGAGCTGGGGCGTGCAACGCTGTCCCGGAACAGCTAGTATAGCTACAATATTCATTTTATTTAATTTGTATTCATATAACTTTTTTAAAATATTTTGATTACACAAAACTAACACGCAAATGAACATGTGGTCATTAGAAAGTAGAGTTAGAATAAAAGCAAAACAAGTATGTTATTGTTAAGTTTGCACAAACAGCTGTTTATAGAAGCAATTTTACAAGTAGTTTGAATATATTGACATTATTTTTTTCGGGGTATCTAAAGTCGTTAAACGCTTAGGGTTGAGAAGATGTGGGGGAAATGTATTGTTAATAAGGGGATAATTGAAATTTCTATACACTTCTTCTCCATAACTAAAATAATAGAAAATAACCTCTGGTACATATATTTCTTCATATACATTTAGCTACAAATATGTTCAAAATTACATAAAGACTATTCTAAAAAGGTAATTGTGATGTTAAAAAAACTTCTACGAATAGAATCAAAATACATCTACTCCAATGATAAAAATTTCTCTTGCTTGTTGCTAATTTCAGAGTTTTTCAAGAGCATAACTTTGTTGGTTTTTAAAAATGTTGAAGTACAACAAGAAAATATGCTAAAATTGATCTCAGGAAATTTTGCGAATTCAAGTAATTTTTTATACACTTTACAACAATGCTGTGAAGTAAATACTCTCTTTAATCTGATATTTGTATTTCACAGAAACATGCATTAGTGACTGCTTGTCATTAGAGAGCATTTTATATTTTTAAGAAGAAATGTTGAATAGATGTTGGGATAAGTATTGTATGTTGCGTTATAAATTGACTACACAGTGTCGGAATAAGACATCGAAGACCTGGGGAGGTAAAACTAAGTGAGGACCAAAATTAACTCAGATGTGTATTGTACTTTGAACTGAAAGCGAATCAAAATACTTCGAGGGTTGTTTTTTTTGGATTGATTTTCATCATCCATCAACTCGAGATTTGGGTAAACGCATCACCCATACTCCCACCACCACCACCACCACCGCCACCAACATAACAGACAAACCACAAGCATCATCCACCCAAAGCAACTTTCTGGATACAAAGGTACTTAACCACATTTTTCTAAGGACTTAATGATTTAACAATCTGTTACCTTATTTTCACTATCACATTGTTTAGTTTTCGTGCAGTTCCTTGTAGCATTGAACTCATTTTGATAGTCTTCTTGACCAGCCAAATGCTTGCGTGGAAGCTGTATGCTAGTAGAAATCGGAAATTCATCATCTGTGTTATTGTAAATGGAAAACTTGTACAGTTAGTTTAAAAATATCAGAATTGGGATGCAATATTATGTAAGACTTTCTCAAAAATGTAATTAAACAATACCTCTTATATCATTTAGCACGCTTTCACGCAGACTCAAGTTTTTCTTTCGTAATTGTAATCCTCTCGTTAATGGGAAATCATCATCTAAAAATTTAAATATCATTGACTGTAAGTGCTGTACAGTTAGTTTTTATAAACGTTTTAAACGCTAATTGTACCTTATAAAGTACTGCGTTTTGTTATTAATTTTTTTTTTTTTTTAAATGTGTTTATTAAAGTGTTTTGTATAATTATAATTATATTGTATTAAATTAAAATAAACGCTTGTAAAGATAATATCAATTAATTTGTACAAAATCCTGTAATCCCATTAAGTTAGTAATACGGCCAGCTCGCTAATCCGGATAATCCGGTAGACTGGATCGAATTTTCTTGACATTGACTACTCTATAGTCCAGATTAATTGCAGCTCTGTAATCCGGATTTTTTATTGAAATTAATTTTTGTTGTATACAATGCTTTGTTCTCTCTCTTCTACTCATAAAAGTTATGAGTCGTTGAAGTGAATGAAATTTTACAGCTAACGGTAAGCAATTATTCTAACGAGTAATTCGTTTTGTCCTTTGTTGCAATTTAAGTCAAACAGTTTGTGATAGCCAACAGGTAACATTGTGTTATTATGGCGAACAAACAATCACATAACACCTTATCTTGAAATTATAAAGTGAAACTTATTTTAGAATTGAACAAAGGTAAAAGTGGAAAAATGCGGAGAGTCTTGTTTAGTAGACCTGACCTAGTACAAGATTTTCAAAAAAAAAGGTAAATGAGATTGTTGGAGCTGAGTAGACTGTCAGATTTATAACGCTGACCAAGCTGCTCTATTTTGGAAAATGTTTCCAGATAAAACATTAGTGCATGCGGAAGAGAAGACCCCTCAGGTAGAATAATTAGCAAGGAAAGAATAACATTTCTGCTTTGCGCTAATAGATCGGGCAGCCACAAACTGAATATCGCTGTTGTTGGCAAAGCCAAAAAGCCAAGATCATTTAAAAAGACAGTACCTATTGAATATTATTCATCCAAAAATGCCTGGATGACATCTTAAATTTTTTATGAGTGGTGTTTTAAGTCTTTTGTACCACAAGTAAAAACATTTCAAACTGCAAGTAATCAGCCACACAAAGCTGTACTTATTGTGGACAATGCTAAATGTCATGATGAACCACTTGTATCTGAGTTGTTCTTATGCCGCCCAACTGTACAAGCATTATTCAACGTATGGACCAAAATGTCATAAGGTTGACTAAACTCTTTTACAAAAAAGACCTTTTATTTTAATTGATCAATTCGCCATTTGATGATTTTTAAAACATTTTACTATAAAAGGGGCATGTGAACTCCTCGTAAAGTCTTGAGACAAAGTATCAAATGATGTCATAAAATCTTGTTGGAAAAATTTCCGTCTCAAAGATGGACATTCGAGTACAATTTTCCATTTGCGGTTATTCTGGAGAATGACAGTAATGCGGCAAATGCAGGTGCAAGCAATGAATTAAGTTAAAAGGCAGATTTGTTCAACAATAACATGAATCAAAACCAGACGTTGTCCACAAATGATACCAATGAATGGATTAATGAGACCGAGGAAAATCTTTACTGCACTTTATCAGACGAAGAGGAAGAAATCGTATAAGAGCAATATACAGCACTGCCATAAGTAATGAAGCTGTACAGAGCTTCAACACCTGCATAAAATGTGCTAAGGAGCGTGATGCGCACATTAAAAACATCCCCTGCTTAAGGAAATTCGCAATCAAGGAAGGAAGGCTTCATTAAAAAACACACCAAAGCAGTATCCTTAATTTTAAAAAAAAATATCAAAATTTTAATTCATGTATGGTTGTGCACACAGACACACATTGTATTATGTATATATTAACATTAACATACTTCAAATACGTGGTGAATTATTTTTAATTTCAACAAACAACTGTGAGTAGTTTTCTTTACTAGTAACGTGCCCAAGGAAAATTTTTTGAAAGGTATCCACTAATCCGGAACAATCGGTAATCCGGATAGGGGTCTGCAATCATTAATCCGGATTAGCAAGCTGGCACTGTACTTCTAGTTATAAAATTTCATTAAGATTTTTACTTGTATATAAATTATTTATTTATTTATTTAAAGATTTAGATTATATACATTTGTAGTTACTTATAAGCTTAGTTTTAAGAGTGCTAGCTACAAGGTCTTAGACTCCTATACAAATTATATATGTAATAAACTTACATATATTATTTTAAACACTTAAACGTTATGAAAAAGTTAACGCACAAAAAAATGTTTTGGATATTTAAATGAAAAAGAAAAAAAATAAATAAATAAAGCAAAAACTAAAATATTAGTAGCTGTGTAGAACTAACTAGCTATTCGGATCTTCTTTCTACAAACCACCAGTATTTTCGCTTATTTTTTAGGCTAAGCCTTAAATCCCTATTAGAGATATATTGTTCAAATCGGTCCTGAGATGTTTTTGAAGCATAAACATTAATTGATTTTACGTTAGCTCTTTTGAATCTGTGGTAGAGTATTGGTATGGTTGAATTTTTTTTGAATTAAATTGTTTTTGTCCAGATACAAAAGGGAGCTACTAATCCGCTATGGAGTGTATTTTTGTTACATTTTTCGCTTATGTAATATGGAGCTAAAATGAAATTTCTTATAAGCAAAGCAATCCATGCTTTTTATAGTATGTTTCCTAATTAGTTTTATTACCTTTATCAATATCTATATCTATACTATTATATAAAATCGGTTGGTTATATGTGCATTGTATGTAACGCTTTCACGCAATCTACACTGAAGCAATTTTAATATTCTTTGTTTTTAAATACTTTAATCCTAAGCAATCGAGTGGCATACTTACTTTTTTAATTTTTTAAATTAAAATATGTTTTATTTTAGGATTACGTTTTCTCAAAATTGCCCACACAAATTTTTGTTTTCGTTATTCATGTTTTGCTTCTTCTTATTCTACTTCATGAATTTTGTTTTTTTTTTTTTTTTTTGTTATTTATTGTTCTCTTTGCTCTCTTTTATATATACGCATAAGTACGCATAGTATAGCCAAAGACTATTTCGCTCTCTCTCAGTTTTGGTTTGTTGAGTGGAGAAGTGGGTGGGTCGTTTCGTCGCTGTGATCGTTCTTAGTGTGGAAACCAAATAAGAATTAACGAGACAATCGTCTAATACGGGTATTAGTACACACAAGAATATCCGTAAAAATTTTTGTGAAGATGTTTTAAAATAACGCGAAAGAGATCAGTAATTAACATGACATGGATTTTAATGAAAACATTTTTAATGGTGGACTGATTCTTCTTGAAAATATTGTTTTTTTCCTATGGAGCACACTGTTTAAAAGATTTCGGTTTGCCAGAACCTATCCGCGAAAACACACATTTAAATAATAAAACGAACCAAAATTAACCTTAAGCCGCCCCATTTATGCAGTGGAACTGATATTTTTGATATAGGCGCGGTACATCTATTGGCATAAGCAAAATCGGCCAACTAGGGGGAGTACCTCCCATACAAACCCACTATTAAATTCAGGTTCTTATTAGAAAACTTTTTTGATTTTTGGACAATTGAACTGAAATTTAGACTCTATAAGTTCAGGTTCTTATTAGCAAAACTTTTTTGTTTTGTGTCCTATCGAACTGAAATTTAGACACCGTGAGTTTTTAATATAGGCGTGGTACATTTGTTGGAATCAGTCACATCGGACTACTTGGGAGAGTACCTCCCATACAAATCCCCAATCTGTTACGGAACGCTCCGTGTATGAGTCTGACTCGCAATTAGCCAATTTTTTTTATTATATTTATGTCACAATCGGATAAGATATGTTCTAACCTGTTATGTTTTTTCATAATTGTTAGCACTTTCCTTTTCTTACTATATAACTTTTAAGCGTTTGGTTAATGTATTTTTTAATATTGTCCCAATCAGAGCATTTACGTAAAGTTTAATCAATAGCTTCAAAAATTACTTCACTTAGTTTATTTACATGTGCATTTATACCATCGTTACTGATATTTCATACATTCGGAGTAGATATTTCATAACTCATTAGGTTATTTATTCTGTTTTTCAACTTTCTTAAATTAGTTTTCCTAAAGTTAAATTCAACTGTTTTGTTATACTCAAGAAAAATAAAAGGTTGGGAATGATTAATTATCTTTATAATCATCAGAATTGAATCTGAAACCATAGCTTGCATACACACGTATATGGAGACAAGCGGACGGACGCCATTAAATGGATAACTCCTCTTCGGTCCGATTTCCACTATAGTGGAAAAGGCTTAAAAATTTTTAACAATGTGTGAAGCGATCAGTTAAAACCGCAGTTAAATTTTTTGTCATAATGAAGCTAAAAATTTCAATTTATATTACATATTCTGTATACTTTTCTAGTATATCATAAGAGTTTACCTGATTTATCCAATAAAAATTTACTTTTAGGAGTTGTTTCTTCGCTTGGAACATAGCTATATTTGAAAGGATCTCCACTTCCAAATGAGGCTATATTTGATGGATGTCTGGAATTAAAAAAGTGCTAGATATAAAACAATAAAGCAACAATATTTTTACTTTTGTTGTAAGCATGAAGACATTAATATGAAAAGTTTTGGAAAACAAACTTTATGGAATGATTCGCATTTATGGATGGAATCAATCGGTACAAATTTTAAATTTAGTTTTTTTTTTTTAAATAAATTCTAATAAAATTCATAGTTGTTAATTAAGAAATAAAAAATAGCCTTTGTGAAAGTGTTTATTTTAAGATAGGTAAATGCTGTAACTGTGTATTAAACTTAAGATGGTTTAATTTTAAAACAATTGTTATTGCTAGACTTTCCTTAATTTTAGAAGATATTGTTTGTCTTAAGAAATTTAAATATTTTCCAACGAAATTATATTTGAATAAAATAACAGTCGAACTGAATAGATCGATGCACTGAAACATTTTTGAAACATTGTTTGGTGGTAACTGGTGCTTTAGAATTATGAATCCTACCTATTTAAAATTTCAGTGCACATCGTAGTCATACATTAAATTTTTGGAATGAGGCAATTATTGTATGAAAATAAATAAAAATTTAAAATAATACTATTGTAATTAAGCCCTTTTTACAGTAGAGCATAAGCAGTTTCAATATGCAAGCAGCTTAGAAGTGAAAAACAACAATTTAGTAAAACAAAAATGACTTTTGCCCTATGCTTCAAGCAGAACTGTGAGACTTATCATCAAAAAATTTTGTAAAGAAAAAATTTTGCAACAGCAATATGAAAATTGTATACAATACGAAAAATGAATGTCCATGCAGTCTGCAAAGTTGTTGTTGGTGCTGCATACTATTACTGTTATTTTGTCTTCTTCTTTCTTTGTGTTGCACGTAAACACAATAGCTGATGTTGATTTCACTTAATTTCAAATTGTAAACTATTTGTTAAAATTTTAATGAAACACGTAGCGGAAATGAAAAATGGAGATGCAAGAAATATTTGGAAACACTGCAAATTACGTTCTAAGTTACAAAAAAAAAAAAAACATTTGTTTTCAGTAAGCGATATGAATAACCTTTTAAGGAAAGCAATATTTTCAGCAGTGTAAAAAGAGCATAAATCTACTTACAAAGAAATAATAATGTGTTCAGATAATACCTGTTACTCTCATATTTGCTGTCAATGTTTTGGAGAGCTTTTTTATAATAACTTTCTCCAATATCATAATTGGCTCCATATATTCGAGTGCGACGAGGACGATTAGACGTCATCTAGAAAAGATAGCAAATATTTATGTACATACATATATGAACTACGAACACACACTAGTGTAAAGAGTCCTAACCGCGAAAATAACGTAAGCGACAAAAATCAAATTTTACAGGAAAGCGGTTTTTCTACCTTTCTTTACTATGGCAACGTAAACAGCAAAATGAATTTTTTTGATATCTCCGTAACTGTAGTAATTATAGCTATAATCAGAGTTGCCAATGAAAACTCTTCCTCCTCAATTCCAGCAGATTTCCGATTTTTGATAAGATCAATTTTTTAAATAAAACCATTGCTACGAATGGATAGATTATACTTTTTCATTTTCATTTGTTTAAAGTATTAATTCATTATTTAACGAAATATCTTGTAATCCACCCTCAGTCGACAAAACCAATCGAGCAAGGTGATGCAAATTCATTTTAAATGTAATGTTGAATTTTTCGGAATTTCTGTTTTGTCGAATAGATCAATAAATTGTGTTGTACATTAAAGTAAAACTAATAACAACGATGTTATGTTTAAAATGTTCATTAATCACGTATTTACTGTGCATTTTAAGTAAAAGCGAATTTTTTTTTTAAATTAGCATGTTGCCAACAGCAAAAGAGGAATGTGAACGCCAGGTTGGAAAAGAAAAGAAACAAAACAAACAAAAGGCATCGAAGACGTTTCCGTTTTCCTTTTCTCAATTCATTTCTCCGTAAGAAATCAATGGCCATTAAGCGAGCCATAGGCATTCTATATTTAATAAGTTTTATTTAACAAACTCCTTAGTTGCAAACATTACATTAGTAATGTAAAAACAAAAAAAAAAAAAAGCTGATAAGCGGCAGACACAGAGAAACACAGAATTATTGCACAGTAGAGGTGTCATGCAAATTGTTACATTTGTTGGGAAGAAAATTTTGAAATTTTTTCCTTCTTAATTCATCTTTAATGGCAGACATGTTTGTACCCTTGTTTTTATCAAAAATGTTAATATTAATTAAAAGAATAACAAATTTTGTAAGATGTTTTAATATGCTGACAGCCTAGGGAGGGCTAAGACAAACATAACATGCAATTGAAATTGTTTGGTTATTTGAAAAAATACTCCGTAAAATGACACCTCTCGGAGTTCTGTAGCTCCTACAGTTTGGTCGAGAGGATTGCAAACCTCCCGTCCTCGAAAACACTAGAGTTTTCTGTAGCACCCCTGGTACTGTTATATATCCATATTTCATGTTTTTTAGATACTATGTGGTTTGGATGTTTTAGGTAATAAGTATATGAACTTATGGTAATCTTTAACTTTTAAATTTGTTAAAAGGCCATAATGTACTGTAATTCATAGATTTAGGTATTGAAGATACTGTAAAATATGGGGGCTTGTTAATAAATCTTTGGAAAATATGTTCATTGGGGAAGCAATTTGAATCAAAATTCCTAGGTTTTAGTCATTCAGATCGCTGCACTATTAATTGAATACAAATTTTGTTTTACTAAACGGGGACGTTTTTCCTTAGTTAAAACTTTTCAAGAAAATTAATTAATATGAGCGAGTATATCAGAAAATTTGAATATCACTCTTCCGTATTTCACAGTATTCCCCTTTTTCAAATAAGGTTTATACGATGTTATTTCTTTAAAATTCACATGAATTAAGTTGAAACGTCCATGTACTTGTGAATATGTAGTCATAATTAATGTAATCGAATTGAATCGTGCTAGTACCAATGCGTACGGGAGACGAAGAGTACAACTTTTTTAAATGTACTAGTTGTAATCATTTCGAGTTTCTAATAGAAATACTATTCATATTACAAAAGAAAAATACAAATAATACTCATAATCACTTCAAATGCCGTCTAAGCCATTGATTCATCAAAACAACAACATTTCTTGATGACTCAACAAGTTTTTACTAGGCATTGGTGATTTTGTAGTTTTAGTTCCTCGATTTGCTCTGAGACTTCAGATGGGGATGCAGCAAGGCCTTTTTGCAACTGCCATTAATTCTGTAGTTATCTATAAATGCCGCTTATCAGCTGTTTTTGTGTTTTTGTCTTACATTACATATTTTTCCAACAAAAGAGATTACTAAATAAAACTGGACTGGCTCGTTGGCTCAGAGGTTAGTGTGCTGGGCTAACATCCCAAGAG
The DNA here is from genome assembly GCA_037043295.1 of Amiota minor. Taxonomy (NCBI): domain Eukaryota; kingdom Metazoa; phylum Arthropoda; class Insecta; order Diptera; family Drosophilidae; genus Amiota; species Amiota minor. The sequence continues at coordinate 351,597 of JBAMAW010002228.1, forward strand.
TCGCGGGTTCGATTCCCGCTCAAGGCAAGTCTGGTCCTGCACTCTTCTAATTTCTTCCTTTCCTTCTTAACTTTCCCCTGAGCTGAAGGCCTCTGTCGCTATTGCTCTTATTAAATACTAGGTAATAATTTGTAATTTTTTAAAAAATTCGTAAAGTTCGAAAAACAGGGGTAAAAAAACATTTTTTTTTTAAGTGGTCGCCATTTTGTGAATTTTTTTTTTTTTTTTTTTGGCTGAGGCACAAACGATAGCGACATCTTTACTGAATGAGAATTTTTTTTCTTTGTTAGATTTAGATCACTACAAGGGTTGGAATCATGTCAACCAGGGAGCACCCTTTGACTGGCAACCCCCACTTCACCAGCGTGTCATTGGATGAATTTTTGACTTTTTTTTATATACTTTAAAAATCAATAACTCTATTAAAATTCTGTCACTACAATATTCCAGCTTCTCATTATTTACACAGCAAAGTTTCTTCAAATGTGATTTTAGATTTTTTTTATTTAAGTCTGATTATTACTATCAAGAAATTATAAAGTCATGTCTGGAAGACGTCGGCGTTCCAACATAGGCCGTTGTACAGTGAATGCCAAAAGAGTACGTTCAGCTAGAGATGAAGAATCGTCAACGGAACGTGAGGCTCGCCTCGCTCAGTCAGGCTCGGGATAGATAGCTGAGAGAGAGAGAATCATCAGCACGAGTTACTAATTCATGGGTAAATAAAGAAAATTGTGCCATGAATTACGATCCTTCGATTTCTTACAAGGACGATCGTATAGTATCAATATGTCAGTAGTGTGTGAACATTGCTTGGCATTGAAATTTAAAGACGAATCGAAAGGCATGTGTTGCTTACAAGGAAAAGTCAAATTAGAAGAAATTCTCCCTCCACCTGAAACACTTCACTCTCTTCTTACGGGTGATCATCTATATATATAAAAATGCACTCAAAAAGTATTAAAAACGAGAACCGCTGGACCAATTTCGATGATTTTGTTTTTTTTTTTGTTATACTCATGGAGTTACAGCCAGGTTCTTTGCTACATTTGGATCCGGTAGGTAGCGCTGTTGTCCAGATATAGATAGTTTTATGCCATTACCTAATTTTTTTTTTATTTGGTGCAAAATATACTGTACCGATTTTTTTTAAAAGAACAAATGATTCTTAAAGTTGCTTAGGTTATAATAGAATATTAAAATATATTGTAAATTATTAATTACACATTTTACAACAAAGCTTTTTATAAGAAACATCCAATTAACGCATAGGGGGTGTAGCAACGCACGCCGGTTAACGCTAGTATTATATAAAAAAATGGATACTAAAAATGTTTTTAATTTTTTTTTGATCCTAGTTTGAAAAATACCCTAAAACTAGGGCTCTAGACCAGAACACCCCCTTAAATATAAAATGCTTATGTCTCGCTTAATGGCCATTGATTTCTTACGAAGAAATGAATTGAGAAAAGGAAAACGGAAATGTCTTCGATGTCTTTTGTTTGTTTTGTTTCTTTTCTTTTCCAACCTGGCGTTCACATTCCTCTTTTGTTGTTGGCAACATACCAACTTAAAACAAATTCACTTTCAAAATGCACAGTAAATACGTGATTAATGAACATTTTAAACATAACATCGTTGTTATTAGTTTTACTACTTTAATATACAACACGAGTTTGCATCCCTTGCTCGATTGTACGATATTTCGTATAATAATGAATTAATATTATAGTTGAAACAAATAAAATGTTTTTAAAAAAATAATGCAGAGTACTTTGAAAAAGTATAATCTATCCATTCGTATCATTGGTTTTATTTAAAAAAATGTTCTTATGGAAAAAATAACCAATTATCAAAACCAAACGCATGAGGATTCAAAAAATGCCGAAAGAGTTTTCCGGAAAACTGGTGGAATTGAGGAGGAAGTGTTTTCTGTGGCACCCCTGTACATGTTTTTATTAGCAGTAATATAATTTTTGCGTTCATGTTTTTTAGTACTCACATTGCTATTTGAGTACTTCATTATATAGTTCAAAATTTCCTTATTTTTTTTGTCTATATGGGAAGTATTAATTACATAATACATATTTTATGTACATTGTTATCTACACAGTTCAAAAATATAGACTTTTGCATTTCTTAGTATATGTTACTCTGAATGATTAGTTTGTACTGAAACGGGCAGATTGGCAAACGGACAAAAGATTCAATTCGCTTGTTGACCATATTAATATATAAAATATATGGTATTTGATGTTGAGCAAAATGCTAAAAAGTGACTGACATTCATAGAGCAAAAAGTATAAAATAAGTGAGAAAAATGAGATTTTCCCTTTGCGTACAAAAACTTCTTGACACATGCAAATAAAAGAATCTTTTTTGTGTCTTGTTCACTTGAAAATCTCGTCTGATGCATGGGCAAATTCAAATGTATGTATTGTATTTTTTATTTAAAAAAATAAATTCACATTGTTTGTATATAAATTAATTACGAATATTTAAAATTAATTACTCTGTTATCATTGCTTTATTTATTTGGTTAGAATTTATTTGACAAATGTATAATATAAAAATGTTTGTTGAATAATTCATTGTTTTTGAATTATTTTATTTTTGAACACACCTTTTTGTTATACTGTTCCACAATCGTTCAAATACTTCAACAAACTAATTTTTAAATAACAACTAAGAGAAAATAAGATAAAGAAAACGCGAAAGTTTTAAAATAGAAAAAGTTTTATTAGTCATTTTTCCTCACACTTAGTATATAGATATTTATAAATGTATTCACACACAATATAAAAGATTTTGTATACTCGCAATACATTAATAAGTTTATACATACATATCTACAGGTATTTTTGTAAATATACAATATATACATAATACGAGTACATTCATATATTATGTACATGTACATACATATTTATACATACATACATATGTTATGGGCTATTCCAAACAATATTTATATTTATTTATCTATATAATTAAACGACAAACATTGAATTTGTTAATCCTTTCCTGCTTACACCATTGAACCGATTTTAACAAAAAAAAAAATACCAATTGAAAAATATTCTTCGCAAGATGTGAACAATCTCAATTTTATGAAAATTGGTTTATTTGCATATGTAAGAAAAGGTGTAAGAATAAAAAAATGCAAGAATGAAATTCTCAAAGCTGGCATCAGTTCTGGTGTAGGTGTGAGTATGTGTATGGGCAAATATCGTGTGCCTGTGATGATGTGCAATGGGAAACAAGAGAAGAATGAAATAGTCAAAGCAGATATAAGTTAAGGCGTAAGTTAAGTTTTTGTTTTGTTTTTATTCTAGCAAAGGGTTATATGTTATGTGTAAACATATTTGTGAAAAGTACAATGATTAGATAATAAAAATAGTAAAACATTCTATTGGCTTTATACAACCGATGAGCGTACAGCAATAGAACAGAAGAGAGTGACACACAAACTTCCCTATTCTTCCATTCCACTGAGCTCACAAAATCAACGGCTGTATCTAGAGTGCATGAGTTGTGCAACGGAGACATCGTTTTTTCATTCATACAATAAAATTTGTTCTTGGGTATGCTAAAATTGGTAATAAGAAGAAGAGCTTTCTGAAAATCTATGTGTATTAACGAAAAAGTATTATTAATACGCGTAATAGAGGTGGAAGAAAAGATAAGTGATGTTCGAAGACGCTTTGGATTCAATCCCCCTACCGTGTCTACAATGTGGAAGAACAAAGAAAAAATTATACGAGCAGAGGAGGATGGAAAATCTTCTAAGAAATTAAAGAAACTTAAATACGAACACTTGGATCAAGCTATGCTATCATCATTTCATACACAGCGCCAGAATAACATGCCCGTCTCGGGACCGATCGTGAAAGCTAAGGCAAAGAAGTTTGCTGACGATCTTGGCTTAACGGCTTTTAAAGCATCAGAAGGATGGCTCGGAAAGTTCAAGCAACGTCACCATATCAACTATGGCAAAATAAGTGGAGAAGCACGAAGTGTTGTTACGAATGTTACCCACGACTGGATTAAAACAGTGTGGCTAAAATTGAAAGAAAAGTACTCTCCAAGTGACATTTTTAATGCCGATGATGCCGGAATTTTCTAAAAGATGACCCCTGATAAAACTTTAAAATTTAAAGGAGGAAAGTGTGAGGACGGAAAACTCTCCAAAGAGCGTATCACAGTGCTTGTGGCTGTTAATATGAATGGCACAGCTAATAAATCAGCATGGATGACAAGTTCACATTTTGAAGAAGAATTGCGAAGGTGTGATTCAAATTTAGAGGAACGAAAATTTTGCTTCTTTTTGACAACTGCCCTACTCAACCTCTCATTTCTAATCTTAAAAATATAAAGTTGGTATATATAGTTCTGCAAGTGATAAAGTTGAAACGAGACCAGATTTTGAAAGTGAAGATGTCCTTCCATTAAGGGGTTATATCCATTTGTAATTTTGAAAAAATCGAATTTTTCTTTTTTTTTTTTGCATATTTTGAATGTACATATATTTGAGAATATCGTCCGAAAATTTCACATTGATCCGGCAAATAGTTTCAGAGAAATTAGCGTATTTGTAAAGACGTCTCCGAGCGTTTGAAAGTAGGCGGAGCGTAAACCGGAATAGTAACTGCTTCTCATTACCCCTATGCCCTTGTCTATGCTTTTCGTAATGTTTTTCTTCTTAGAATTAGAATATAAAAGGTTTATTTTATATCTGAAAGCTATATTTAGAAATTTTAGGTATAAAGTACGTACATTTCGTCAGTTTAAAGTGAACTGCCACGTTGTCAAGTTGTGCCAGTAATCTGTTTATTTCCTCAGCGTGTAGAGTTGTGTATCAAAATGCCTCGTAGAATCAGCAGAGAAACTAGAAGACGTTCCAGTGCACAGTTATCACGACCGAATAAACGTAGAGGTGTTTATAATCCAAAGACAGCTGAATATGATGAAAGTAGTTTTAAACATGATTATCAACACTTACCACCTGATGTTGCTGAAGCTGTACTTCCAATTTACACAGATCTGAGTAATGAAAAATTATTAGAAAGATGCGTTGGTGGTTTCACGCAAAACAATAATGAAAGTTATAATCAGCTGATATGGAAAATAACTCCAAAAATAATCCCATGTGTACTGCTTATCTGACAGCTGGCATATCAGGTAATGATCGAAGGAATAAGGTTTCTGACAATAATTTCGATTTTTTAAGCCACTTTAAACTGTAAATTTTCTTGAAAAAAACGATTTTTTTCTTTGGGAAGCCGCCATTTTGTCAAAAATCAAAATTTTGACTATTCCATCGATCATTACCTGGACTTCCGGGCAGTGGAGCAATTATGTATTTTGAACAAAATTTCGTGTGCCGAAACGATTCAAATGCTGGAGAAGGCTTACAGTGAGTCTGTTTTATCGAAAACTCAGACTTACGAGTGGCACAAAGCCCTTAATGACGTTTTGCCCATAGATTTATCCCAAAGGCCTTCTCTTCTTTTCGAGTTGAAAAGGACTGTAAAGAAATTGTGCTCACGAAAAAAATTCAACATATACAATAGTTCTCATTTCAAAATAAGGATAAGTCAACATTATTGAATAAGAGGCTTGACATTTTGTCGTTTAATTTTTGTTTTTCTCCGATCTTTTGCTGCGGCTACTGCAACATAGATAGTTCCACCTATCCGATTCGACATTTGAAAGTACAATAACAGAAACCAAACAAAGCAAACTGACCATGAAATCTAAACATAAGCCGCACCGATATATCATATAGTGCATTTGAGTCTTGTATAAGAGTAATTAATGGCGCTAATCTACATTGACCTTGTTGAGTCATTGAAGACATGCGATACGCGTTTAAGCTGTCAAATATTTTTGACTGCAATGCTATGATATCATCGAGATAAACGAATATTTCCACACACAGCTCAAAGCTTCAAAAAAAAAAAGTAAAGTTATAAGCATTTAGTAATAATGATTATAGTATGTACATACTATATATTCTGGTCATTATCTGCAAATTTTATAACGCCAGCAAAGTCAATCAGCAATGGGCCACAAATGAATCTATTCTTGTCATGAAAGGAAAGTTTTGTGGATAGCAACTTTGTATAGGCTTCAATACAATTTCCAACTCCATCTTGCCCCCCCATTTCGGTAATCATCTTACGATGTCCTTCTCTTAATATTTTATGTAAAAGACTACAAAACTTCCATAATGTAAATCGATTTTCCATTAATGGTTGCCGAGTCATTATCGTCCAGAAAGATTTCGCTTCCTTCGTTTTATGGGTTATGATTATGGCAGTGCGGACATGTTTTGTCTTTAGAGGCTAGTCTAAAAAACAGATATTTATGTGAATTAATAAGGAAATACTTATGTGATTTTAATTAATGTGAATTTATTTTATTAATAGCTATAATGTGACTAACACTAGACTCGAGTTTACAATGGCGCATAAATGAGTATTGAGTGTACATATATATGTAGTATAAATAAACAATAATATGAACAAAAATGAAAACCGACTTTAAAAAAATTATCTAAAACAAAACCTGCACTAAAAATTAAAAAATCGGCGAGTCGTACTCGTACACGGAGGGTTCCGTTTCATATTGGGATTTGTATGGCAGATACTCCCCCTAGTGGTCAGATTCTACTGATTCCGACAAATGTACCACACCTACATCAGAAACTTATAGTGTCTAAATTTCTGTTCAATAGTCCAAAAAACAAAAAAGTTTTTCGATAAAGGAGCTGAATTTTAATGGTGGGCTTGTATGGGTGGTTCCCTCCCTACTGATCCGATTGGAGTAGAATTTCGATACTACAGGTTTCTAATCCATCACAGCCATCAACCAACCAAATTTCAAGATGGTGGAGTTCCTGGATCGTATAGCTGCCATACAAACCAAAATGTTTCTTGTATGGGGATCCCTTTAAGTTTTTGAAAATATTTTAGTTTTAGTTTTATCTGTTGTTGCTCGGACAGAACTTCACATTCTGCAAAAATTTCAAGTCTCTGGTTATTACGGTTCATTAGATATGACCCCAGGACGGACGGATGGACAACGAAGTCTCTGCGGCGTTACATTGAAAATCTATCTCCTACATGACTAGATTGTCTCTCTTGAAAGCTCATAACTCAATAAAAACTCCCGTAGGGCCAGACTAGCCTTTTAGAAAACAATCGAGGAGTTGGACCCGCATAGATGAAGATAAGGCCAAAGTATTCGCCGAACACTTCCAAATTGTGTTCCAACCTAATGCGCCTACAAACAATTTTGTGCTTCCTTATCAGCCAAGTGAACCTCATTCAAGTACGAATCCGTTAAAAACCAGTACATGTGAAATTAACAGAATTATTCAAAATCAGCTGGATGAAAAAACTTATTATTGAACTGCCATACTCGGCAATAGCTTTGCTCACAAGATTGTTTAATCGGGTGCTTCCTACTTAAACTTAATCACCATCTACAAGTTAATCACATATTCCCGGTTCATCAGTTTAGATTTCTATCAAAGCATGGAACGATTGAGCAAGTTAACAGAATAACAACCGAATTAAGAGCTGCTTTTGAGCTACGAGAATATTGATCAGCAGTATTTCTTGATGTAGCTCAAACTTTTGATCGGGTGTGGCACGAAGACTTACTTCACAAAGTAAAAAGGTTGCTTCCCCTAAACTCACAAAAAATTCTAGAGTCTTATCCCGTCAATCTCGTTTTTTTAGTGTGACAGAACAACTTCATATCAACGAAATTGAAGCCGGCGTTCTGTAACAGCGTTCTGAATAAATTCTACACTGCAGATATACCAACAAATTCTAGAATTGTCAGATCAACTGTCGCCGCTGATACTGCTATAATCAGCCGTAATCGCTGCCCAAACAAAGCTGCATCAGACCTGGACAATCATCTTAAAATAATTGAAGTATGGTTGTCTGACTGTATTTACTGAATCTCCTATATCTATATATATAAAAGAAAGTCGTGTTAGTTACACTATTTATAACTCAAGAATGGCTGAACCGATTTGGCTGAAAATTGGTGGGGAGGTAGCTTAGAACCAGGAGACGGACATAGGATAGGATAGGTTTTTTTTCGTCCGTCCGTCTGTCCGTCCATCCGTCATCGGATCATATCACATAAACCGCAATAGCTAGAGAGTTGAAATTTTCACAGAATGTGTATTTCTATCCGGGAATCAGCAACAAATACTACAAATAAAATATTTTCAAAAACTTAAAGGAGTCCCCATACAAGAAACATTTTCATTTGTATGGCAGCTACACGATCCAGTAACCCCACAATCTTGAAATTTGGATGGTTCGTGGCTATACATCAGAAACTTATATTGTCGAAATTTCAGCTTGATCGGATTACTAAGGAGGGTACGTCCCATACAAACTCACCATTAAAATTCAGGTTCTTATTCGAAAAACTTTTCTGTTTTTTGTTCTATCGAACTGAAATTTAGACACTATAAGGTTTTGTTATAGGTGCGGTACATTTGTTGGAATCAGTCAAATCGAACCACTAGGGGAGTACTTCCCATACAAAACCCAATTTGGTACGGAATCCTCCGTGTACGAGTCTGACTCGCACTTGGCCCATTTTTGTTTTAATAACTGAGCACGCACAGGGGACGTAGCAACGCACGCCGGGTAACGCTAGTAATACATAGGACTAACAATAAGGTTACAAATCTTATAAAACTAATACACATGTGTCCCTCCTACAATGAAGAGGAAGGAGTTCACTTGGCACTAAGAGCCTCTAATTAATCAAAAGGGCAGCACGATCATTACGGATCAGTCGAGATGAGTTCCTTGTATGGACAAGGACTCTGGCTAGGGGATTAACATGCCGAACTAATTTATCCATGTAAATAGCTTTACGCTTGGAACATTCATCTTTGACAGGTGGTACTTCCAGGTCCTTGTGAATGTCTTCATTCCTGATATACCATGGCGCTCCCGTGATTGTTCTAAGTATCTTGGATTGTGCTCTTTGTATAACTTCAATGTTACTCGCGCTCGCGGTACCCCACAATTCAGAACCATAAGTCCAAATTGGTTTAATAACAGAGTTATACAGCATCACCTTGTACTCAAGTCTCAGTCCAGATTTAGAATTGATTAGCCAGTGAAGACTTTGAGCCCTTAGTTTCATATGTATCTTTTTAGATTCTATATGCTTCCGCCAGGTAAGCCGTCTGTCCAGGTGAACGCCAAGATAAGTTACCACTTGGGTTTGAGGAATTGTAACACCATTTAATGTTACTGGAGAACAAGTCCGTCGGTTCAATGTAAATGTAATATGCTTACATTTCCCCTCATTGACTTTAATCCTCCAGTTGGATAACCACTCCTGAAGGCTTTTAAGATGAGCATCCAAGCTTGCGGAAGCTTCAACTGGGCAACGGGAGCGACTGATTACGGCAGTATCATCAGCGAAAGTCGAAGTAACAATTTGACTACTTGTTGGAATGTCGGCAGTGAATAACATGTATAGAGTTGGTCCCAAGACACTACCTTGAGGAACTCCTGCTTTTATCTTAAATTCATTTGAAACGAAATTTTTCTGCCTTACTACAAACACTCGATTTGATATGTAGGATTGCAGGACTCTATGCATATTTTGGGGTAGTAAACAATTTATTTTGTAAATCAAACCCTCATGCCATACTCGATCAAACGCTTGTGCTACATCAAGGAATACTGCTGAGCAATATTCTCGCAGTTCAAAGGCAGTTCTTATTTCCGAAGTTACTCTGTTGACTTGCTCAATCGATCCATGTTTTGCTCTAAAACCAAATTGATGATCTGGGATTGAACTATTTGCTTGTAACTGGTGATTGAGTTTGGCTTTAAGGACCTTCTCAAATAGCTTAGAAAGGCATGGAAGCAGACTTATAGGCCTATATGAAGAAGGACATGTCTTATCCTTCCCGAGCTTTGGAACCATTATAATAACAGATTTCTTCCATTGCTTTGGAAAGTACCCAATTCGAAAGATAGCATTAAAAAGACATGAGAGAAAAACTATTGCTGCATTTGGAAGTTCAGTTATCATTATTGGCACAATTCTATCATAACCAGCAGATTTTTTGGGTTTCAGTTGAGTCCTTATAATAGATACAATCTCACTAGCGCTTGTTTTTGATGGAGACATATTTACTGAATTTGTGATTGTCAGTTGAGGAAGCACAAAATTGTTAGTAGGTAGATTAGGTTGAAACACGTGCTCAAGATGGCTGGCAAATACATTAGCCTTCTCTTCATCAGACCGAGCCCACATTCCGTTTCTGTCTCTAATAGGTGAGTCCAGCTCCATAGGAGTTTTTAGCGATTTTTGCGCTTTCCAAAGTGAAGATCTAGTGTTTGTGGGTGATAGGTTAGAGATACAGCGCCTTTGTGCCTCGAGCTGGTCGCTTAAAAGAGCTTTGGCTAGTTTTCTTGTTGCATCTTTTAGCCTTTGTTTTGCAGAAGGAGATCTGTGCTGTTGCCATTCTCTTCTCAATCGTCGTTTAGAAGGAACCAGTTCTTCAATTTCCCTATTTGAGAACGATTTTCTATTGAACTTGTGAGCAACAATCCCAGGCGTTGATACCTCAGCTGCAGCTACCAATACGGAACTTAATTCATTAACAGATTTGTCAATATCGCTTTCAGAGTTGATCGCAGGTGCAATTTCAATGTGAGAACTAATATACTTTTTATATTGCAACCAATTAGTTTTATTAGATATGAGACTATAAGGGCGATCCTCAAATATTGGAAAATCGAGTAAAACGATATCAACGGGGGAGTGATCGGAAGAGAGTTCATCGTGAGTAACTGCTGATATGAGGTTTCTTGGTATATTTTTTTTGTGATACCGAAGTCGATGATATCAGGAGTTTTTCTTGGATCCGCCGGCCAGTATGTAGGCCTACCCGGAGAAACGAAGTCTAGCTTGTTTTGACAATTTACAAGAGTGCTGTAAAGTTGCCGGCCTTTTAGATTTACTAAATGTGACCCCCAATAAGTGTGTTTAGCATTATAGTCACCGGCCGCCAAAAATCGTGCTCCAAGGCTATCAAAGAAATTTTTAAAAACATCCGCAGATATAGCAAATCGTGGAGGACAATATACAGCAGATAACGTCAGATTACCATAACGCATTTGCAACCTGACCGAAGTAGCTTGTAAATAACTAGATGAGTACGACTCTAGGGTCTGGTGTTTAATACGCTTTCTTATAATAATGCATGTTCCACCATGAGCCTTTCCATCTGGATGGTTAGTTGTATAAACTATATAGCCTGGTATAAAGAAGTTGTTTTTGCTAGTCAAATGAGTCTCACAGACACAACACATCTACGTTGTTGTCCTCTAGATACTTCATCAGCTCTAGTTTGGAGGAGAAAAGTTAATGAGCAAAAATGTAAGCATGTCAAATTTCTATTAAACCGAAAGACTTCCAATCCAGTATTTTTAAAAGGAACTGCAATTCCTCAAACTGAGGCGTTCACATAGATAGACGTCTCACGTGGCGAAATCACATAGAAACCAAAAAATTCAGATGAAACTTCAAGCACAAATGCTCCACTGGCTAATCAACTGAAAATCTGGCCTGCGACTTGAGTACAAGGTTCTTCTGTATAACTTCATAATTAAACCAATTTTTACACACAGTTATACAAAAACTCAATCTAATATTCTCAGAACAGTATTTGGCGCTCCATGGTACATCAGAAATTAAAACATTCACAAATGCCTTAATATACTGCAGGTAAGGGTTGAGTGCTCGAACGGAAACGTAATTATAGGAAGAAACTTGTGAAACATGTTAATCCAGTAGCTCTTCTTCATACAAAATTTCCTGAAATAAACTTTTACTAGAAAGAACGTTATCTTCGATTATGCCGAAGATGAAATACTCTTCACGCAGTGAATGTTTCATTGTAGTCGTTCAGCTTTATTCGCAACAAAATGGGTGGTTTGTATGGGAGGTACCCTCTAGTGGTCCGATTCGGCTGGTTTCGACAAATGGTTTGCGTATAATAAAAAGAAAGAAATATGTAGTCAGAATCTTATAGTGTCTAAATTTCAAATCAATTGTCCAAAAATCAAAAAAGTTTTTCTTATAATGGTGGTTTTGTATGGGAAGTACCCCCTAGTTAGACAATTTGACTGATTCCAACAAATGTACAGCGCCTTTATTAAAAAAGTACAGTGTCAAAATTTCTGTTCAATAGTGACAAAAAAAAAAAACAAAAAAGTTTTTCGCTTCAGACCCCGAATTTTAATGGGGGTTTGTATGGGATGTACCCCCCCTAGTTGTCCGATTCAGGTGGTTCCGACAAATGTCTTGCGATTGTGTTAGAATCTGAGAGTATTCAAGTTTCAGTTTGATAAGACAAAAAATAAAAAAGTTTTTCTAATAAGAACATGAATTCAAATGGGTGGTTTGTATGGGAGGTACCCCCTAGTGGTCCGATTCGGCTGGTTTCGACAAATGTCCTGCGCCACTCTTGGAAATTGATAGAGTCCAAGTTTCAGTCGATAAGACAAATAACAAAGCAGTTTTTCTAATAAGAGCATGAATTCAAATGGGTTGTTTGTATGGGAGGTACCCAACCTAGTAGTCCGATTCGCTTGATTCACCTCTCTAGCTCAAAAACTCTTCGCATTCGTCTTTGAGCAGTCTTATTGATCAGATGTGTACCACAAAGCACAACTACGAAACAATTTGTGTTTGACGCATCAAGCAACTCATCGTCACATCTTTCGCTCAATGAGATATTGATGGTTGGCCCGACCGTCCAACAAAATTTGATTTCGACATTGCTTTCTTTTCGGTTGCATCGTCACATACTCATTGCCGACATAACAAAAATATATGGACAGTTTGAAATTTCTGCACACGATCGGTACTATCAATTATTTTTTTTGCCGCCAATCTTCTAATCAATCGTTGCAACTACGGCATGTCATGCGCTCCATTTTTACCGATTCGGAGCTTTAAATATATTGCAGAGCATTACGCAGAACAATTTCCAGTTGGTGCAGCAATACTCAAGGAAGACATGTATGTAGATGATCTTCTCACAAGAGCAGATAATGTCCAAGAGTTGCAACTAAAGGCACTCTTTCCAAAACCAGATTAGAACTCTGCAAGTGGAACCCGAGGAACATAGAAAATGAAGTATCGGAGTTTCACTTTAAAATCGATAGCAATGATATAATGAACAAATGCACTGGGTATGTCATACCAGCCGAATCAGGATGTTTTGTGCTTTCGGTATGACTTACCTTCAACATCCATTATAACGAAATAACGGAATATCGTATCACTTGTTTCACGATTGTGTGATTTGTTAGGGCTTGTGTCTTCAGTCATCATCCGGTTGAATTACAAGCTCAGTGGCGGCAATCGAGCCAGATTTACAAAATCTTAACACTATTGAGATTCCACGATTCATCAAATCATCTTCAACTTATACGTCTGAAATTCATGGATTCTCTGATGCATCTCAGCGTGCCTATGGCTACTGTATTTACTTGAGGACTGAAGTCGAAGGTGGCTCCTATTAAAGCAATTTCTCTACCGCATCCTGTATTATGAGCAGCGGTTTTGTTGTGCCAAACGTGGCACAAGGTCAAACATAAATTGATTCCATTTGTTAATGACATCTTTTTCAGGACAGATTCAAAAATTGTTTTGGCTGCAAATTTACTCATCTAAATTAAATTTTTGTGTGGCAAACCGTATTTCGGAGATCAGACGAAGTCATCAGATGTCAGTTGGTGGCACTCCCATGGCAAGGAAAAACCCACGGACATAGTTTCACGTGGATGTCAAGCACCCGAGTTGGCGGAGACAATTTGGTTTACGGGACCAGAGTTCTTAAATCAAATCGTCGTCGACTAACTCTCAATTCGTTCGGTTGTGCTTATTGATCTTTGTCACGGTTTTCGCATATTCTTGCATATCAGCAAACGCAAAATAAATTTCTTTTTTTCCGTTACTTCTTCACACAAGCAGAAAAACAAAAGAAAGAAAAAAGTTAGTGAAGTGTACAAAAGTATGCCACCTTGGCCCAACACCCAAGGGGCTAATCGCTTTGATGCTCTAAGCGTTAGCCCAAAACCAAAGAGGAAGAAACCAATGCCTTTGGTGGAAGCATTTCCAGAATTACCATCAGTCAACCTACCAAATCCGAAATACGTAGTAATGGCCTCAGTAGATTGCAACAAACCGCTCACATCATATTCTTGTTTTGCTGTACATAGAGCGATTAAATTAATAAATAATAAAGTTCTAAACATATCATCACTTCGTGATAACAGCTTACTATTATTTGTTGAAAACGCAACAATTGCCGAAAAGTTTATCAACGCCAAAGAACTTTATGGCATCTGCAAAATTAAATGCGAATATCACGGCAATCTCAATCAGCGCAAAGGTACCGTTTATGCACCCTATCTCAACAATATTCCCAGAAGAAGAAATTCTAGTAGAACTAAAATCACAGGGAGTAGTAGGGGTATTCAAATACATCAAACAAGTCGACAATAAATCCGTCCCAACTGGAGTTGTACAACTGACATTTGATTTATATAATCTTCCAAGCAAGATAAATATTTCCTGGAACACAGTCCGTGTCAGAGAATATATACCAAATCCAATGCGTTGCAAAAATTGACAATTAATCGGCCACACAGCTAAATTTTGCAAAAACCAAACTATGTGTGAAAGATGTAACCTTGCACCTCATGATCCATCCGCCTGCACACGTACCCAATGTGCTAATTGCGAAGGAGAACACTCAGCCAACAACAAAGACTGCCCAAAATATGTAGAAGCTCGAGAAATACTAAAAATTAAAACCAAAGAAAAATGCTCAATGTACGAAGCCAAATCAAAATTCTACCAAAAACTTACTCAACCTCAACAAACAACACAATCGTACTCTGAAGCTGCCTCTAACATAAATTTAAAGAAGAACAAAAACATAAAAACACAAGATCAAAACTACTCAAAAGCACAAGTAAATGAAACAACTGTCAAATCTAACAGCACATTACAACTAAACGAAAATACAAACAATGATGAAAAACCAACAACGTCACTTAAATCAAAAATTAATAACAATCCAAACAACAAAACAATAAAACAAAATATTGGAACAAAACAACAAACAAAAATTACGCCAATGGAATATGAACCAACATACAATATAACAACAACACAACACACATACAACACAAACAATATAACAAAAAAATATAAACAAAAGATTAACAACTCAAACGAAGATATTGTCGACCTCTCTGATACAGAGAGCGCAGACAGTATTGATGAAGAATTATAATCTCGCCTGTCAATCCCCCCCCACATCAGACGTAGTCACCTACGTAATGACTGGCCTCATCGTAGTTTAGCACTGCAATTGGCGTGGGGGGAAAGGTAAAGAAACAACAAGAAGAGAAAAACTGAAGAAGAAACTACACATACTTAATATACTTATTAATTATCTAATTATCTTATTCACCTTATGACTTTTAAAATAATAATACAGTGGAATATGAACGGTTACACTAACAATTATTACAGTCTTTCTCTTCTATTAAACAAGTACAAACCAAACATAGTAGCACTTCAAGAAACTCATATGCATAATAACTACACACCTTTTTATACACCAAATAATTACATTTTATACCACATTAATGACATTGATCACAATTCGCCAAAAGCCAATAGAGGAATAGCATTCCTAATTTCCAAAAACATAGAATATAAAATTATTAATATCAATTCTAACATTTTAGCTATAGCAGCTGAAATCAAATCTGCAACTCCATTCATAATAATAAATGTATACATCTCACCCACTGATAACTTCGTGGAACAAGATCTACACGATCTAATAAGAAATTTTAACAAACCAGTTGTACTGCTAGGAGACTTCAACTCATGGCACACAATTTGGGGTTCTAAATCCAGCAACCAAAGAGGTAGTGTTATAGCAAATTTCATACAAAACAGTAATTTAATAATACTCAACAATGGTGATCACACCCACTACACAACTCATAATTCATTTACCACCAATGTAGACCTCACATTCTGCTCCCCTCCACTCAATCTAAACGCCACATGGTCAGTCGCAGACAATTTGTATGATAGCGACCACTTTCCCATCTTTTGCAGTCTTTTTAACGACACTCACAACCACACGAGGGGAAAAACTCACAAATACAACCTTAAGTTAGCAAATTGGGCAAAATTCCAAGCACAAGTAGTCAAAGAAATAGCTGACCTTAAATTCACTAACAACACCAACCAAGGAGCCGCCAAATTTCTTAAAATTATTAAAAGTTGCGCAAATCTGTCTATACCTATAACCAATTCTAGTAAAACTTCACTTAAACCAGTGTACTGGTGGAATAACAGTTTAGCACTCCTAAAAGCAGCAAAGAGACATCATCTAAATCTTTTAAGGAAATATCCTAACTCTTTAAACATGCTCAACTACAAAAAAGCCAATGCACTATTTAAACGAGAAGCAAAAAAAGCACAAAGGAGAGCTTTCGCTAATTTCACTAAAGACATCAATCCTAACTCCAGCTCGACAACACTTTGGAGATAAAGTACACATAATCTCAGGTATCCGAAAAGATACAAATATACACTCTATTGAGACCCCAACAGGGCACACATGCGACTCATTTACAATAGCCAACCTATTTAGTCAAGTATGGTCGCAATACTCTCATGACTCTAATTTTTCACAAGAATTTATAAACAATAAAACTACTTACATATCACCAATACCCTGTAATCACACTATAAAACCTAAAGCAAAACTTATCGAATCGCAAATAACAACAATAGAACTTAAATTCTGCCTAAATAGTCTGCAAGGTAACACACCCGGACTCGACAGTATCCCATATGAAATCCTTAAACATTTACCATCAATCGGCTTAAATAAACTAACAGAACTATACAATAAAATTCTAGACACAAGCATATTTCCCCAACAATGGAAGATAGCGACAATAATCCCAATCAACAAACCCAACAAAGCCAAAGATAGCATAAATGGCTACCGACCAATATCGCTACTACCGTGCATTTCAAAAGTCTTAGAAAAAATCATCGCCAGACGTATTATGTGGTACCTCTATCAAGAAAATCTATTATCACCTCATCAATTCGCTTACAAAACAAATAGAAGCACTACTGATGCCTTGCTAGTTATTGACGATTACATATGCAAAAGTCTCTCCTCACGAAATCATGTCTCCATCTTATCAATAGATATGGAAAAAGCCTTCGATAGAGTAGGTATACATTGCATCCTTAAACAACTAGTTGAGTGGAAATTAGGACCAAAAATTTTAAATTTCGTGCGTAGCTACATGACCAACAGATGGTTTAGGGTCAAGGTAAATAACTCTTTATCGAGAGTGGAGAAACTCCATAATGGTATCCCCCAAGGATCACCATTGTCGGTAGCGCTCTTTTTAATCGCCTTTAACAAACTTAACGTTCTGATAAGCTCAAACAAATTTTTCACGCATACTATGTACGCTGACGATCTCTGCCTTATTTTCAAGCCAAACAATAATTACAATATTCAAATAAGTTCAATATTTTCTGAAATAGTAACTTGGTGTGACTTTAGTGGTACCAAAATTTCCAATGAAAAATCTACTCATCTACTCACTTACACATCTGTAGGAAGAGAAACTGTAATAATATTGAAATCACTATTAATAATACAATAATACGTAAATATAAGTATCTCAATATATTAGGTTTAATTTTTGATAACAAATACTCATGGAACGAGCATGTACATTCACTTGTAAAATCACTTAATAATAGACTTAACATAATCAAATGCCTAAGTAGTTTCAAACTTAAAAGTAACACACTTTCACTAATCAATATTGTCAAAGCAATTATCTTATCTAAAATTGACTACGGCTTCTGCATATATGGGAAAACAAACAAAACAAATATCAAAAAACTATCCCCTCCATACCATGCGGCTGTTAGAATCTCACTCGGAGCGTTTCGCACTACACCAATAGCAAATATTCTTACTGAAGCTGGCTTACCTAACTTGGCTATCCGAATGGACTGGTCAATTGGTCGTGCGATCAACATAATCACCAACACACATGGATCCAGACTGCACACAGTATTCAATAACAATCAAAAACGTAAGAGGAAAACTAGATTAGCATCAAGAAGCCTACAGTTAATCATAGACAAGGCAACTGAACTGGATGTAATCATCTCTCCTCAACGCAAATATAAATACAAACTCCCTCCATGGTATCTTAAAGCTGACTCAATAATGCTCCAAATGGCCAAATATAAAAAAGAGACAACGCCAAACGCAGAATACAGAGTAGCTTTCAATGGCATCCGTGAGAAATTCGCCAGATGGAAATTTATCTTTACGGACGGCTCAAAGTCAGACCATATAACAGCTTTCAGCGTTATCTCCGAAGAAAACCACACTATTAAATCAGCCATATTACCAAAATACACCTCAATCTTCACAGCAGAGGCAGCAGCCATACTTACTGCCGTAGAATATGCATCAATAAACAAAAAATCCAAATTTATAATTTGCACTGACTCGATGTCAACTCTCTTAGCTGTTAAAAATATCAACAACATTGAATCAACAGTCAGCATTATAAGAGACTTAATTATGAATCATCACAACAAAATTCGACTGATGTGGATACCTGGCCATGTAGGAATAACAGGTAACCGAACAAGCTGACGCTGCAGCGAAATCTGCAACACGAGCTCCACTTCTACTCCACAACACGTCTAATAAAGATGACATCAAGAACCTGGTAAACAACACAACAGCAGAGAAATTGAATGCAATATGGAACGAATACTCCCACTTTTATAAACAAATAAATCCAACAAGACAAGCACTCAGGATCCCGCCAACTATCAACAGGAAAGAATGTGTATTGTATACCAGATTCAGACTAGGCCACACAAAGTTTTCACATGAACATCTTTTCAACAAGACACCAGTACCAACTTGCAATTTTTGCAACTCAGGTACACTAAGTGTGGGCCATCTCACTGACAACTGCAGTCGAGTCCAATCCCTGTGTAACTCCCTTCACATCCCTCCACTTCGCCATTTACTTACAGAAGCCAGTCAAATTAACTTAAAAAATTTCATATTACTAATAAATAAATTAAATCTAAATCATTTAGTCTAAGTATGTTAATATTGTAAATAACAAAAAAAAAAAAAGATTCTGATCTCATCTAGCTCAAGGCCTGGCCTTTGTTGCTTCAGCTTTAATATTGTATTTTAGAATTAAGTTTTCTATTGTACAATAAATAAATAAATAAATAAATAAATAAATAATCTTAAATCAAATGAAAGCACATTGGCCTCAAACTTTGTTAACTGGCAAATTCAAAGAATCGGAGTTAGAGCAACGGTTCTAAAGTTTGGTGATAGTGGCAACGAGGGGAGTGTTATCGGATTCATTATTGAAAAATTCTCTTCTAATTGTCGAATTTGCGGGTCGTGGCATATGTTTTGCAAGTCTTTAATAGAGTTAGTGTCAATAGGACTTACATCACAGCTGATGCGCTTTACACGTAAACATTGGAATTGCGCCATGCTTTTATCTGTATTGTATTGCACCTTCAGCATGAATTTTTTGATAAGGAAATCTGACAAATCAGAGCAAGTTTTCAAACCAGGCCCCCAAAAACTGAACTCATTCCTGGAACAGACAGAAAGTTGTGGCAAATGTCTGATCGTTCTGCGCGTTGTCGGACCCTTAGCCAAAGCCCCTATACCTCTTAATGCTAAATTTCTTCTTTTGTTTCCAAAGGGAAGTATGTTTACATTCAGGCTCATGAATCATTGAAATCGGCAGCATTTGCACGCAGGACCGAAGGCTTTGATCAGCTTAATGCGTCTTGAGGTGTGGATCATTACTGCAAGAGAAGTAGTACGGCACGTGGTTAGACGCTGCACACATTGTTGCCATTACAAGGGATCACTTCCAGCTGATCGATTTCATGCTCAATGTCCATTCCTAGTATCTGCGGTAGATCTTTGCGGACCTTTTATGACGTCATACCATGCACGTAGCAAGGCGCATACAAGACGTATATGGCTGTGTTTGTGTGTTTCTCATCAAAAGCAGTTCATATTGAGCTGATTTTTGACTTGTCTACTAATAATTTTATTCTTTGCTTAAAGCGTTTCGTTGGCCGCAGAGATATCCCACAACGGATTTATTGCGATAAAGCAACTAATTTCATTGGAGCATGCTCAGAACTCGAAGGCTTTAAACATCAGTTGTTTGGACGAGATAACGCATTACATTTACTGACATTCGGCAGGACCATAGGCTTTGACTTCAAATTTATACCACGATGTGCACCGTATTTTGGTGGGCTTTGAGAAGCTGCGGTCAATCCGCCGAGAAGTACTGAGGTGGACTGTAAGATTGCTCGCCTTCCACAACAAAATGAATATTGAACGTACACTGGATCGTTCAATATGCGGAGTATGTCGAAGGAGAATATGGTTACTCTTTTTGTGCAAAAACTTTTGATCATTTTGTATAGCTTTTGTAACTTGCGTATATAATAGGAAGAACACTTGATAATTAAACCTAAAAGCGAATAGATGTTCCATTACTTAAAACAGCTAGCGTTTTATTTTTAAATTGCGATTATATTGTCATATTTTACTTTAAATAGTTTCTTATAGTTCCTCAAATTTTACTTTAAATCATATTTTATTAGAATTTTTCAAACTGTATTTCAACATAAATATATCCATAGTGCTTCTCAAACTTTGCTTTAATACAAATTTTTTTAGCTCTTCTCAAACTTTAATTTAATATTATACTATTTGTTATTTTCTTCTCAAATATTTAATTTAATACAAATATTTTCTTCTTTTTCTCTCTTTATATCTTACAATGGCATCGGTATCAGTGATTTTGCTTTGTCGTTGTCGCTCACCACTGAGCAACTACGCTGCTGTAGATTGTTCTTCTTCTCACGTAACTCTGCGCCGCAACACTCACTCTGTCTGCTGACTACGCCATTCTGCTGCTCAAATTTCTTTTGGCCGCTGTTGAGCTCTACTCAGCCGATCTTAAAACAAACGTAACGTTTTATACTTGAACACATCGCCTTGACGAAGCTTCTCGATTCTCGCTGCTGTTCCTTGCAATTGTTCGCCGACATTCACTATTGATGTTATTGAGTTGCCTTTTCAGTTAGAACACAAACCCACATACACACAAACTGTTACACTACCTGCATTCCAACGCAGAGCATTACTGTAATATCTCCCCCACGCCTCAGCATACACGCTATTGTGTCATACACGCAGATTTCTCTCTCTCTCTCTGTTCTACTTTATAATGCTCTGTGCAGTTCTTTGGCATGCAAACCATTTTCATCCAATGCTAACCAAAAATGCATACAAATTCTACAAGTCAACCAACAATAAAAACCGATACACTTCTTTCTTTGCTTTTTAGGACGATCCCCAAAATGTGGTATATAATATTACATTATTATAGATTATTGACTTAAAAGTATTTTAAAGATACACAAAGCAAATGCTCACGTTTAATGACGTCTTATTCGACGGACGATTAACTAAGTTCTTGCTCGGCACGCGTCTCGATGGTCTCTTTTTTTTTTTTTTGTTTTCTTTGCTGTCTAAGGTCACCGTGACGTTTTTTTCCGTCCAAAATTACTTCCAAATGATCTTACGATCCTTAGATTGATCATCCTCAGGGTGGTGAACGGAACAGTTAATATAACAATAGTACCTACTTACACACATATTTAGACTACAAAAATAAGGAGACACTTAAATTTTTGGAAATATCGCTTTAAAGCTTTCCATCTAATTCTCAAACAATTAACCATTTATTACAACTCAAAAATCAGCATTTGAGAAAAACGCGTTTAAAATTTTCAATTTACTCACAAATTAACTAATTAAAAAAAGTATTTTTTCTCCTCTCGCGGTGAGTATGTAAGTTATTAACATGAAATTACTACACAATTTAAATCATCATATAACGAATATTTCGACATTAACTCGAAAATCGTTTTTTTGTTGTAAGGGTTTAGTTAAACATGCGCGATATGTACGATTATATAAACCAAAAAAAATTGTCAAGAATTGCTTTGCTTAATGATTTCCACTCTTTCACTCTTAACATAAAAAATATATTTAATTAAGTATATTTTACAACTAATAACATGTAGTTTAAATATACTTATAATTACAATTTCTTAATCTAATACTCTGTGCTTTGATAATGCTTCTTTCGGAAAGATGAAAGCTTTAAACGTTCCATTTGGAGAGCTTGCTCAAGTTCTAAAACTTTAACCTGAATTTCCATTTCCATAGTTTTCATTTGAGAAGGCGTAAGTTTATATAGATCCATTTCTATGGATTGTTCAAGGCGTTGATTTCCATCTTTCACAGTAGCAACTACAGCTCCAGTTGCTTTAGACACATTACGCGATGCGCTTGTCAAGTCTACCAAATTTCGACTATCTTTAGGAGCTTTTACCTTGCTAGCAACAACTAATTGTGCAGTGCTAGCGGCAATCTCTTGAGCTGCAACGATTAATTCAAAGTTGTTAGTTGACTCTTTAGAAACAGAGAAATTAGCTGCTTCAACCAAAAAATTTGCTGCTTTTGCAACGCTTTTTGACGCAGATATTAATCCTTCTGACCACTGGCTATTTCTCTTGTAGAATTCTTTTACTGTTGAATTGCCTAAAAGTAACAATGTTAAAAAGAAAATAATAAAATAAATATTACTTATTGCTTTTTATATGGTTAATCAAATATTAAGTAGTGTTTATAAAAAATATTCTGATTTTTACAATTAGCCCAATCGAACAATTCATACATATCGCTCATTTACTTCAAGACTGTAATAACTCAAAAAACACGATTTTTGAATTAATGATGCAAAAATATTCGTTATATATGATTTCAATTCCGTAAAAATTTCATGTTAATATCTTACATACTACTCTGCGCGTGAGAAGAAAATATTTTTTCTATAACTAGACAATTTGTTAATAAATTAAAAGCTTTAAACGTGTTTTTCTAAAAATGCCGTCGAACTCATTGAAATATATCCATCAGTTATCATTCGAGGGTCAATCGTCTCTGGTGTGTAACAGTGAATCCATGTTTCGTCGACGGTCACGAAACGACGCATGAACTCCGCCGGATTGCGCTTCAACAGCGCCAAACAAACCAGAGACGAATCACCGAACGATATTGAATTTTAGTTTGATAGGACAAAAAATAAAAAAGTTGATGAAATGAATTCAAAAGGGTGGTTTGTATTGGAGGTACCCCCCTAGTGGTCCGATTCGGCTGGTGCCGACAAATGTACTGCGTATACATACAGACAGACAGACGGACGGTCGTGCTTAATCAATTCGTTTAATCGAGTTGATCAAGAATATGTACACTTTATGTGGTCTCTTTTGCCTCCTTCTGCATGATACAAACTTCATGACAAACTTGTAATAATGGATGATTCATTTAGAAGTTTTTTTTTTCTTCATTGTAAATAAAACACACAAATAGAAATTGGATGGCGGAATCTTTATTAAGTCCTGAAAGAACATTCTGTGACATTTATTTTTTGAAAATAATTTCATTCAAATGTTGCCCGTGATTTCGCCGTAGGTGGTCCACCCGGGAGGTCCAATTTTGGATCACTCTTTCCAGCATTGCAACGGGTGTCTGCCCAATTATGCGAGTGATGTTGACTTCCAAGTCCTCGATCGGAGCTGGCTTATCAGCGGACTTTTGACCCCAGAGAAAAAAATCCAAAGGTGTGATATCACACGATCTAGGCAGGTCCGAAGGTCAGGCAGCAAAAAGTCCGTTATCATGGTGTTGTATGCGTCCGGCCTTATTTTTGAAGAAATACGGACCGATGATTCCACCAGCCCATAAACCACACAAACAGTGCATTTTGACAAAAAAAACTTCTTAATGAATCACCTGATATAATTCACTGCGTGAAGAGTATAAAAATACTTCCAGTCATCCCCAAAAGTACATACATTCTATCTAAACCCACATGTGATATCATAATATTGTCAGTATTTTGTTGAGACTTGGAAATAAATTGTGCATTTTTGGTAGTATTTTTTACTTTAAGATTAGCTTTAAAATAGAGAAAAATATTTTTTATGTTACCTTGATGAGATAAAACAATTTCATTTTGCAACAGCAGTGATTTATGTATCAAAATTTTTATACATTCCATAAGCGTCGTACAAGAATCCAAAATACGTTCGTTAACTTCAAGTTTTACGCCGTTATCTTTTTTTCTGGCGCTTGCAAGTATGTCCATTATTTTGGCAGCAGCTTCTTCAATAGCCAAATCCATATCCTTTAACTCATTTTGTACTAATTCGTCCAAGTCGTTATTAGTTTGGAATGTATGTAAAACATCAGGTATTAATAGATTTAATTTCTCCAAAATACTTTTACACGAAGCAAAAGCAGATTCAATTTTTTCGGAATTAGCTCTATTAATGATATGTTCAAATATTAGCTGCAATGGTTCGTTTAACGATCTGGTCTGGTTTAAAATATCTAAAAATACAATAATAACAGAATAAATAAACTTCAAAATGATGATGTCTGTATACAAGCTTCATACTTGGTAGACAGATTCCAACATATCGATATATATACAAATCATTGCTATCGTAAAAGGTGCCAAAACTTTCTTCATAGAAGTTATAGATATACACATGTGTTATGATTCTTTAGGCTGTCTAGAATACTACATACGTATAATCTAGGTCTTATTTACTCAATTCTGAGACAGATTATTGTGTGAAGAGGCTTTGTAGGTTTTATACATACATATATAATACCATATAATATTGATACCAAGCGGATATTGAAATATCGATTTTCCGACCATACTGTTTTTTCCAATCTAAACCTTTATGAGGTGATATCACAGCAAAGTGATAATTAAAATTCACACTACATAAAAGATGGTCCTTCTTAAATTCAGATAAAACATTAACGATCAAATTTTATCTTCATGATACAGCAACAAATTTTTTTTATTCTCCTATGCTAATAATTATTATTTGTCTATTTACTTGATTTTTTAACCACTTGTTACAGAGTTGTTGATCCACAATAACATAATTCGTAATAATAAATGCGGCAAGATTATGTAGTTACTACTTATTTATCAACGTATGTTTCTATCTGTGACAAGCCCGAGTCGTTAAAGTCGAAAATTGAGTTTGAACGTTATTATTATTCACCAAACAAAACACGTATTTCGACTAAAGAATGCCGAAGTTGTCATACTCTTCACGCGCCCCATAGGCGTTTCGAGGGGTAGGCAGAGCGTGCAACTGACCCCCCTCCCCAAGATTTCAAACGTAATGAAATTTTTGTCACACGTATACTAAATTTAAAGACATTTTATCAAGTGAAGTAATCTTCGCCTTATAGGCGATTTACAGTGAGCGAAAGCAGGGTTGGTGTTGAACGCTTGTATTTGTACAACAACAACGGAAAAACCATCAATATCTGGTGGTTGTCTGCGTACAATAATACTAAACTAAAACAAAAGACAATATAACGCCGGTACTGTGAACGTCAACCAAGGACGCAACCTTCAACGCTCACTGTAAATCGGCTTTTAAAGTGCAGCAAACTTATTAATCTGGCTGAAACTTTTTACAAAACTGCTTAAGATATTGGTAGTAATATGGAACCGTCTAGGCTAGTTTCTAAACAGGATCATACGCAAAATCACCCGGCGCCAACACAAGTGGAGTATTGGGAACAGTCAACATTTATTCCATATTTAGATTCCCTAAACGCATCGCTGAAAAATAGATTTTCTGACGAAATACCCAGTGTTTTCTTTTTGTTTTTGCTTCACCTGGCAAATATGCTTATGCAAGCTGCAAGTTTTAAAGATATTTATTATACTCTTCATTATAAGTTTGTCAAGTTGATTAAGCTTTATCCGTCTGTATGCATGCAAACTAGTCCCTCAGTTTTTGAGCTAGAGAGCTGAAATGTTGCAGGAATCTTTCTTTTTACTATACTCAGTACATTTGTCGGAACCAGCCGAATCGGCCCACTATGGGGGTACCTCCCATACAAACACCGTTTGTTGTTTTATTTTTTTTTTTTTTTTTGAGCTATCGAACTGAAACTTGGACACTATGCTGTATGTATCGATCATTCTATCGGCTCAAATAAAGATACATTTTTTTTTACATTTTTTTGAATTCTATGTATATTTTTTGAAAATCAAATTAGCAAGCTCTTAATAAATCACCCTTTACATATTGGTATCGTCTATAAGAACGTCACATGTGATTAATGGAAAATGATACCTTAAGTTTTTACAAACTCCTTATGAGGAGGTCATTTGGGTGAAGCCGTTTTAGCCGACGAGGATCTCTGTTGTGAATTGGGGCCCTTGTAACAAAAAAGTTTTTGTAATAAGAACCTAAATTTTAATTGAAGGTATCTGTCCTACCTCTAGCGCAGCGTCTTGTAAAAAGAAATCTTTGTGCAAAATATCAGCTCCCTATCTCGAAAACTGAGGATTGAATTTGCATACATACAGACGAACAAAGCTTAATCAACAGGTCTCGTCGAGTTGATCAAGAATATATACACTTTATGGAATCCCCGATGTCTCCTTTTGTGTGTTACAGATTTTGTGACAAACTTATACTTACTTATTCCACTGCGTGAAGAGTCTAAAAATAATAATTTTACTTTAAACGTAAGTTTTTTCAAAAAGTAATGCAGTTGTCAAAATCAGGGATTGAAAATGCAACGCTATTTCATATTCCCCCTTTTTTGCCCTTGCTCTAATCAAGTGAGAATTTTTTTCTTTGCTGTTGCTGCTATGGAGTCAGCAATATAAACAGTGGGCAAAATACCTTGAATGGAGATAGTTTTGGCAATACTGAGCGCAGATTTCAATTCTATTTTATTGATTTTCGACATAAGCTTTGACTTGTTGCCATAGATATAAATTCGATGCTTACCATTGCCTTTTTCAATCTCAGTTGCCTCTTTACAATATAATATTGACTGATCGTAAAGTCTAGTAAAGGCATATCCAAACAGGACAGCAGTTTTTATACAATCATTGGAGCATAATTCCTTATTCAAAGAACAGTCACTTTTGTATGCGGCATTCAGTTTTTCTAGTAACAATTGTAGCTCTTTGGAAATTTTGTACATTGCTTGTAATGGTTGCTCTGTAAAGTCTTCAATCTTAGCAGAACATACTTCTTGCATTGATTTCATAATGCATTTAGAAAGAGATGATATATCATTTTTTACTTTTCGAAGACAGTCATTATTGACTTCTTTTAAATGATTTATATCTGAAGTTGTTTTATTTAACTTTTCTTGTAAACTGAGAGTATGTTTTTCGTCTTGAATTCTTTTTGATTCCAGCAAAAGTTGTTCCTTCCTCAGCTTATCAATTAAAAGCAACTTTTCCTTAAAAAATTAAATTTAAAAATAATAAAGGTTAATAATGAGAGAAATTTTAAATACTCTACGTTTCACTTGAATAGCCTCCCCTGCAAAATGATATTCATCTATCCATAACTTTCACAAATAAAAAGATAAAGGTTTTATCTTTTTGTTCTATTTTCTTCATTTATTGATCTTTTACGAAAACAAAAAAAATAAATTATATTAAATACTAGCAGCCCGCCCCGACTTCGCACGGATATATTCTGTTCTTTCATGCTATATACTCGTTTTGCTATAATTGTAAAACAATATACACACAGCGTCAAAAAACAAGTGATCACATTAGTTTTTTGAATTAAAAGTTTTATAATTACGTATTAAAGAATACAAAATAAAAAATTAGTATGCAGAGTTCGTGGCTTATTATTTAGGAGTCGATTTCAATTTAAAGTGTAATCAAAATCAATACACAACTAAAAATAATTCACATTAATTGAAAAAATCCAAATTTTACGCGTCAAAATAAAGTGAACATTGGCTACTTTTATTTATTTTTTTTTTTCCTTTATTTCGGGGAATAACCTAATTTTTATGGAAAACGATTATTACTCACGTGCTTTGTTATGTTAAATGTTATTTTAAGTGGATTCCTAAAATAAAAGTGTATAAAATAAAAAAAAAAAAAAAAAAAAATATTCTTACTATGGGAAAGCAAACATCTATTGACACTCGAAAAAACATATTAGATTTACGAGGGAAAGGCAAATCTTTGCGTGATATTGCCGAAATTGTAGGCCAGGGCCTTAGCACAATAAAAAAAATAATTGGCAAATATGCTACATACACATCGTCGGGTAGAAAATTTTCCGAGAACTGGACGTCCAAAGCGAATTGCTGGTACTCAAGTTAGAGCTGTAGTAAAAAAAGTAAAGGCAAATCCAGCCTCAAGTGCAGTCAACAATTCAGAAAATATTACCCAGACATCAGACAAATCAGTAAGCGCGAGTACGGTCAGGAAAGCCCTTCATAAAAATGGCCTACAGGGACGAATACCCCGCAAAAAGCCATTCATATCAAACGTAAATCAGAGCAAGCGTTTGGATTTCGCCAAAAATAATGTGGCTCCAACTTTTTGGGAAAACATTCTCTCTACTGATGAGAGCAAATTTGAAATTTTTCGTTCCAAAAGGACATCAAAAATATGGCGTACCACTAATGAAGCCTTTAAAGAAAGTTGTGTAACCAACACAGTTAAGCACGGTGGGGACTCAGTTATGCTCTGGGGCAGTATGGCGGCATCTGGGGTCGGAAATCTGGTTTTCATTGAATCAACAATAAACAAGATGGATTACTTAATCATTTTCCAAAACAATGTCGCCCCCAGTGTCGACAAAATAGGCATGTCGGGCAATTGGATCTTCCAACAAGATAACGATCCAAAACATACAGCGAGAATTCTGAAGGAATGGCTACTGTATAGGACCCCTAAGACATTTGACATCTCTCCTGATGTGACAAAAAGCCTTGTCCAATCGATGTCAAGGAGAATTAAGGCGGTTGTACAATCCAAAGGGAAAAATATTAAAATTTAAAAAAGTGTAATTTTTAACTTAATATTTGCCACTTTGCATATACTGTTCACTTTTTTTGACGCGTAAAATTTGGATGTTTTTTAATTAATGTGAATTATTTTTGGTTGTGTACTGATTTTGAATACACTTTAAATTAAAATCGACAATTACTAGGGAGTACCTTCCATACAAACCACTCATTTGGTACGGAATCCTCCGTGTGCGAGTCTGACTCACCTTCGGCTAATTTTTTTTAGGTATTTATAAGTGTTTATTGAGACCGATTTGGTTTTTTTACTGGTGCAGTGTTGCCATATGCATAAAATATATATGAAGCTTATCTTGTTTTTTAATGTTTTACAATGATTTTCCAGAATATATTGTAGTTCACAAAATTAAATAAAGCTAGCAAATTATACCATATGGCAACTCTGCACGAATTATTGCAAACAGATAGCTAAGCGCTTATACTACATTCTAATGAGTGTTAGATTAGATTAGAGAAAGGGCGGGAACTTGTACACCTCGTCGCAGCGGCTGCGAATGGGCCTATTATAACAAACCCCCTAGTTACAGCTCCTCCGAGATCCTTGTATTCATCAAGAATTGCAGAATCTTCTTTGGAGGCAAGTCTGCAGTTTCATTATGTTTCATGAACTGGCCACCTTGATAGGTGCATATCAAGTGCTCTGCTGTCTCCTCTTCTTCGTTGCAAAGTCTACACTGATCATTACGAATGATCCCCATGTTATACAAATGATTCATTACCTAGCCATTTCCAGTCAAAGAGCCCGAGACTATGCGAATACCTTTTAATATCAGTCCCAGTAGTTCCCGTATTTTCTTGTGAGATCTAATAGTCTAATAGTCTGTGTATAACCAAAAGCTGTGCGATTTGTCATGAAGCCATTCTTTGAATTTAAGTTACGTTGAACTTCAAGGTAGCCCATAGAATGGCTCTGGTCCCATCAGGACATTTGCAGATCCTCTTCATGGACACAAGCGTGTTAAGGGAAACCGAAATCCATTGATTCCAAACCAACCACAAGAAAAATTACGTCGCTTTTGTTATAGTGATTCATAGTCGAATCACGAACTGATTTGCCATGATTTGGATTTTTAGAAATGGTCACTCTCGTTTAGAGTGCCTATTGTCGGCCAATTTCCTATTAAAGTTGAAAGCTTTTTGGTCATTTTTTGCGCACCAACATAAAAACAGCAAATTCCGGTTTGGCTGATTCCAACAAAACCTTCTTAGTGGTCCAATCAAACAGAAATTTCGACACTAAAAGTTTTAAATCCACCAACCAAGCAAATTTCAAGGTCGTGGCGTATAGCTCCCATACAAACCAAAATGATGAAAATATTTTTGTTTTAGTATTGGTTACTGTTGCCCAGATTAAACCACAAAATTTTAACTCTGTACCTTTTATGTTAATGAAATTTGGCACGAGGACGGACGGACGGACAACGAAGTCTTAGTAATAGGGCTCCGTTTGGTACCCTTTGGGTCCGGAACCCTAAGAAGGGAGTTCACGATTAAAAAATACAGGTTTGAACGCCAAAGTGAATCATCGTGATTCAGTCCGGTGTGAATGGGGTATAAGTTTATCTACAGCTATTTCATACTCAAGCGGTAGGACAACAGGGTAAGCAGTAATCAAGATTCGTCGAAGCAGTACCAGCTAAGAACTTTTTTTGTGTATGAAGAACACAGTAGACCAACGGTTTCTAAATTTATGTAGTCAGCGAACCTTGTCTTTAATAACATTTCTTTTCGTAACCCAACACAACCCTAGGCATTTTACCAGTTAATGAAGAAAGCTGGCCTAAACAATAAGAAACCTACGACTTCTATTTGATCACGATCATCAAGGACAACGATTTGCTTTTCCAGAAATGGCTGATTAGGAGGTTTCTTCTTCTGATTTGCAAAAATGTTTTTAAAACAAGTTTGAACGAATGATGAATTGCATAAAATGTTATAAAATAGAATACAAATATACTTTTAGGATTGATTGACTGTTTTCCATTGTAGCTTCCATTTCTTTCATTTGTACATTAAGTGCGTCTAATTTCTTTTGATGATCATTTTGGATACCAAGTAATTTTATATTTTTTCGTTGCATTTCCATATCGTTGTTTTCCAAATACGCAAATAACTCATCGGTTTTTTTTTTTATCGTGATATTAGCTTCTTGCAGTTTTTCTTTATAACCCAACAATTGTAAATTCTCTTCTTCCAGTCCTTTTATTTTATGTTCTAACTCAATTTTCTCTGCTTCAAGTAATTCAACTTTGGTTTGAGCATTACATTGTAATTCATCAATATGCTTCTTCAAAACATTCTGTAAATTTAGCATCTCTTGATTGTTATTTTTACAGTCAGTTAATTGTATCGTAAGTTCGGAGTTTTTTCTTGTCAGTTCGTTTATATTTTTTTCATATTCATCGATGCTATTACTTAAAGATTTTATTTTACTATCATTTTCAGAGTTGGTTTGCCTCTCTTTATTTAATAGTTTAACGGAATCACTTTGCTGAAATAAAACAAAATTCATACAAAGAATTATTAATCAAATTAAGAAGAACGTAGGTACAAAGTAAGATAGGCTAATCAAATATTTGGTAAATTTGTTTGTTGTTAAAATAAACAAGTGTACCAATATTGATAGATTTTAAAGAAGTTCACAAAAGAATGATATAGTGAAAATTAGTACAATATTGGAAAAAGCTGGGAATAACGTTTTGGGTTTTTTTAAATACACACATTTTCAAATTTTTTACCAGTTCATTTTAATGTTTGTAAAGCATACGAATAAAACCATAATATGTGTGTGTAAATATGGCCAAAATAAAATACACAAACTAATTCACAGGTCATCAAAGAAAGATAAAATCAAATAAAGTGACTGGTCAAAATACTTAATAGATATTGAGATATTGAAAAGCATCTAAAGTTACGAATATCATTCGCATTGTTATTAATTGCTTTAGTCGGCGCTTTTTGGCATACTGAAAATAATCTCGTGGCAAGTGTCCAGTATATCTTATCAGGTTTATTTTATTGGTCCTTATTTTATAATATTTCGGTCCAAATCCTTATTTTTAATTCTGCCCATATGTTCTCTACAGGATTTAAATCCGGAGACTAACTTGGCTAGCTGAGGAGAGTCATCTCGTTGTCCTGGAAGCAATCCTTTACCAATTTTGATGTATCCTTGAGATCGTTGTCCTACTGAAATTTCCACCTCAACGGCATACTATCTTCAGCATATGGCAGCATCGCATTTTCTAAGATGGCCTTATATTTGAATCTGTCCATAGTATTGGTAATACGATATATTGGAGAAACACCAAACCACGAAAAACAGACCCATATCATAATTGCCATCCCTGTGATGAGCTTCTTGGCATACCGAGCGTGCACCAGTAGAATAATACGCTTCGCCACGAAATTGACGCATACATTAAAATAACGGGGAGTCCCAGCTTTTGCTAGTTCTCAAATGCAACGCTTTTTCAAATGTTTTATTGGGTGTATGCATATGATTCCGCCCTTTTTTGTGAAAACAAAACAAATTTGCTTGTTTAGAAAAAGGAAAATTTATTTATTCAAAGTATGCCCCATCTGCAGCTACAACCTTTGCCCATCTTTCAGGCAATTTACGGATTCCTTGCATAAAGAAGTCCTGGTCTTTTGAGGCAATCCAATTATGAAGCCAAATTTTGATATCTTCATAAGAAGTGAATCGCTCTCCCGTAAGATCAGACTGCATCCTTCGAAATAAATGAAAATCTGAAGGGGCTATATCTGGTGAATATGGCGGGTGGGGTAGCACTTCCCAGTCTTGTCCATTTAAATATGTTTTCACAACATTTGCCGTATGCGGTCTGGCGTTGTCATGTTGAAGAATTAATTTGTCATGCCTATTCACCCATTCCGGTCGTTTTTCTTCTATAGCTACCTTCAACCGCATTAGTTGTCGTCTGTAAACATCGCCAGTGATAGTATCAGACGGTTTCAGCAACTCATAGTGCACAACACCTTTCTGATCCCACCAAATACAGAGCATAACCTTGGTACAATGAATATTTTTCTTTGGCTGTGATGGGCCGGCCTCACCTGGCTTCAGCCAAGATTTTTGCGTTTAGGATTCTCGTAATATATCCATTTTTCATCTCCCGTGATTATCCGATGCAAAAAACCTTTTCTTTTTTGTCTTTGAAGCAGCATTTCACAAATGGTTTTGCGACGTTCGATGTCTCGGTCTTTCAATTCATGTGGCACCCAGTTATTGACTTTTTGAACCATTCCCATTGCTTGCAAACGTCTTGAAATAGTTGATTGATCAACATTTAATGTTGTTGCCAATTCTGATTGTGTTTGACAACAATCTTCGGTCAATAAATCTTCCAATTCAGCATCTTCAAATTTTTTGGGTGGTTTTCCATGTTCTCTGTCCTCAATGTCAAAATCATCATTTTTAAATCGTCGAAACCATTCTTTGCAAGTTGTATTCGATGGAGCATGCTCACCGTAAACATCAGCAAGCAAACGATAAGTTTCCGCTGCACTTTTCTTTGCAACAAAATAGTGCAATAAAACCTCCCGCAAATGATGTTTACTTGGGATAAAACTCGACATTTTCAATGAATTAGAAATATTTGTTGTTTATGCTTCCACCGAATGTTATACACTGTGTTTAACAGCTGATAGAAGGCACTATCGAATGCAAGTATTAGTATTTTAGTGTGCAAGTGTAAGCGGCGATACTAGCGAAACTATCGGAAAGGGCGGAATCATATGCATACACCCAATAAATAAAACATAAAAGTGTTGTAAAATATGGGACAAGTTGATGAAATTTTCACAAACGTAAATGTTCATGGTATGTATCTATTATTTTGGACAGATGATTATATATTACTCTGATGAGCATCGCAAAAGGAATCGATCTTGCCACACATGTTCGTCATGCCAAGTTGCACCTTATTGTTATAACGGAAAAGACCACAACCGACAAAAAAGCTTAAGGGTCCACAACGTCGTAACTAAAACTTCTTGGTGTGACAATCAAAAATTAAGTGCGAAATAATGCTACATGTATTTGGTGTACTTTGGTGTGCTATCATGCTAAAATAAAGCTCTGCACTGCGAAAATCTCTTATCTGACCAATGGCTTTATTCCTAGTATCTTTTTTATACCATGGATTCCTCTTACGATGCTTATCATGCCAATAATTATTTTATAAGGTGTCTG
This sequence comes from Amiota minor, assembly GCA_037043295.1. Lineage (NCBI taxonomy): Eukaryota > Metazoa > Arthropoda > Insecta > Diptera > Drosophilidae > Amiota > Amiota minor. The sequence goes on from JBAMAW010002228.1 coordinate 386,030, forward strand.
ATGATGCGTTCCAAAAACATGAGACTAAAGTACAATACATTTCAAACTGGTGTGAAGTGTGTATTTAAATCTACAATAATGAAAAATTTTCAATGCTTACCAGTTATGCTCCTAATCAATTTAAAAGCTTATGGATATTCTTTAAATAATTTAATTAATTGCATACCTGTCTTAATAATTGAATGTGCTCGTCTCTTATTTGGGTGTACATTACTTTCAGTTTAGTAAATTTCTCCACCGACATCTTTGCTTTTTCTTCTTCTTCCGATACTTTTTCTGAAAATACATAATGGTAGTTTTTGTTTATTTATTTATTTATTAAGAAGTAGGATTAAAAGTAAATTCTTAAAATACTTAGCTGTCATAGCTTTCAGCTCTTAGATTAATAAAGTGAAGTATGAAATAAATGAATCTTATGAATGAATGTACAAGATTTATCAAATTAGTGGATTGAAAAAAATTATAAATCGAGTTTATGTTGCTAAGATTTGGATTGCCCAGGAGCTCCATCAAGTTAATTTTGGCTCAGACTCGAAGATTTCGTGTTGCATTGCATCCTGAGATCAATTGCTCAACGGTTGCAACGTCATTGCAGAGACGGCATTGTTGCTGCTGCACAGTAGGTATTGATGAGACGAATCACCGAACGATATTGCTCTTTTTCCATTTTTGTAAAACTGACCGACACGCTGCTCCCAAAGACTATCAAAACAAAACTAATGAAGGGAATTGACTGAAACATTGACAGTAGGCTACTAAAATAATGTATTGCACGATGGTAACACTCTTTTGTAATAGGTGAGGCTAAATACTTGTTGATGGACCCTCGTACACAACTACGCAAGAGTTAATGTGAGTTGGACGCAAACCAACAAACAAAACAAATTAAACCATACATACACGTAAAATTTGGACAGTTTTAATTAATGTGAATTATTTTTTGTTGTATATTGATTTTGATTACACTTTAAATTGAAATCGACTCCTAAAATGTAAGCCTTGAATTCTGCATACTAACTTTTTATTTTGTATTCATTAATACATAATTATAAAACTTTTAATTCAAAACACTAATGTGTTCACTTTCTTTTGACGCTGTGTGTATGTACATACACATAAAATAAACAAAAGAAACAATAGCACGGCATATAAGTATTTTTGCTTATTGATGTTGTCGATGTTTCTCTTTGTCTTCATTCGAGGTTTTCGTTGTTATTTCGCTTCGCTTAGTGACGCGATCATTCATTTGTACAGGTAGAAAATATACATAAAATTATGTACATGCAATTCGCAGGTACCAACATTCATTTTCATTCGCAATAGATGTAGATAGGAAAGTGTGAATGGGAACAATATTTACATTACAGAAACGAAATTCTACATTTATTCACATTCACTTTCAATGGGTTCGGCGAAGGAAGCATTTTTTCTTTTTTTGTGAATGATTCAAAAGGCGTTTTGAACGCATTCACACACAAGTTTAGTAAATACCAAAGAGTGTTTTGGATGCAATACACTTTTCAGCAACTTTTGCGTTCCTCCGAAATGGAGGAAAAATCTTTGCTGATAATTTTTTGTTATATTAAGAGTCCTCCTAAAAACCTGTTTTAGTTAATACATCCCGCACTCTTTGAGCCACACACTGTCAAAGTTTTAGAAGGAAGTTTAATTATGAGAGATTGCAAAACGCAATCACCAGATAAACTGATGGAACCAATGCAAAACAACAATAAAAAACAGCAAATCAAATTACTTAAAACGACACAGAATACAGTACATGAACACTGGTCTACCGCTAAAAGGGAAGTAAACTAACTCAATGCTACAACTTTCAACTTTTTGGATAAGGGTCAAACTTGTAATTTCGCCACATCGTGTTCATTCTGCGCCGGCCGCCATAAGACCTCATCGTGCGTTGAAAAGGTCGCCAAACTTCAAACGTTATTTAAACCAGTACAACCCAGCTCAAAGCAATGGTTGCTGCCAGTAATATGATACTACAACCAAAGCCCAAGTTACGCCTATTATGAGTGTAACTAATGGTATACAAAGCATTAATACCTTGGTGCAAAGTAAATTGCCTGCTTTAAGCTATAGGAACGCCCTCATCGGATCCCAAGAAAGAGCACCACCCTACATACACGACGTCGTCAAAAGTGCCAGCTGATAAATCGAACATTGATCTTTTTACGTTTGAAGAAAAAAGCAATATTACATCAGAGCTTATGGACAAACTGCAAAGATGTTCGAATAAGAGCGAGCAATTTAATGTCATTACCCAGTTAGTACTTTATTATTATGGCATGGAATGCACGTGCCGTCAGTTGCAAAAAAAAAATTAACTTGCAAACTTCCTTAGTCTCAATAAAATTCTTGTTTGTTTAATCAGCGAAACCTGGTTAATTCAAAAGGATCGGCTTGTAATCCCTATTTATACTATTTATCGAAATGATCGCACTTCAAGTAGGGGAGATGGTGTTGCTATAGCTATTAATAATTTACTGAAGCATAAGGAAGTTCCGAATGTAAATACACACTTGATTGAAAATATAGGAGTAGAAGTTACTATTAGGGTCTTCACTCTTTCGTTACAATATACACAATGTTTATTTGACACACAATTGTGTGTCCTTCCGACGAAATATAAAAGAACAGTTCCGGGGGGACATTAGGACACGGGGGTAGTTTTTAGCGGTGTTGAAGTCCCGCACTCGGTTGTAGAACCGGTTGGCTTTCGATGCTTTTCTACCAATTGAAAAAAAAAAAAAAACTCAATTGTGTGAGCTCACTGTTTTAATTTTTCTGTGTATCAATGTGAATCAGCTGTTTTCGTATTTGCAAATGTAAACAAACAATTTAAAATACCAAGAGCAAACGAAAAAAAAAAGAAATTAATTGAAATAAGTACAGAATATGCTATAAATTGGCATTGTTTGCTGACAACGTTGGTAAGATTTAATAGAAGAAAATAAATATCTCCATTTACGTTATTTACAATTATTTCGAAGATACAAGTAAATTGGAAATCTCATATTCACACATGTAAAAAAACCCATGAAAATAAACTTGATTTGGCAGACCTGCCATTCTTTAAAAAGTCACTAAGTTGGCAGTCCGCAGTATACGAGGTTTACTCTACTCAATCGTCGATTACATATACGGCATAGCGTATATTTTTTTTTTGTATGGAGTTAGTTTATATATCGTATACTATACGATATATACACTAAATAAACGCCAAATAAATGTAAGAGTGAAGACCCTATATAGATTTACATAACAGAATTAAACTGTTTCCTGCTTACTTTCCTGGGTCGTCGCAAAATGTTTAAATAGATCATGCACTCTGTCGAATGACAAAAACCACCTAAAAAGCTGTTTCAAGTCAGATTTCAATAAATTTTCAAACATAAGTGGTCGCTACTTACTAGCTGGTGACTTAAACTGTAGAAATAGATTGTGAAATTGCGGAGAGGCAAACTCTTGGGGAAATATTCTTTATGATTTGCCCTACATTCACAACATTTCAATATTGTACCCAAAAGATCCGACGTATAATCCAGCAAGCTACAAAGCAGAAACTTCAACACTAGACCTATTCATCACTCTCCTAACTTGAAAAATGAACCGATTTCCTGTAATGACCTAGCATCAGATCACCTTCCGGTAATTGCTAAGGTAGCTTCCAAGCCAAATTTGGATGGAAAGATCTTTCTTAAGTACTCGAAAGCTAATTAGAGACTTTTTAAGGGAACCTTAAACTGTCATTTTAGTGACAAGCAGTCTTACCAAACTGCGTTTCCCACTTACAACAGAAGTAGCCTCAGCACTCGAAATTGCAGTGCCTAGGAAGGCTTTTAAAATTATTTGTAAGAAATTGCCTAATAACATCAAAGAGCTTATTTAAAAAAGAAACGTGGTGAGAAGACACTGGTTTAGAACAAGGCAACCTATGTAAAGCCCAACTAAACTATCTGAATCATCAAATTAAACGACAAATATCTGTTCAAAATAACATCACTTGGGACAATAAGATGATAATCTAGGCAGACACAAAAAAAAAATAGGCAAATTAACTAAAAACCAAAACCAATTTGTACCAAGCTTCGTATTCAATGATAGATTTTTCTCTACTAGGCAAGAAAAAACCAATATAGATGTTTTTCAAGAAAAACACAAATTGTTTGAGTCTCTGTCAAACGGCATAACCATGCGCACTATACAGGCTTCTGTGAGTGAACTTAGCAATCATCACTTGTTTGATGCACCATCTGTATCATCTGATGATGTTGTGAATACAATACACTCACTTAAGATGAAGAAATCTCCAGGTTTGGACAATATTCCAAACATTTCTATCAAAAAACTACCATTTAGTGTTACACGTTCTCTTGCTTCCATCTTTGAATATTGCCTTCAGATTGGTTATATCCCGAAAACTATTAAAATTGCAAAAATCATAGCCATTCCAAAAACCACCTGACCCGCCTGAAAACTACCGCCCTATCAGCTTATTATGTTGCTTAATAAGTTTGGAAAATTCAATTGAAGAGATAGGTGAAAAGAACCTCATGCAATCAAAAACTACAAACTTTTTTAAACCTTAGTCTTTCTCTTTGAAATTATTTTATGTTTCTGTTTGTAATTTTATATTAAATTAATAGTATGTAAGATGTAAATACATATGTAAATGGAGTTATTATGTTCTAATAAAGTTAAAAAATAGATGAAAATCCATTGAAATGTAAAAGCCCCGTTAATTCGTATTTCTCTCTTTTTAATCAATAATTCGTAGAAAATGCTGTTCCCTTGCAATTACGAATTATCGCGATTCGACTGTATAACTAAACTCCGTAAAAAGTAAATTAAGATAACTGTATTGTATTACTATTAAAAAAAAAAAAAACAATTAAACGAGCTGTTTCACGATTGATGTCGAATTTACGTGCTATCTCTCTAATACTAACCATAACGATTTTCGAGCACGATTTCTTTAACTTTTTTGACGTTATCGTCAGTGCCAGAGGTCGATGGCCGTCCGGAATGAGGCAAGTCTTCGACGATCTCCTGACCGTCTGTAAAGGCTTTGTACCACTCGTAAGCCTGAATTTTCGATAAAACAGACTCACCGTAAGCCTTCTCCAGCATTCGAATCAATTCGGCACACTAAATTTCGTTCAATATACAAGATTTGAGACAAACTCAATACTTTTATCCATTGAAAATTCGCCGAGAACTACTGAGGTGGACTGATTAAACCAGCCACTGTAACCAAACAGTCCTACTAACATACAGAAAAAAATACCTAAAAAATACTTAACAGGCAATTTAAATGACAAATTCCGGGTAAAGTATTGTCTTAACGTATGTTTAGGGTATAGTCAGTCAAAGTTGAAACGTCATTTATAAACACTTCATTCAGAATACTCTGATAAGCCAATTATCCATTTTGCTCAACAACTCAAAAAAATATGTGTAAGTCAGCATAGAAATAGATATACATAAGAATATATGTAAATATAGTGAGCAAATCTACTTTAAAGTGGTAATAATGTTATGCAACCTACGTAAGTGTTAAATGTTTACACACATGATAAATAGTTCCACCTATCCGATTCGACATTTGAAAGTACAATACCAGAAACCAAACAAAACAGAGTGATTTTCTGGCTTAAAGAAGGCCACAAGAGTCACGTGTACAGATATCTCTTGAACTGTAAAAGTTGTACATGAAACTCTACTTTGATAACTTAAACGACAAATGTATTCTTTCAAATTTTTGTTCAGTTGGCAGTTTTTATTTCAACATTCTTTCCAATTCAAATTTTTTACCAAGGTTAGAAGAATAACTTCCCATAATTAAAAGTCACTTCCTTTAAAACTTTGATAGTGTGTGGCTCAAAGAGTGCGGGATGTATTAACTAAAAGAGGTTTTTAGGAGGACTCTTAAAATAACAAAAAATGTACTTTGAAGACTTAATACTTTTGGAGAAATTAACTTTTCGATTTATATTTTATAAGATCCGCAACGATGAGCTTTTAATCTTAACGGACATATCTACGATAAGACTCTGCCAACCTTTTACCAACGAACCAGTTTTCTCGTAAAATGTTTTGTTTTTTTCTATAAATTGACAGTCTGGCTAACTTTCAACGACATCACATCCTGTTTTTCCTAAATTACCTTATGAAGTCATGCCTAAAAAGTACTTAACGCGGGCAATTTTAATGACAAATGCCGGGTACTTTATTGTCTTAAGGTATATCTTGAGATATTTATTATAAAGGTTAGATATGGCTAGGTGAGTAACTTACGTAGAAGGCTGGGTGTATTTTCCAATTGTAACTGCATTTCTTCTTTTAAGATTCTCAGATTGGCACACATCTCTTTTGCTGAAACTAAATCATCTCTCAACGAGATGTTTTCTTGTTGCATCTCCATAAACTGTTGGATGTATTTTTTCCTGTTCGTCATACGATTGTTTTATATAATTCAATTTAGTATGTAACTCCATTATCGTTGAATCTTTGTTTTTTATGGAATTCTCCAAATTCGCTATTGTCCTATCATGGATGCCTTCTTCTTGAAGAATATTGTCTGTATCTATAAGATCTTCAACTTGTACTTCTGGGTCGGGCTGCACAAGGACAACTGGTGGAACGTAACTGCCAAAGTCAACTTTTGAAGTAAAATTTGGAGCGGATGATGGTAAGTGTGGTAATTGAATAAGATCAGCAAAATATTGAAGTGGTCTAACGTTTTCGTAGAAACATTTTAAATTTCGAAAAATAATTCTAAATCTATCTCTGTGGCCACTAAGTACATCGTTTGGTAGTCCATCATGAAGTCTAAACATGAGCCGCACCGATATATCATATAGTGCATTTGAGTCTTGTATAAGAGTAATTAATGGCGCTAATCTACATTGACCTTGTTGAGTCATTGAAGACATGCGATACGCGTTTAAGCTGTCAAATATTTTTGACTGCAATGCTATGATATCATCGAGATAATCGAATATTTCCACACACAGCTGAAAGCTTCAAAAAAAAAATGTAAAGTTATAAGCATTTAGTAATAATGATTATAGTATGTACATACTATATATTCTGGTCATTATCTGCAAATTTTATAACGTCAGCAAAGTCAATCAGCAATGAGCCACAAATGAATCTATTTTTGTCATGAAAGGAAAGTTTTGTGGATAGCAACTTTGTATAGGCTTCAATACAATTTCCAAATCCATCTTGTAAATGCCCCCATAGTTTTCCCATTTCGATAATCATCTTATTTTGACTTTGTGATTCCTTAAGAATGCTACGATGTCCTTCTCTTAATACTTTATGTAAAAGACTACAAAACTTCCATGCTGTAAATCGATTTTCCATTAATGGTTGCCGAGTCATTATCATCCAGAAAGATTTCGCTTCCTTCGTTTTATGCGTTATGATTTATGGCAGTACGGACATGTTTTGTCTTTAGAGGTGCCTCAATACCATTTAAAGCCTTGTTAATACTGCTAGTCTAAAAAACAGATATTTATGTGAATTAATAAGTAGATACTTATAAGATTTTAATTAATGTGAATTTATTTTATTAATAGCTATGATGTGACTAACACTAAACTTGAGTTTATGATGGCGCATAAATGAGTATTGAGTACACATATATATGTAGTAAAAATAAACAATAATATTAACCAAATAGATCGACTTTAAAAAAAATTATCTAAAACAAAACATGTACTAAAAATTAAAAAATCGGCCAAGTGCGAGTCGTACGGAGGGTTCCGTAACCACCCGATTCGGAAAACTAGGTGGGTACCTCCCATACAAACCACCCATTTGAATTCATGTTCTTATTAGAAAAACTTTTTTGTTTTTTGTCCTATCAAAATGAAGTTTGGAAACTCTCAGTTTCCAAGAAAGGTGCAACACATTTGTCAGAACCAGCCGAATCGGACCACTAGGGGGATCGAGCTCAGCCAATAATCTTCCCGCCGAAGTGATCAAAATGCTAAATAAATATAATATTCATATGAACGAAATCGTCTCCATTACTTCTGATAATGGTGCAAATATGCTGAAAACAGTAAATATATTATCTTTTGTTTCCGAGGAAAATGTAGTATAGTGGTTAAATCGTCGGACATGCGGAAATAACTGTCAAACTGCCGATATCTGACAAAATATATAAGAAAAACCTTGGGTATCGCAAAATATTTGAGTTGAAACAATTAAAAATGCTGAAACTAAATTGCCTAACTAGATGGGGATCCACATTCAGTATGTTGAAGGAGTTGTTAGAGGCTAAAGATGACTTAAATAAAATTGAATCTATTAAAAATAGTTCTGAAGAAATAGATGCTACATTTTGGGAGTTTATTGAAACTTTTTGTTTTGTTTTTCGTCCATTGCAAAAAACAATAACAAAATTTCAAGAACTATAGCAATAAACTCAAAAATTTGCTTGGAGAATTCTTGACTCAAGTCAAGAATTAACAAAAACGATTGGGAAAAAAAAAAATTAAATTCAATAGAAAAACGCACGGCAACATTATTAAATTACAAATCCTTGATTTCGTGTTTGTTATTGGATCCTCGTTTTCAACATACACTAACAGCACAACAAAGAATTGATGCAATAAATCATCTAAAAACTATTTGGGACAGACTATACCTATGAAGTAAATCCTACTGGTACTTTATACTTAACACCGCATTCGGGCTCATATCAATCGCCAAACAAGTTTTTTGATGAGGAAGATAAACTGTTAAATGCGTTAAGTACGCAAGGAGTTCAAGTGGAAGTCAACAGTATACTCGACGTGTACTCAAAGATTGAAAATCTGCAACTTCATTTTCAAAAAAAGTGATGCAGACGTTCTAAACTTTTGGAAAGAAAAGCTGTACACCAACCAGGAGTTGTACGCAATAAGTTGCAGGACCACCAACTCATGTAAATACGAATGATTTAATAAATTAAAGTTCACATTTCATTTCGTTTGTAACAGTTGACGATTGGACGAACAATTTCAACGCTTTTTCAAGATAACGAAGAATCAGATTAATTATTATTTTTTCATACGAGTATGAAGAATATGTTGTCAATTTATAAATTTCCTATCTTCATTTTTAACTCTTATTGTTTTATACGCATATAAGAAGTATGTAAAAAACAATAATAATAAAATACATGAAGTACTTACACTCAACCAAATTGTCAAACAAAATTGTGGACGTTATAACTTAAAAAAATTTGCTGGGAGAAGTAAACAGCAAAAGGATTCTTAAAGGATTCTCGGTTCCGATAGTGAAAATTTTGTGCGAAAAACTTTCGCACAACTTTCGTAAACGATATCGTTTACACAAGCTATTTGCTTGAATGTTGTTGTTATAAACATTTTTATACGCACAAACTGCATGTTGTTGTTGTGGGAATGTAATCTCTTTTTTGAGACTTTTCCGGATTTTCCAAAAAAATTATTATTTTTGGGGGATATGACAATAGAAATACACTTTCTGTGAAAATTTCAAGTCTTTACCTAGTGCGGTTCCAGAGATACAGAAAACACTGAAACGTGTCGATTTGTATTTTTTCACTCAAATTTTTAGTATAAATATTTGCCCAACGCCGCTAAAGAAGTTTCACTTCAAAAAGTTTTTCGAAAAAGAACCTGAATTTGAACGTGATTTGTGTGGGAGGTACCCCCCGTAGTTGACCGATTTGGCTGATTTCAACAAATGTACAGCGCCTATATCAGAAACTTATAGTGTCTAAATTTCAGTTCAATAGCTAAAAAAAACAAAAAACTTTTTCGAATAAGAACCTGAACTTTAATGGTGGGTTTGTATGTTAGGTACCCTCCCGATCAACCTGAAATTTGGACACTATAAGTTTCTCATGTATAGCCACCAACCACCCAAATTTCAAGATTGTGAGTTTACTGGATCGTATAGCTCCCACACAAACCAAAATTTATGGGGACCCCTTTAAATTTTTGAAAATATTTTAGTTTAAGTATTTGTTGCTGATGCCCGGATAAACTTCACATTCTGTTAAAATTTCAATTCTTAAGGTTATGGGATGGTTCCTACAAATGTGTTCATAAGTGCGAAACGTGCATAACTGAGCACATAGTAGTGCTCTTAAGTTTTTAAATTTTTCTCTTTGTTAAATTAGTCTCTTCAGTTATTTTCTAAGCTATTTCGTTTAAGAATTAAACAAAGAATAAAATAAAATTACTTTTGTAGAATTTAATTGGGTATTAATATTTTTACAGCGCATTAAAGTTAAATTTGTAAACATTTGCTCAGTTTTGCACGGTACTGTATATACTTTATGTTTTTTTTTGTCTCCTGCCTGTTATAATTTTCATGACAAACTTATACTATTCACTTCCGTGAAGAGTATGAAAACGCTGTGTTAATATGTAATTCACATAATTTCTTTTGCATGCATTTGTTCTTTACATTCTCAAGTATGAAAATTAAAAACAACAAAGTATTAAATTTAACGTTCCTTTATTGTTTCTAATGTTTTATGTTTTTTTTTTTTAAACTGAACGCACTTTTTCTGGCCTATATTTACTAGTTCTACATTTAGAACACGTAATTTCAAAATTGAACTGTAAAATCTAGATTTTTGTTTTTAATTTTCATACTTAAGAATGTAAAGAACAAATACATGCAAAAAAAAATGGTATGATTTACATATTAACATGGCGTTTTCCTTTTCTAAAAAAAATTAGGTGAACGCAGACTTCGTGGGCTATGTGTACATATGTATGAGTATGTAAGTATGTGGCTACTACAATAAAAAAGTGCTCATTAATTCTATGTTTTGACAGCTTATAAGACATTTATTCAATAAACGATTGTTTTACTTCTTGCGAAATCAACATACCAGATGATGATAGACATCCTTTTCTAAAACGGACATGTTGAATATATTTTTTTTTCACAACATTCACAAAAATCAATACAAACTATAGTCATGGAGAAAATGACTTATCTTATCATACTACAAAAATATGATTCGTGATCATACCTTTGAAATGTCAAATTTAATGCAACAATTGATTTGTAAAAAATGTTAGTGTATTAATAGTGTTTCAAAACTCTACATTGCATGGAAAAAAAACTTGATGCTTGGGCTGCCAGATCCTGCAAAAGTTATGAGCTAAGTATTGAGTCTTTTTAAATACGGTAATATGTTCAGTGTTGTAAAATACAATGTACTTTTGAAAAAAATATAAATAAATAAAGATTGACAATGATATTACAGAAAAATAAAATAATAAGCATTCTGAAAATTCACTTTCTTATGTTATTAAAATTTGTAAGTTTTGGTTGTGCGGCCACAGTGCGTTGGTGTTCTGTCTATTGTGAAAAGCTGTTTTTAATTTGATTACATATACAAATGAAACGTTGCTGCTTCGTGCTCATAGTTCAAACGTAAAATTTGTGGAAAATATCTGATTTAGAACAATTTGCAATTTTAGATGACTCATTTTAATGTGCAATAATGAATGAAATTTTTAGTTGTTGCTGTAGTAAAGAAACTCGAATTTTTCCATTGGTCAATCAGGGAAATATGCAAATTTTGTGGTGGTCACTCTAGGTAGTGCTGTGAAATTTTTGTTCATTTGGACTGACTTCCGCTTTGTTTTGTTGCACGCCAACATAAAATAGTTGATGATATAAGCGCCCTCGACATGATCATGCATTTAACACCAGTCATTTCGTACACGTGTGTTCATCATTCTTCCTAGGATCATGATGATAGTTCATTTCTTGTTATTTTTCGAAGTGAGCAGATGTGCGGACAACAATGCCGATGACGACGCCGTCGGAACTTTGCAAATATTTCACATGCCATCCGCTGACGAGCTCACGTCGGTTCACTCCAAAATATTTCATAAAAGTGAGCACTTGCCTATATTTGCCTCTTTCACACATACTTACTTCGTGAAGGCGTAAATCGGAGAGCATTGTCATAGAGAGAATGATGTTGATGAAAGAGAGCGATGACAGAATAAAAAGAATGATGAAATATCTAAATCGATTAAATGCTTTGTTCATGCCACACACACTTACTTATTTCACAAGCACTATGATCATGTCGGGGGCGAATTAGTTAATTCCAAATTGCAAACTTTTTGTTAAAACTTTTAGAAAACATATAGAATGAATGAAAAGGGGATAGCTGACTGGTTTGCGTGACAAGGTTGATTGATTCTACGCTGTAGTTTTTGATGGTACCCTATCAATTTTGGAAGTTTAGAAGCAGCAAGTTCGGCATATATTTTTTTACTATCGGTGGAGTCACACACCTTATTCTATGACAAAGCCTCAGCGACATGGAAATAAATTAATATGCAAGATCGGTGTTATTTTTGGCACACACAATGAAAAGCATAAATGCAATTTTCTCTCTCCATTAGCACAAATACGATTTAGTACGATCTCCACCGACTCCAAAATTAACATAAATTGTAAATTGAGTACAATAACTTGATTGTAAGTTGAAGACACAAGAATACGCAATTATTTCTTACTTTTTAGTGCGAGTCTAAATCTCACTGTCGTCGAATGCAGTTGCAAGCGCACATGATTTTTTGATTAGTTCTACAACAACAATTACCGTATTCACCGTATTTAGTGATTAGCAGACGTCGCTTGTATTATAAAACAAAATCTTTTGATTAAAATTTGTCTGATATTCGCGTATACACTTGTTGGAAACAAAAAGCGTTGTTCGCTACTCCCCTCTATCGTTATTGTCACAATAAGTGATGCAGAAACCATCGGAGGGAATAATTATTCCTACAAAATCAGCCGTGACCGGCAAATACGTATCATGGTTGACAACATTGAAAACTACACGAAATTGGTAGATATCTTCTACAAGAAAAATGTGATATTTTAACACTATCAGTTAAAGGAAGAAAGGGCATACCGAGCGGTTATAAAAAACCTACACTTTACCACCTCAACTCAGCACATTATCAACAACCTTCAAGATCTGGGACATAAGGTAAGGGACATTGTTAAAGGTAAATCCCGCACCACTAAGGAACCAATGTCAATATTCTTCGTTGGTCTTGAGCCAGCATCTAACAACAAGAAAATTTTTGAAATTAAGAACCTTTGCAATGCCATGGTAACCATAGAGCCTTCGATGATGTAGTGCAATGTCATCGTTGCCAGGAATTTTGGCACACGCAACGATTCTGCAACAAGCCTTATCGCTGTGGTGAAATGTGGAGATCTACACAAATCAACAGACTGCAAAACACCAAAGAAAGACCCTAAGACCTGTGCGCACTGTAAGGAGAACCACACGGCTTCCTATAAAGGTTGCAGGGTATACCAGGCTACTCTTCAGAGAATCAGTGAAGGTAGGAGGAAGCCAATATCCTACCCATCTGCACCATCAGGACATCAACGAACCAGTACAGCCTGGCACAGTCAAGCAGCCGTTTCTCCAACTGCCCAACGAGATATCTCCTACGAAAGTGAAAAGATGCCCAGTAATGCAATGTTTGGCAATTCTGGCTTCAGTGAAGAGAGAATCATGACACGCGCTAATGGAGATGATGCAGCAAATGGTGGCCCAGCTTACTTTGCAGTCCACTCAGATGCTCACCAATATGTTGGCAAAGTTATGCAAGTAAACCTTAGAATGGCTATATGGAATGCAAACGGCTTATACAATAATAGGCGAATATTTGAACACTTTTTAAAAACCAACAATATTGATGTCCTACTTGTATCTGAATCACACCTAAGCTCCTTATCCTACTTTAAAATCCAGGGCTACGATCTTATCAGTGCAAACCATCAAAGTGGCAGAGCTCGCGGTGGTGCAGCAATTCTAATCAAAACTACCAAGATCCTTGCCGTACAAGCTTCGGTCACAGAGATTTAGTGAAGCATGTGGAGAATATTAACGCGATAGAATACTTGGTGGCGGTTCCAGACATCTCCAATTCAAAAGGACGTTTAGCGCCTGTATAAATTTCAACGCGGACCATGCATGCTGGCACTCCAGTCACTCCAACAAGGTGTAACCCATACATATTGGCCCACAGATCCACAGAAGATCCCTGATGTGCTGGACATTGCCCTGAGCAAAGGAATTGACCCTATAAAAATTTCAACTGCACCATTTCATGACCTCTGCTCGAGATCACTCAGCTGTATTAGTCAATATCAATATTCCTATTGACGTTGCACACAAACCTGCCAGAATTTTTAGAAGAAGCACCAACCTGAATCAATATCAAACCTAGACTTGAATGCACAGTTAACCCAGATATCCAGCTCAATACTGGCGCTGACATTGAAGCTGCAATAGAACACTTGGCAATAAACATCCATGAAGCTGCAACCCGCTCAACGCCCGCCCCCTCTGGCAGAAACCCTCACTACAAGAGTGACCTCCATCTCTGGTCCCCTGAAATTGCTGACATGGTACGAGAGAAGAGAAGACTACGAAGAGTCTGGCATCTCTCTAGAAATCCGAGGGATAAAACGGCACTCAATCGAGCTACGAAAGAACTGACAAAGCTGCTGGCAAACAGCCAGCCAGTTTGCAACAAATTGTTACATATTGATACATACATATAATTGCATGAACACACTACAATACAAATATTAATGGCAAATATTTGTGGATTTCAATACATATACTATTACAAAACTACAAAATACACACTACACTTTTATTTTTACTCAAATAAAAAGAGTTCCCTAGAATTTGTAAATGTCATTGTTTAGCTGATTAAATGAGCGTGCCAACTTAGCAGGATTGCAACAAAACTAAAAAAGAATGTTGTATGCTAATTGGGGCGTCTATTTATCAAATTTTTATATACATATATGTAAAGTTTAATGTAATATGACTTTATTATAGTATTGTATTATTATTTTTGTTAATACGCATTGTATTAATATTCTTATTTGTTGCCGCTGAACAAGCGACCACGACTTGATACCTTCCGAGTCCAGTTTCAACTGTGTTCATCGCTTGTCACAGTTAAAGCATTTCGTATCAGCGTTGCAATCCTTTCTCATATGCTCTGTTGATCCACAATTGCAGCATCAAAGCACTCTACTAGTACTGGATCTATTTTTCTGGCCACCAGAGATCACCAAGTATTTGGTCCATATTTACAAAAATAAATATGACTCAAATTTGGTACCTGCGGATATATATCCAAGGGGACGTTGATTGACGTTTATCAATCCATGTGCTTGGCACCGTGTTCTTAAGTCTTCTCAGATAGGTCGAGCACGTAAAACACTGGTACTTCATTGAGTATATTGACGATGTCTTGGAAATACCAAGTCTCAAGCGGCTTGAAATTATTCGGTATTTCTGTAATTTTGATAGATTAGTAAAGAGAGTTCTGGATGCTAAGAAAACTTCTATTAAGAAAATTTAAGCAGCAGTGTAGATGTTTCCCCCCTGTTGGCTATCCAAAGAGAACACCTTTCCCAACCTGGAGGAACTAGGCATTAAGACACAAAATATTAGAATCTCGTTCTACGACATCAGAAGGACTCTAAAAAAGTCATTGCCAAAATTGAAAATATTATATGCGGAAATACAGCTATTTTGAAATGATAAAATTTATTCGCAATTGCCAAAACTTAGAGAGAAACATTTTGTATGAATCCAGCTATATGAAAACACTAATGGCAACTGAACTAGTCGAAGTATGTTTCGATCAGTTTGATCATAGAAATGATATTTTTGAGTTTCGGAAAGTAAGCACGTAAGCTAAGACCTAAGCGGTCCCTTGCCAGCTATTTCTATACAAAATAAATATATATAAATAATACACGAAACATCCTGGTTTCGGCAGGATCTCTCACATTATAAAATGAAAGCTTTTGAGGCCATCTCATTGGCAAAGCAAACAAAAAAATTTTGTGTTTTAAGAAATTTATTTTAGATATAAAAAATAATTTGTTCATCATTAATGTAAATATTTTTTTAAAATCTATAATGTCTTCTGCTATGGGTTTAGTCTCTTTATTCATGGCTTCGCGTCTTAGATAAAATTATGATTTCTTAACTTAAGATACATAATTTCAGCGAAAGTTGATTCTGTTAATGTTTCACATACCCTTAATGTCTTTCATTGCGTCTGTTGACCATAACCTTTTATAGAGGTTTCATTATGTTCAGCTGGGGTTAGCTACAGTATAATTTCCACGTTTCTTAGATGGTTGTTTTTTTTTTTTTGTGATCAGCTGTTTCATTGATGAGTGGAAGACTCCTGGCTTCTTGCAAGCATTGTTGTACCAAAGTTAATGTCATGTTTCTTTTGCTTTTTATTTGCTTTTATTTTTTAATTATTTTTTTTGTTGATTTCTGTTTGTTGTTTTTTTTTTAATTGTAATGATTAGATATGACTTTTATTCATAACCCGTCCTCGTTCATCCTGATATGAACAATTTATATATTAGAATCGATTGCTTTAGTAGTTGTTTCTATGTAAATTGCTTAGGACTGAACAATGCAGTTGGAAAGTGTTCACTTAACTTAATCCAGATATGAGAATGAGTTAAGCAACACAGGACACTAATAACTACAAGCGATGATATGAAAAATATGTCATCTACTGCTGCGACCTTGGAGTTTTAGTTATTGTTCCGTTTCTTTAACATTGTTAGTTTTTTGTATAAATTTGCAAGTCCTCTTGGTTAGCTCCTTGCGCAGTTACATCGAGAGCTTTTTATTCATAGGGTGATTGTATTCGCCTTGATTCCTGGTATGACAACTCAGCTTCGAACTCTGTGTTGCGATTTATACACTCTTGTAGTTTAGCGGAAGGTACGTTATTAAGGTGTTTTGTTAATGCTTCCTTCTAGCCGCTTAAGATTCGATCCGAGAGCCACGCAATAACGCCTCAGTTGGTCGAGTGTGAAATTATTCTGGTCTACACAATCACAGCATTTTCGTGTACGACGGTCAATGGCTTAAGTGGGCGATCATATTACCTTGCAACTAGAATGTGGTCTGATCTAAGTGTTTGATTTATCTTTATGTCGTTTTAGTATTTACCATTTTAGTATTTTCCATCATCATACTTTTCTTTATCTAGTCTCATCCTAGTAGGCTTAGATGATGGGTTCCTTCTTGCGAAGAGAGATTTAATAGGGGACGATGATGACCCATGGATCCATGTATTGCGGCTTATTTTTCTTCATTTGTAGATTTGTTGCTTAGTCATTTATTATTATTTTGGTTAAAACAAAATAAAAAATATCCAACGAAACATCCAAAATTATCATTTGTTTCGTTATAAAGCAATTGAAAATCACCGTGTTTCCGTAACAACAATTATTTAATTATTCTGTAATTCAGCATTTCAGAATTTATAGAATTTGTCACAGTGGTAAGGGTATAAAACTTGTGCCATAACGAATCTCTTTTTTTTTTTTATTCTGCTTTAAATCCGACGAGACTTTAATATGTATATTTTTTTCTGTCATACTTGTGTTAATTTATCAGTTTCTCAAAATTATAAATCAGATCTAAATATGCTAATTAAAAAAAATTATTCAAGAATTTCGGACAAAAATAAAAATGAAATAAAATATTATTTGTTGTAGAAATGGTGATCAAACAATTTACGAAAACATTATTTAATTTACTAATTTAATTTATTAAATATGATGATAAAAAAAATAAAGTATAATAGTTTAAAAAATTTAGAAATTATAAAATTTAATTTAATGGAAAAAAATACAACGGATAAAATGTAGAAAGATAAAAGAAATTGTTTTAAATTCCTACAAGTCATAATAAGAAAAATAATGTAACATGTAAAAATAAAACCAATTAAAAGTGATAATATTTTATTGAATCAATCAATAATTTTTTTTTTTATTGTAAAAAATTGTTTAAATTGATTAAAGAAGAAAAATGTTTAGCGGCATTTCAATCATTTCCTTGTATCTACTATGAATAAAATAAGAAAACTAGAATCCTTTTAAAAAATGTTATAAATATAAATTGAGAATGTTAATATGTAAAATGTAAACAACAAATGTAGTAAGTTAAAATATATTTTAGAAACAATAGAAACTATAAATTCTTTATAAAGAATATAAAATAATAATAAAAACCGAAAGAATAAATTTAAGAATAAAGCAACAGTTTTTTCTTATTTCTATATTTGAATTTTTTTTAACATTGGAGCGAAAGGAAAGGAAATCAAAGATTGTGGGAAATGTTGCAATCATTGATATTGATATAAAGTAAAATATGATTATAACAACAAATTAAACGAAAGAAAGCGGAAGTTTACTGAAATTGAATGGCAGCTTGTAAATGTTTCTACAAAAACTGTAAAGTGCTAGTAAACAAGGTGAGTGTGAACCAGAGATCAATCTGGGTTATTTATATGCTGAACGTGATTTAGGCGATTTCTACAAATCGAAAGAAAAACTGGAGTAAAAGTATAGGTAAACAATGTGCACGCAGAAGGAGTTCAGGTTTGGTTCATTACATAAACCGGAAATGCTAAACCTAATGCTTGAGATTGTTGTCTATTTGGTTGTCTATTAGCATAGTAAGGCTAAGAGATAAGAGGGAATAAGTCCAGTAAGAACGACTGATAAAAAGAAAACTAGAATGTGGAACAAACTGAAACAGGCAAGTAAATCCTTTATTCGATATACATTTTATGGACTCTGCTGCTTGAATCCAAAGACATTGAGTGCAATCAGACACATCCAAGAGCCAAGCGAGTTAAGCAGACACAGAGACAGACACGTAATCATACATAATGCAATAGCATACAGAGATACAAACAAAATCATGAATCCATGCATTTATTTATGAATGTTTGTAAGTACTTTCTTTATTCATGGCGCTCCATTTCAATTTCGTCGAAGCGCTCTCTGACTTATGTTACGAAGTGCAGAAAATAAAATGAGCGAAAGTATAATAAAAAATTCAATTCAATTTGACCTTTTTTTGACTTGAATAATTTGAAACAATTTCTTTTTAATACTAAATTGTGCAAGTGCGAAAATGTACAAAGGCTTAATGATTAATAAATAAGAGTTGCTCATACGCAGCACTTTTTACTCGAGAAAATAGAAGGATTGACATTAATGTTATGTTGATAGACCTAACAAGTTAGAGGTCATCTAATCTCAGGTAAGAATAATTTGATTATATTTTAATTGTGTTGATTTGCTTTGCTCATTAAGTTTATTGTTAAATGAATTTTATCTTCAATTCTTCAGTCAAAGTAGTCTACCCACTTTGCTTTCGCCTTTTTCGTCTGCATTAAAATGGTACTTAATTTACATACATACATAATACAATAAAAATCAACATTTATTTACATTTGTTCTTTTTTTTTTTTTTCATTTTTTAAAGTATTGTAGTTCTCTCATTGGTTTTGTTTCTCCTTAATATATTATTCATTACAATTGCTTTCACAGAAGGCATGAAGGTTGTTCGTTCATTAAATTTCCCTTGAATTCATCAGATGTTGCTTTTGCCATTGATGCTTGTCCGTTTTTCTGTCTCTTTGACTTTACCACTTTATACTCACATGCAAATATGTTCCGACTTGCATCGCATATGAATGAGTTCAAGGCAAAAGGCCGCAAAATCAGTAATCACTCATATGCCACATTATGCAAGCAAGCAATTTATGGAATCTCCGTGTGCACTGTAATTGTGCTCAATACTATGTATTTTGTGAGATGGTTCTCTGCTTAAGTTTCGTGATAGTGTGCCGCTGCTTGGCAATGTTCGGCGCGTTAACGAATTGCCAACTACTTTGAAATGGTGATTTCAATGTAAAAGTTGTTCACAGACTTTGTATACAGTGAAACAAATATATGACGATATTTGAATCTGACAAAATTGCTTCTTGGATATTTTCAGTCTTTTTTATATAGTGTAAGTTTTAACTTATAATCCTCTTAGTAAAAATTTGTAATAATTTTGCTGAATATTTTGTTCTAGGCTGGTGACTTGAAACATGCGTGAATTGGGAAGCACGACTCAAACATCATCATCGAAGCATCAGAAATGCGCAAGCAAAGTGACATAGTAAATTTGTTAAATTACATTCCAACAAACGGGTAAGAAGCCAAGGTCATTAGTAAGTATTTAAATAAATATACCACTATTCATTGTTGCCAAGTAGTGTGGATATCAAGAGATGACTGGAATCATATATGTAGGATCTGGCAAGGAGACTAGGAGCGGATTGTCCTACATGGCAACGCTATAATATAAGAACTACGGAGCGCGCGAGAGTGACTGTTGATCGTGAGGGTGAGTTAGTCGCTCACGTTCGTTGTTTGAGTAAGGACGCAGTCGCTCGCGTTCGCTTCTATTAATAAGTTATGTGAATAGAGAGAAACATTCTAAATAAATATAGTTTATCGTTAAATAAACTACTTTAATAAAACTGTTATAAGATAAGATATTATTTAGCTATGTGTACTTATATAATAAATAAGATAAAAACTAATTTAAATGATTGGAATACTACAAATTGGGGGCTCAACCGGGATAAGAACTAATACAAATAATGAATCTTACAAATTGGGGGCTCAACCGAAATATTAAGAAGAAGGAATTGACTGAGGCGTGAGCGAGGCAGGCGTGTGTGTGCGGTGCATGTGTTGAGAGCGAGTGGCGTCTGGCGTTCGAGAAGCTTCATCAAGGCGACAAAGTGACGTGGTAAAGTACAAACCGTTACGTTTGTCATACGATCGGCTGAAGAACAGTGGTGTGTGTTGGAGGGCAAGAAACGGAACAGCATAGTGGGACTATTTGTTCTCGTTAAGAAGGCAGCTCAACAACATCAACTGTTGGCAGCGGCGAGGCAGAGTAGCGTCAAGACTAGCCGCAGAGGCAGAGCAGATCAACTGTTGGCAGCGGAGAGGCAGAGTAGCGTCAAGACCAGCAGCAGAGGCAGAGCAGATCAACAACAGCAGCGGAGAGGCAGAGCAGCGTCAAGATCAGCAGCAGAGGCAACAACGACGCAGGACAATAAAAAAAACACGCCAGTGACAAAGTGGTATTGGTGACGCGCAGAATTTTGGCGCCGATTGACCAAGAGCGAACGGTGATACGAAAAGAGACAAACCGATAGCAGCAGACAATTTTGAGGATCAGAAAATCATCGTGGCGACAGTGTGGTGCTTAACATAAAGGCGTCAGTTTAGCGACAGCTGAAAAGACGACGGCAAAGGCAGCGGCTGATTTGTGCGTTGTGAGAGCTGAGTAGCAACGAGACGTGAACGTCGTAGATGACAGCAGTGGTTGCAGTGAAAGGCGTCGTAGAGACGGGAACCTCGAAATTGGTTGTTTAGCGACAGAAGAGCGGTTCAGTTGTGGTGACAGCTGAAAAGACGACGGCAAAGGCAGCGGCTGATTTGTGCGTTGTGAGAGCTGAGTAGCAACGAGACGTGAACGTCGTAGATGACAGCAGTGGTAGCAGTGAAAAGGCGTCGTAGAGACGGGAACTTCGAAATTGGTTGGTACGTTTTAAAAATGGTAAATATACTAACATAGTGAATTAAGAATAAGAAAAGTTAATTAGAAAAGTAACATAAGTCTTAAGGTAATTTAAGAATATTAATTTGTAAAATGGAACTTGACCAGATCCTTGCACTTCGAGTTGATGGGCTGCGGAAAAAATTGTCTGAGTTGGGATTGGTGACGCAAGGTAGGAAACGGGACTTACAGAATAGATTGCTTACTCACTTCGGTATTCAGGATGAGGATGAGGAAGAAGTTGAGGAAGATGAAGTGTCTGTAGTAACAGCGTTAAATGGTTTGAGTGGGGAAATACAGAATAGGTCCTGGTTCACATTGAAAGATGTAGAAGGAAGTGTGTCGCAGTTCTCTGGCTCTAATGTTCCTGACGTCAATCAGTGGATAGAAGAGTTAGAGGAATGTGCGATAACAGTTCAATGGAGCCAATTGCAATTATTTATCTATGCAAAACAGTTGTTGACAGGAGCGGCAAAGTTGTTTGTGAGGAGTCAAAGAAATGTTACGGATTGGAGTACTTTAAAAAGGGAATTACAACGAGAATTTCAAGTCAAAATATCAGCAGCGACTGTGCATAGGAGATTGAGTCAGCGACAGCAAGGAAAGGGAGAAACTTTACAGGAATTTTTATATGCATTGATGGATATCGCCCGACCAATAGAAATAGATGAAGAGAGTTTAATAGAGTATTTCGTGGAAGGGGTACCTGATTCAAGGGCAAACAAGATTATGTTGTATCAGGCCAGAAACATCAAGGAGTTGAAGGTCCAAATTGAAGTGTATAACAGATCACGACATTCAACTAAGCCAGCCTATCGGAATGAGCACAAAGCTGAGAGAGCCACAGATAGAGTGAGAGATAAGGGATCAAGTACAGGAAAAGAGAAAAGGTGTTTTAACTGTGGAGGTACATCACATATGAAGAAAGACTGTACCAAGAAAAACTTCACATGCTTTAGATGCGGGCAAACAGGTCACCGGGCGGCAAACTGTAGAGTTGAAGTATTAGTAAAAACAGAAAAGAATACGAACATTATTCAGGAGGACATGGTAAGGTGTAAGCCATCAAGTTTATTCACCTCATCTGGACTAGAGCTGAAAGAAATATGTTATTACACGGTAAAGTTTAGAGGTCTTGTAGATACTGGAGCAGATTTATGTTTAATACGACAAAGTGTGTTTTTGAAACTTGGGAATCTACCTTTGACGGGGTCAGGAAGAAGTCTGACTGGAATCGGAGAAAGCCAAATAATCACGTTGGGTAGTTGCAAGATAAAAGTAAAGATAGATGGTATCTGTATGCAGTTAGAGTTTCATGTAATTTCAGACGAGGATATGGGGTTTGATGCCATATTGGGAAGAACAATTTTGGAAAATGTCGATATGAGAATTACAAAAGAAGGGACGAAATTCTTATGTAAGGAAAATGAAGGGAACAAGCAAACAATAGGAAGTAGTTCATGTCAAGAACTGGTACTAGAGTTAGACAGCATATGTACATTGACGGTAGAGAAAAAAGGAAACAGCATCAATTCAGATTCATCTCAATTAAGTGAACAGCAAGGGGGCCATGTGAAAACATTAATTGAAAAGTATGTGCCGATAAGGAAGCTGAATGCTCCTGAGGAAATGAAAATATTGTTGACGGATGAGATGGCTATATTTCAGCATCCCAGAAGTTTACCTTATTTTGACCAAAAGGTTGTTGATGACCAAGTTCAAGAGGGGTTGAAGGAAAAGGTTATACAACCAAGTATGTCTGAGTGCGCAGCCCCAATAGTATTAGTGGCAGAGAGGAACAGGAAGAAACGGTTATGCTGTGATCTCTCTAATTCACCAGCATTAGTTACTCGGTCCATAGTGGCAGTATTAAGAGAGTTAATTACTGATGATGATGCAATTGTGTACATGGATGATGTAATCATACCTAGTAATGATACTGAAGGGGGTTTACAGAAATTGACACGGGTACTTAAGGAGGAAACAAGGAATGGTTTGAGATTGACTTGGGACAAGTGTCAGTGGTTGCGGGGAAAAGTGAAGTTAAAAGGAAAATATTTAGGAGCATACAATGTAGTCGCGAGGAAGAAACATGGGCGGTATGATGTTGAAAAGATCGGCAATGGAGAGGGTCCGTGTAGAACATCGACTGTAGCAGAGTATATGAAGCCTTGGGGTAACCGATTCGAGACGAATGGTTCGTCAGGAGGGCCGAATGTAGGATCTGGCAAGGAGACTAGGAGCGGATTGTCCTACATGGCAACGCTATAATATAAGAACTACGGAGCGCGCGAGAGTGACTGTTGATCATGAGGGTGAGTTAGTCGCTCACGTTCGTTGTTTGAGTAAGGACGCAGTCGCTCGCGTTCGCTTCTATTAATAAGTTATGTGAATAGAGAGAAACATTCTAAATAAATATAGTTTATCGTTAAATAAACTACTTTAATAAAACTGTTATAAGATAAGATATTATTTAGCTATGTGTACTTATATAATAAATAAATAAAGATAAAAACTAATTTAAATGATTGGAATACTACATATATAAAATCCTTCAAGTTAAGTTCAGGACTAATAGATTACAATAATCATGCATTCACTTTTTAAAACAACATTTTGTGAGAGTAACGAGATTTTAGAACTTTTACTTTGGATTGAAAATGCCATTCAACAGTAATCTGTGAATATTAAATCAAATCCTAATTGATTTAATCCTATCATTGCAAGCAATTCTATCCTTATATATTAGATGATAATAAAATGTATATTTTAATGATAAAAACTGATTTTTATTTCCATTATATTGTTTTTGTTTTGATTGTGTCGATTTCAAATTATTTTAACGTTAAATGTCAGAGATTAAAATGTTTTACTTTTGTTTTGTTCTAAACTGACTGCAATGAAATGGTCATAAACTGAAAAGGACATCAAAACATTTCAATTATCAGTTAATGATTCATTCACTCATTTACTTGTTTATTTAATCATGTATTGTTGTTCATATAATTTGAGTTTATAAAATAATAATATTGAATTAAATTGGATATTTTATACTGTTTTCAAACAGAGGCAAAATTGGTAAGTAATAGACACAAGCATTGACTCGCGTCTAAATTCACATGGATTTTTACGGAATTGAAGCTTTGTTGTTGTAGAACTAAACTCAAGTCAATGGTTGATTCTAAATTAGAAACGACATTGACACAAGTTTCGGAACAAAGTAGAATGGTCACTCGCACAATTTTGCTACATTTTTGGACTAGAGGCAGCACTTTTGACCAGTGATATTCGTTTCGCGCCAATTTAAAACAGCTGATGATGATTTAAGTAAATATCAAATTTTTGTTAAAATTGTAAAAATATACATGACAGGAATGGAAAAGGGAGTTGCATTAACTAATTTCATACATTACAAATTGTTCTAAATCAAGTATTTTTCAGAAATTTCACGTTTTAACTTAGCGTAACGTGCACGCAACTTTTGTGCGTATAATCAAAACAAAAACCAGCTGTTTTTTGACTCAGTGTTAAGTCCAGATTTTTATAGTTATATTTCAATTTGTTTAATACTGTTTACTGACTTTTAAGCTCCTCAATAAAAACTTTGTTTGTTGCAAAAATTGGTTGGTAGATTTATTTGAGCTTTCGAAACTCCCGAAATTCCCAGATTTCGATATTTTGTGTGAAAAACATATTTTCTATCATTTACTGAATTCAAAAGAGGTAAGTCGATGAAAACTTTGCTCTACCCAAATATAAAAAATATATATAATCACATTGTGTCCACAAATACCATCGAATTATAACTGATTTTTCGAACCAATGAACAAGTTTATATTCATGTTGATGATAATTATGATGTTTATATTAATAATAATGAAGTTATTCTTCAAAACCAACCAATGACAAGCAGAAAGCATTTTTACAAATTTTTTGATTTATTGGTTTTTATGAGTTTATTCTTGAATATGTTTATGCTTTACTTGCTTTCTTTTTCTTAACAAAGTTGATCCTTCAGTTTTTGATTTCATTATTGATAGAACAAAAACAAATATACAAATACAAGTACATTCAATGACATATGGTTATGTATAAACTTATGTATCTTTTGTGTATATGTAAATGTAATACACATAATCAAACATCAATCAATCAAAATGTCTTTAAATTTGAGAGTTTCAGTTTTGTTGAAGTTATTTCGTTTATTTCCTTTTCATGATGATGTCATTCACTTAAACTTGGTTTGGTTTAACTTTCTTATTTATTTTCTTTTTGCATTCATTCAAGCAAAAACTTATATATTTGTAAGTAAAATATCAAATGAAAACTTTTGCCATGCTTTTTGGAAGTGATATGGAATGGTTTGGAATGGATAAGATTTTGGGTGCTTCATTGATTGATAAATATTTAATTTATGTTTTATGGTTTTATGATTCCTGATTTACAATGAAAATTTATATTAGATCTCAATGTCGAATGTAATTTTGGTGTGTACTTATATTACAGTAATTTTCACTCGTCATTTAAACTTTATATGCTTGTCAATCCCCTTCGATTAATAGTATTAAATGATTATTACGATTGTTACTCAATCACTGCAAATGCTTGAGCTCTGAAATTTCATAGAAAGTCTTTCAAAGAAGTCAAATTTTTTATTAGTTCTTATATCATCATAGCAAAGACACTTAGTTGCTTAGTTAGTCTGCTTAGTTAATTGTTTCTATGATTGGTAAAATGATCACTTTATTTCTCCTTTTCAGGACTCCAAAATGAGTAGTGAGTGGTGCAGGGTATTCTAAAGAGAACCTTGCTTACTCTGTACACAAGCAAGTAAATTGTCATTTTCATCGCTAATTTTAATAAATCTTGTTTACTTCTCAAGGATTTTTTATAATTTTATTACTTATTCATCATTCAACTAATTTGGATGCAACTCAGTTCAATCAGCAAAAGATAAATTTATAACATACAAACACAATAACAATTTATTCATGGAAATACTGCATTTAGATTTAAGATTTGTGCAAGGAAAGGATTGCATTCTCTTGTTAAATTATATTTAAAGTAATATTTTTGTACAAGTATTGTAAGAAAGAATGGTTTAGTTTGGCTCATTGTTGACTTTGAATTGTTGCCAGAAACAATTTACATTTGAATTTTGCGCACAATTGGAAATTGTTCAATTGTATTTGGCAAGACAACGTGCAAGAGGATGAGCACAGAATCTTACAGCAACAGAAATAGCAATTGCAATAGCTAAATCTTAAAGGATTCTATTGAAAAGGCTTTT